>OU343163.1:42719457-43319457 GCA_910595825.1 Philhelius pedissequus
AGAAAAATACGGTACTCTATAGAGCGGCCTGTGAGCATTATTTTTGTCTTTTTTAGGGCTGGCAACGAGACCGAGACTAGTCTGTGTCTCGTTTCGGTATCGGTCCCAGTCTCGGCCTGCGTCTCCTCGACGAGACCGAGACGAAACTAACAAAAGTCTCGCCTGGTCTTGTCAAAATTTCCGAACAAGTGTGTTTTTGGACGCGAAATGAAAATAATTAGCCGCGCATGACAAATCAGTAGGTACCGGATTCTTGTTATTTCACTCTACGGCTGACAACGAGACCGAGACTACTTTAAAAGCACCCAGAAACTGTATTTTTAAGTAAAATTTCATGAAATTAAAAAAAAATTATTATTACTTACGAGTATTATTTCGAAACTTGGTTTTTTGACATATTCTTGAAAATCGAAGAAATATTTTTCCTAAAACAAAACGTTGAATGCATATGTTAAAAAACGTTAAGAAGACATTTTTTAATGGGTCCATAATATCTTAATAAAAAATGTATGGTCCAATTTAAAGAAAAATATTATTGTGGGTTCTTATTAACGGTTCTTCGCATTGAACAACTTTTCCAATTTTCCGATTTCTCATTTTTGGGTGAACTGATTCAAAGTAATTTTTTTGTATTTTTTTTTTTTTTGAAAAATCAATTTTTTTTTGAAAAATCAATTTTTTTTTGAAGTGATAACTTTTTATGGGAGGGTAAACTGATTCGTTACGTAACGCATAACGCATAACGCACTATCAACTAAAAGAATTTTATATTTTTAAGGGGTGGAACTATAAATCTGAAAGTTTCAGGAATGATAGAGGTTCCATTGCGATGAATGTTTGATAAAAAAAAATTGGATTCCTAGAATGTCAATAACCGTAAGAAAACTGTAATATTGAGAAGATTGCATATATCAGTTAATTACTTTTGACTGGTTTCATGAATAGATGGTTTTTCTTTAATTAATAAGTAGATAATATGACAATTATTTTGGTGTATCAAACATTACCTACTCTAGCTATACAATCTTGGAAATCTTAATTTCAAAACAGGAGAAAAACATTAAAAATTGCCTGATTAGTTCGACTCCTTTCATCGATGTTCAGTGTAGAAGAACAGTTATGTTTGAAAATTCATTAAAAACAAAAGATGCGGTGGCTGTTTTGAGCGTATGTCGTCAGTTCTATTAGTCCAATCTTTAAGGGTAATGTCTTGGAGCTATATGACGGTATAAAAATAACAGGAATGTGTCCTACAATATTTATATCTTAGAGGGGTTAAAGGAACAAATTTATTCGATTTTGATTCGTCTTTTTTTGACATTATAAATAAAAAAATTCAATATTTTCAAAAACAGTGTTCCACAAAGTTATTGCCCCTACAAAAGTGTTGGCGTAAATATAGAGATATATGCATCAGAAAAGACGTAAGGCGGTTTTAAAGGAGTATATCTACAAAATATGCATATTAAATTAAAGCAAATTAAATTGGTGAAAGTCAAGGCAGTATCTTATGTAGTATTGTATACGCACATATGTATGTATGTAAATGCTTAGATCTTTACAAATGGAGTTGGTATCTCCAATATGATGGGTAGGTTTTCCAGTTTTTTTTTAAATAATATGTAGGAAAGAGATGGAGACTTTTGGTGGCATCTAATCTGGTAACCTCTATTCTCTTATCTAGGCACGTTACATATAATTGTACAATTGAGATTAACTTGAGGACAAGCTTTGCATTTGGAAAAAAATCGTTCTCGAGATTTTAATCGAACTTGACATTACGATGATGGAGAACACCAACAAAGTGTTTCCCGCAATTCCATCTGTCTGTAGATTCTCTACAGTCTAAGCCACTGAAGAGATTTTCTTCGAACTTGATTTTTTAACCCCCAAAATAACGGTAATTGCCGTACAATTGTTTCTTCTATCTTAATTATCTCAAAAACTACTTTAACAATTTTGATTTAAAAAAATCTGTGTACCACTACAGGCATATTCTACATTTTGGTACCTGCCATACAACCATTTACATTTTTTTGGTTTTCAACCTTCTCATAAGCGGCTCAACGCTTTTCGATTAAAAAAAATTTATATAGGAGGTCCTTCAAACTCTAGATAATGGTGCATTCCAAAATATTAAAAAAAAGTTTTTTTGGGAAAAAGAATATTTTTTGAAGTCATAACTTCTTATGGGATAAACCGATTTGTTACGTAACGCGTTACGGCGCCAGTCTGTCTGGATTCCTTTCTCTAACGCATACGGAAAACTTTTGAAATTAATCAAATTAACGGAGAACTTTTCAAGCTTTTCTCAAGTTAAACAATTTCAATTATAAATAGTTCAACTTAGATTAGTTTAAGTTATCAATTCTGTCGGGCGCCCGACAACCGCTCCAATGCTTTTTAAATTTTTTGGTTGATATATTCATATTTGTTCATGAATTCAAATAACATGTTTTTTTTTCCTCAAACTATACATTTATTGTGTTTCGTCTATTTATTTTCACATTTGAAACCTGGCAACCCTACTAATAAAGCAAGTTAATTCGATTCCACGAACGCAGTCCCTATCTACGCTATCGACTGGCAGAGCACAGTTCAACTTCCTTCTCTAACTTTCCGAATTGAAATTCACACCATCATCCAACCAATACACAATGTAGCCTGCAGAAAAATGTTTCCCTCAACAAGATAATCCAAACAAAAAGGACTTCACAAAAGAATTCCACAAAAACAAAATGAATACACCAAACCAAACGAAAAATATTTTACAAATTCCTTAGCGCTGATATTTTCCACGGAATTCGCTGATATCCTATTCCGTGTTATAATCATAATCATTATAACCATGTTGTTATTTTTTTCGCTGTTCAATATTTCACCCATCCATAAGCTGAATACGGAGATAGTTAATTTTCAATTCGAAAAATCACAATAGACGATCGAAGCTGAAAGTATCTATTTTCCGGCAGAAAAACGCAATGAGAAAAATCGAAAATTCCTGTAAGACTGCATTAGCAGCAACTAACACAAAAATATCCTTTTCTCAATTCCATAACAACTCTTATTGCTGATTCTCTAACAGTATATAAGTATCAAAGCTACAAACCAGCTGGTAGCTGGCAACTGACCAGAACTGAAACTTATCCATAGTTTTTCAATTTTCCAGTCACGGAATACAAATGCAAAATGAGAATGATTTTTCCTGCCTTAATAAAGGCTAGATACCCTAACATCATTTTACTGCAGCATGTTCCCTTCTGTTGTTAAGTCCTTTGTATAGGACGAGAATTATTGAAAACACTTCATCGTTGTTTGGTTTCGTGTGCTCTGTGCTCTGCAAAAAGGTACATTCAGTCTATATCAGAAGAGCAGAATAACAATTTCAATTCTCTGCACCATCATCGAGACAATGGTAACCAATATTTGTGTAGCTGGATATTCTGTCCTTTGGAGTTATCCTTGTTGCGTTTTTTGGTAAACAACAAATAATGTTGGCAAATAGAATTTTGCATCATTTACATTGCTTTTCTTCGTCGAATGTGAGCTCCTCTTTTTTTCACCTTTTTTTGATATTTTATATTGAAATTGAGACTTACAAAAAAGAACACTGCAAGGATTTTCTTAACATTTTATATTTGTTTGTATCCTTTCTGAATAGTAATGAGATGCAGGGTAATATGCGCTATGGTACTACATGAAAAATGCTTCGCCATTGAGGTAGAAATTGTCACAACTTATTTGCATTAGGTTTGTGTTGTTAAAAGGAAATGAGGTTGAGGTTATGGATATAAGGAAACTGGACAGCATATGTGTCAGTAGGGAAATGTGGTTTGTTCTCAAAGAAATTCTATTTATTTGGAAATAAATACGCCAGAGCCTGGAAGGATGATCGTTATACTTAAATATGAGTTCTATGAGTTCATAAAAAACATTTATAAAATAAATATAAATAAAGTTCAATACTTACTTTACCCTAGCAATTTGTGATAAATTTTGTTAGACAGGATTATTTCGACAAGATGAGACTAAAAGGGTAAGGACATGTAATTTAAGTAGGTATACGAGGAAAATCACTTGAGAAGTATAGCATTTAACGCAACTGGGTCGATTATAATTATACGTATGGGTAAAATTCTTGAAATGTTTTTGTAGAAACGAGTGTCGAAAAATAAGGCTTTAATATAGGTTTTTTCGCGAAGTTATAGTTTTACATACATATATAAAAATGCAGTTTTTATTGGCGATTATAGGTACTATAAGGCAAGTTATGTATGTATTCGAAAAAAAAACTGTATAACAATCAAGCATAACATTACGATCACAGCGAACACCAAAAAAGTTGGTCCCCCAATTCCGCCTTTCTGTCTGTCTGTCCTCGAGTCTGCAGCCTAGGCGATTCGTTGATTGTTTTTTCGGTAATATGCCCACACGTTTTTTTCATTTTTTTTAAGACGACAAATAACAGTAGCTCCCATAATTTTTTTTTTTGCCAAAAACAAAAATCTTATTTTTCTCAAAAACGGCTCCAACGATTTTTATAAAAATAAATCGGTTCATTAATGAAGGAAAAATGGTATTTTTTTTTAA
Organism: Philhelius pedissequus; assembly: GCA_910595825.1. Lineage (NCBI taxonomy): Eukaryota > Metazoa > Arthropoda > Insecta > Diptera > Syrphidae > Philhelius > Philhelius pedissequus. Next base: position 42,724,048 of record OU343163.1, read on the forward strand.
ATCGTTATTTTTGGTACCTCTAGTAGAACCATTTTTTTGGTTTTCGAAATTCTGGGGAACACTTAATTTGATTTTTTTTAACTTTCTTACGCAAGCTCCTAGAAAGAAAAAAATGTTTCGAAAATTACATTTTTTTTTTTTGAAAACTCAAAATTTCGAAAAGGACTCAATAGATTTTTTTCGAAACTTCGTATTTTGTTTTTTTTTTGACATTATCTTGAATATTAAAAAAAAAACTATTTTTCTAAAACAAAAAACAACGGTACCTCCCATACAAATGGTAGAAAACCTTTAGGAAAAAAATTATTTCTGAAAAACGGCCCCAAGAATTTTTATAAGAAAATGTGTGTATTCTTATACTTTTTTACCACTTTTAAGTACAAAAATATTTTATTTTCATACTTATTAACGGTACTTCCCATAATTAATATTTTCGACTTTCTCACTATTGGATAGACCGATTTGAATTTTTTTATGCAAATGCTTCCTAAAAGTATTAATAAAACTGCATACTCAAATTTACAGAAAAAAGTTTTTCGATTTTTGAAAAATAAATAAAAATTATTTTTTTTGGAAAATCGTTTTCTCAAAAAATAATCAATGATTTTTTTTTAATTTGAATTTTATATGTAATTTAATAATATCTTCTAAATAGTGTTTCAATTTTATTTTTTATATTTTTAGGGAACAGTTTTGTAATCAAAATTAATTTAATCAGTTCATCCAATAGTGAGAAAGTCTTACTTAAAAAAGGAATGCAGGAATATAGGAACGAACATATTTTCTTATCAAAATTCTTCAAGCTGTTTACGCAAAAACAAATTTTATCTACCGTTGGTTTTAGTTTTAGGAAAATAGTTAATATATTTAGAGGAAGAAGAAGAAAATGATTGAGACGATTTCGAAATATGTATTGAGTTTTCCAAAAAAAATAATATATTTTTCTTTAATTTAATTTTTTTCAAATTTGGCTTACAATATTGTTTGTAACGGTATTATTTCTTCAGAATGAATAATCCTAAATTATTCTTAATTTATTATTGACCTATCCGCCTTCGATTCCCTACAGAAATGAGAGAGCCCCATGTGTTCAATAATTATTAACAATTCTTTCCGATTTTCGACTTTTTATCATTCAACATATTTTGTCACTCACTATTTAGAATATGTTCCTATGTACACATACTCACAAACCAATAAACACCAAATAATAGAATTTTATTTCCTTAAGAGCTTCTGCATGAAACATTTCAAACTAGCAAATGACTTTTTCTAAGAAATTTAAAACCAAACAAAATGGGTCTACCTGTGATAGCAAAATAATCTTTTTTTTTTAAAGAAAATAACTAAAAAGTACATTTTCCCTGATTTGTTTTAAACGGTGATTTTTTAAGAGCTTGGTTTTTGAAAATTCAAAAAAACACAGAAACTTGTAAAAAGTGAATGAAATTTTTATTTGGGTCGATAAATCAATTTCTGCCATTTACTTTTTAAAAATAATTTCACTTAAATGTTGCCCGCGGCTACGCTTCAGGTGGTCCATTCTGAAGGTCCAGTTTTGGCAAACTTTTTCACACATTTCGGCCGGAATCTCACCAATGACGCATTCAATGTTGGCTTCCAAGGCAGCAATCGTGTTTGGCTTATCCCCATAGACAATAGACTTAACATAGCCCCACAAAAAATAGTCTAACGGGGTCAAATCACATGATCTTGGTGGCCAATTGACTGCGCCAAAACGTGAGATCAACTGCTCACCAAATTCGCCTCTCAATTGATGGTTTCGCGTGCAGTGTGGCATGTGGCACCGTCCTGTTGGAACCACATGTCGACCGAGTTCAATTCTTGCATTTTCGGCAAAAAAAAATCTGTTATCATTGAACGGTACCTTTCTCCATTGACCGTAACCCTGCGGCCTTCATCGTCCTTGAAGAAGTACGGCCCAATGATGCCGCCTGCCCATAAACCGCACCAAACAGTGAATTTTTCGGGATGCATTGGTAGCTGCTGAATTGCCTCTGGCTGCTCTTCACTCCAAATACGGCAATTCTGCTTATTCACGTATACATTTAGCCAAAAATGAGCCTCATCGCTGAAGACAATTTTGCGATAATTTCATAATTTCGACATTTTTCACAGAGCACGAATTTTGATAATAAATTTCAATAATTTGCAAACGTTGTTTAGGCGTAAGTCTATTCATGATGAAATGGAAAACAATACTGAATCGATTTGTCAAATGTTCGTGGAATTTGTCATGTGTGATCTGTCAAAAATATAAACGTGAAAAACCAAGTAGCAAAAAAATCACCCGTTATAAAAATCGTTATAGTCGTTTTTGAGCAAAATAACATCTACATTTGTATTGCATGTACCTGTATTTTTGGTCTTTAAAATAAATAACAAAAAACGTGTGGGAATATTACACAAAAAAAACATTAAGTACTAACTCTAAAGAAAATCTATTCAACTTGTATTCAAATTGTAAGATTCAAATTGTTATACCCAATATTATCATAATGTCAAGTTTGATCTAAATCTCCAGATCGATTTCCAAATGCAAAACTTCACATATAGTACCTAAGTATATCAGAAGTTTAAGTATATGAGTATATTATTACATGACCTAATCGGATTGCAAACAAATATTTTTGTTACATGTAGGTTGGCTTTGGTTATTTTAGGACACATCTTTTTACAAAATTTGTTCGTTTTAAAATTTAAGCCACGTGTTACATGAAAGAGGCAGTAAAGGCCTTGACTCCTTGACATAACCAACAAAAAAAAATATCTCCAAAAAGAAAAATATTTTTTCCACCAGGTGTCCAAAAATAGCCGAATTGCAAATATTATTCTCCGCTTGAATAATGGATTTTAGTTTGTGTGCAAAGTCGTTATCATCTAAAACCGATACTTTTATGCTGAATTAAGAGTTATGAGTTTCTGCAAATTTTAAAAGTCAAAGTGTCGTCCCAAAATTGGTCTAGTTCATGTCTTTAAAAAGAATAAATAGTCCTTCTGTTCTTTCGCAAAATCTCACTGACATCATCAATAGTTTCAGGCAGATCTCGGACTTCTTCGCCGGTTATGCAAATTTTTGACTTGATCGAAGTCAACAAACGTTAAATCTATGCTTTGAAAGGACGATGATGTTAGTCAAAAACGAGAAACGCGCATCACATCCTTGCCACAAAAGACCTCATTTCAATACAAATGTTATTATTTCCATGCTCGTCTTGCTCTAAGCTCTTGTTTATCATTTTGAATTATCTGCAGCTTTTGAAAAAACAACATGAACTGTTGAGGCGAATAGTCAGTGTCCACCGAAGATGGCTTAGAAAACACTGAATTTTCCATCCTAATGATAAATCTACAAAGGAATTATCCCTATGCGTGCAGATATTCAACTAAGAGTAATTTATACATTCAGCAAGACAAATTGTATGTTTAAAAAATATCTGAACCAGTGCTACAATAATTTGTTGCATCCCAAAAGAAACACAACCACTTCGTTGCCTTTGTGATTTTAAAATAAAATACACAACAAAATAAACTATCGCGCACTTGAAACAAAAAAATAGAAATAGTTTGTCTAACGAGGGAAGAAAGAACAAAATTTAACACTACAACATTGTGAAGGGATTCTTGTGAAAAACAACTTGGTATACCAAATACCTTAGTGCATATGCATTTTGGATGACTTGAATGTGTACTACACGTTATCTACTATAATATTCCTGCATTCCACAAAAAGAAAACAATTTTTTTTTAAAGGAATTTTCTGAATTTTTTAAAAGAGAATACCCATTTTACCTTATGACAGAAAAATATTATGCAGTCACACTAGGGGGTATTAAACGAGGCAAATGAGTTTAAACTGCACAAAGGAATTGTCAAAACGGGCTGTTAGTTGTTGAATATACGAGTACCTGAATAGAAAAACTTGACATTTTTACCAAGAATTTTCTAGAGGAAAAGAATTCTTAAATTTCCATTTGATATACATAAATAATGCAAAAGGCTTTGCAGAATACTCAGAATATCTGAGTAAGTGAATTTTGAAATTATTTTGATATACATATTAATCTGGATTTGGAGATACATAAATTCATAAAAATCTATAAAAGTTCAAAATGTGTAATCATATATGTAGTTTTAACCTTATTTTTTTGTAACAATTTTCTTCTGGAAAAATAAATCAGACACTGTGGATTCAGTTCAGAAAAAATTAAAATCTTAGAAAAATATCCTTCTGCCAATGGTAAATCGGTATCACTGCAATCACGCAATTCATATCATAAATCATAAAATAGGTCTATGAAAGTAACAGGTTTTCGTCGAAATTCTACCATCATAAAATAGACTGGTTTTATCTTAGAAAAGCCATACAAAATTATTTAAAAATAAAATGCACGACTGGATCTCACGAACTTGCTCTTGTAGCTAACAACAAGCTAATGTAGCTAACCAACCAGGTTTAGTTAGTTATGTGTAGTTATCCTATGCAGCTTTAAAGCCTATGTAGGTAAGATTACCTTGATTCTTAGTATAATGAGTTGTCGAATGATTCAAGGAATAGTTACATAGGTGCCACCTACTAATGTATATTTAAATCTAAGTTATGTATTTTAATTATGTAAGTTAGGAGAGTAAAATGTACATATTGATGGAACCTAAGTATATTATTACATATAATAATGAAAATGAAGAATGTAGGTGGGTAGGTAGCTATATACATACAACTTCATAATTTAGGTGCAATATGCATACATACGATTCATGTGATTTTTAAAGCACATAAGTATATATAAATGTATGAGGGCCTACATTGTATTCAATATTCAGTGACGTACGCAAAAATTTGTGAAAAAAAAAATACTAAGGTATATTGCTTAGTCGATATAGTTTGAGGGAAAACAAAGATGCAATTTGAGTTCATGGATAAATAAGAATATATAAAAAAAAAATCAAAAATCTTTGGAGCGGTTTTCTAATAAATTAATTTTTTATTTATAAAATTTTGAAAACATTTTTATAAAAAAAAAATTGAAACGACATTTTTAAGATATTATTAAATATACATATAAAATTCAAATTTAAAAAAAAATTCTGTCACTGGTTTTTGAAAAATCGATTTTTCAAAAAAAATGTATTTATTTTTTAAAAATCAAAAAAACTTTTTTTTTGGAAAATTTTAGTACGCATTCATATTATCAATTTTAGGGAGCATTTGCATAACAAAAATTTATTTTAATCGGTTTATCCAATACTGAGAAAGTCGAAAATATGAAGTGGTTCTATGGGAAGTACCGTTAATAAGTACGCAAAAAAAAATATTTTTATACTTAAATGTGAACTGTACTAATTTAAGAACACACAAATTTTGTTATAAAAATTCTTGGAGCCGTTTTCGAGAAATAAATTTTCTTCTTGACGGTTTTTAACATTCGTTTGAGAGGTACCGTTTTTTTATTTTAGAAAAATAGTTTTTTTTTTAACTGTTCAAGATAATGTCAAAAAAACACCAAATACGAAGTTTTGAAAAAGTGTATTGAGTCATTTTCGTAATTTTGAGTTTTCAAAAAAAAAAAATAATAATTTCCAAAAAAAAAAATTGTTCGAAAAATTTTGGTATACAAGCGTTTAAATTCTCTAGGGCTTCTGCGTAAAAATTTTCAAAAAAATCAAATTAACAGTTTCCGAGAAAATCGAAAACTAAAAAAATTATTCTACTAGAGGCGCCAAAAATAACAATTTTGTTCTAAAAAAAAAAATTATCAAAAAGTACCCTTTCCCTTCGTTAATTAACTGATTTTTTTGTATAAGAATTGTTGGAGCCGTTTTTGAGAAAAATAAGATTTTTGTTACGATATATATACCACTCGCTGCTATGAAGGGTAAAATTCTTTCAGTTTTCCTCACGGAATCCAACAAAAGATGGAATAATATAACCGACTGCATGATATCCAGACTGATATGGCCTTCGTACAATAAAACCGCACAAGCGCACAAACGATCTCATTTGTAGACCAAGGCGGGACATAGCTAGAATAATCGCTACCTGTACGGGGTACTGGCCCTTGGTGGAGCATGCAGCAAAACTGGGTATTCCCTTGGAATGGATTTCTTTTCTGATCTAAAAGAACTGCCTGATACAAAAGTTAAAAACTTACTCGTACTCTCTTTCCTCAACGGGTCGAAATAGCTCTAGCGTCGCTGAGCTTGAGTTTTGCCCTTTCTTTTTCCGCTTAAAAAAATCTTTTATACAGTTGTTGGTATCAAAATGGCGGTTCCCAGTGCTACTTGGGTCCAGATGCTAGTGCGCTCTGACTACCATTTTACCTACCTACCTACCTATTTAAAGTTGTCATAAAAATTTTGAAGAGAAAGTACTTGAGATCCAGTCGCGCATTTAATTTTTAATGCAAAACTTTATTTAAAGTACATAAATTCATGCATACAATATACATATATCGCAAGAAAAAATTACTGGATGTTTAATATTACTTTAAATATTTCGCTTTGTCACATTTTCTTTGAAATCATTTTCTTATTGATAAAATTCCTTTTTCTCTCCTTCTGTAACTTTGAACCGTAAAAAAGGAGTCTTGATTTTTATTTTTATTGATTTTGTTCATATTTTATTTTAACGATTGGAGAATTAAAAAAATAAATAAATCTTGTGAAAATATTCATCCTCAAAATATAAAAACTAAATTTGTCAAAAATATCTAAGGTTCTTCTAAGGTCAAGTTTTAATAAATTTTTATTTGTCTTCAAACGCAAGCCATAATATTTTGCATTTCAATCTGTTTACGACATTTTATGTTTCGTGTTGAATAAATATAACCCTTACACGTGCAACAATATTTTGATAAATGTTTTCCACAAGGACGCACAAGTCTTCATTCTGTGTGTCCACTTGGCAATTCATGAGAACAAAAAAAAACACACACACACATTACACATTCTTTCCCTGCAACCAAAGACGAATGTAAATTTTATTGAGCTCTTTTCATTTTGAATAAAGGAGTTTTGAATAAATTGTCCTGTGAGAAATAGGAGCCATAAACATAGAAGGAATTTTCTCTAAAAAAAAGTACAAAACTTGTTGGATACACAATTATTGTTTAGTTGGCACAAAATATTACCATCTGTATTTAATTTAAATAAAATTGCATTATTTGCACATCCCCCCACATCATCAAAAAAAAAAAAACACGACTAGTTGACTTACATTAAAAATGTCTACATCGAAAGCAATTTACTAATTACGAATTAATTATTATTATTTTAAAAAGAATCGTTTTCATAAAATACGCGGACAATTAAATTGATTAAAAATTAAAGCAAAATAAAGGTGCACTTGTACTTCGCATTTCGGCTCGTCCTACAAATTAATTTCAATTTGTACACTTTCCAAATTCAATACGATAACTGCTACGTTAATCAGTTATTTTTTGCCGTCGAGTCCAAAAAAAAAATAATTTAATGTTAAATAAATAAAAAGAATATGTACACAGAATATTTAATGCAAAATTTAATTCAATTATAAATATTTAAACTCGAATTCTAATTGCATTTAACAAACAAACCACTCCCCTGGGGATTAATCGAAATTCACATCGAGAAATGGTACACTGTGGCGTATACGCACTATTTTTTTTGTATACTGTTTATTTTACTGTCCCAGAAACTGCGGACTAAATTCTGATTTTTCCATAAAATCATAATCATCCTGAAAATTTTACTTATCAATTTGTATTGATTTTCTTTGCCATGCCCGCCATTATGGTAAAGGCAATCAAAGATTGTCAGCAGCAAGAAAATACGAAGTGATAAGTGTTTGAGAATGAAGGCAAGCATAACGACATGCGATGGTCATCTTTTGTAGTAGATTGATTATCTTTTTGTTTTAAAATTCATGAGCATGCTGACAGGACGATTTGATTCCTCCCAAGCACACATTTGCAAAATTAACGCTCGCTTAATCACTGTGATGCCTCTTTATTGCTATAACTCTTGTTTGTTTGTTATTTTGTGAGTGGTTATGTCATACGAAAAGAGCACAAAGGAATTCGCATTGTTGTGTATTTCGAAGCTCCGGGCAACTCCACATAGAGAACAACAGGGACAATATATACGATTTTATCTGAACAACAATCAACAGAATTAGGTTTTATTTGTCTGTTGCTGTATGTGGCTGACGATATAATGGTGGAGTGTGCTCGTCGGGTTCTTTGGTCCTGATAAAGAATTCAACGACAATAATGGAAATTCTCACAACAATTCGAGCGGAAAACAAAAAGCCTGCTGCCCGCTGGTCAAATGCATTTAACAGATAGAGTTAGAGTGAGAGAGAAGGGGTTAAATTTCTGTTTGAAAGGGAAAAAATCAACGCTTTTAGCATGTGGTTTTAGAAAGTGCAAGGAAAGGCTAACGTTGACTTTACCTGAATAAGGAATTACCGGTAAGCAAACGCATTCAGAGTGCCAACAAATCCCTACAAACGCAATGCAAGGAAGTAATTTAAATGTATAAATAAGTAATTTGTTTGAGTTTGAACAGTTTTTGTTTTGTTTTCGTCTGACCATACGTTGAAGCTTTTGCTCGCTAATGGATTGTAAGCTAAGTTGTTAAAATTATAAAGCATTTTATAGTAAAATGAATTAGCTAACTTTAAAACTATTTGATTCGTAAAAATTCAAATAATTTTACGTCTAACAGAATCAGAAATAAAATAAGAAAACGTTGTGCCTCAAGAGGCCTTACTTTGGCCAATATTATTCACTTGAGAAATTCATATATGATGTAGGGCAAAGATACACTTGGGTCGTACGAATACTATTGTCGATCTGTGATGAATATGTAGGTTCAGTGGTTTTCGACTCAATCCTAAACAAACATAAAACTATACCAGAAACCAAATAACCTGCAATACCTCCGGGTTATAAAGTTTCTCACTGGATGGAACAAATTTGTTTTCTTTCCTCTCCTTTCATATACTGTTCACTGCGACTGGTACTTCTCTGTTCAATACACGCTTTCTTTTTTGAAAATTTGTGTGTATCTCTCAATCGCTACGCTGATGAACCAACATTTATGGGGCAGGTTGGTTACGTTGAGGCAGTATTTCCAATTATAATAGATTTTTTATACAATGGTTGAATGAGGTAGGTTTCTGAAAGAAACATACCGCTTCCTTTTTATTTATTTTATGAATTTATATGTACTTCCCTTTGGGCTGAATCCTGTATCTTAAAGTTTAAGGTTGCTACTCAACTATCCATTAACATTGATATTAGATTTAATTTATTTTTGGCAGAATGTGCAGAAAAAAACTGCAATTCAATAATGTGGCACAACCGGCCCAAATGAACTCAGCAAATCCCAATGAGGTTTAAACTTATTTAAAAAAATAAGTTTACAAGGAGAACACCGTGCAATACCTTAATGTTGTGTTTTTTGGGAATTTTGAAAATATTGAACATTTAGATTTGAAACATTCAAATTTAAAGTGTGAAAAGTTTTTGAGTATAGTAAGTTTTAGTGAATATGGCTTTAATAGTTGTAGAATGAAGCTAAACAGGTTTTATTTTAGAGGAGTCAAATAATTTTAATCAGCTTAGTTTTATTCAGAAAAAAAAGTTGTAGAGTTAGGACGCTCTACCCCTTCCATGAAAATAGATTAAAAACAAAAACATGGTTTCGTTTCCCATTTTAACGTTTCATTGTACCAAAAGTATACTTGATTGACAGAGACTTGTAAACTAAATAAAATGTTTTGTTTTCCTAGCCTTCTTTTTTCCAACTCTCCACGTGTTTGGAGTGATGTTCAACGGAACCTTTTGGAGGATGGAATTGAAGAAAGGTTTCTTGGTTTTTTTTTGACGTTAGTGAGTCTCGCAACGCAGATGAGCTGACAAAGCATATTTTTAGTATACTTAATACATTCTCCTCCAAGGACAAACTAATTGGTCAATCTAACGATGGTGCGGCAGTTATGTTTGGGGAAGTGGGTAGTGTTTAAAAGAAAGTCCTTGATGCTTATCCAATGGCTAACTTTATTCCTAGCTGTGCTCACGTTTTAAATTTAGTCTTATCGCGATCACTTGAAAATATATCGGAATTAAAAGTTTTTTTTTGCAGTAGTAATACTATTGTCCGTTTTTTGAACAAATCAACTAAACGTTCAAAACTTTTAAAACAAATAGCCAACAGACGAAAGCCTGGCGTATCGGAAACTCGCTGGTATTATCATTCGCGGATAATAAACGCCGTTTTAAATTGTAGATTATATATAATTCTAACTTTTATTAGAATATTAGACAACTCTAGTGAATGGGACACTCACTCGCTTTCTATTACCGAGAGCTTGTTAATTATATTAGAGGGAATAGATTTTTGTTTTTTTCTTAATACTCTTTCTTAGATTTTTGCTAAGACTGACTTTCTTTATAAATTTAAATCCAGTTTGGAAAGCATATAAGCGATTGCGCGGAAACACCGCGAAAACGGGGATTGATCGAAATTGATTCCAAAAGACGTTATAAATATCGTTTTGTATAAATAAAAGACAATATTATATCCCATTTAAATACAAGATATAAAACTTTCACGAATTTATTTTTTTTAGATAATTTCGATATGATAATTTCGCAATTTCCAATCCAGATGAAAAAATATATTCTTTAATAAATTTTTTCCCTGGATTTTTTGATTTTACAGCTTTGAAATGAACTTAAAGTTTTGTATACAACTTCTTCTCTTCGACAAATTCACGTTTTAGCGCTTCATAAATTTTCTTTCGAAACCGCTTATGCGTTAAGCTCATTGTTGCATTTAATTTAAATCACTTAAGATATAACAAATTTGGTTTGAATTGATCAACCTTATAGTTTGATACTTAAGCATTGAACGAAATAATTTAACCTAATATTTTGGTGACTTTTTATTTTTCATCGACTTACCTTTTGAAATTATTCACGCCTCGCCACTGCTGTACGGTAACACTTGAAACTTAAATGACCTACCGAATGGCGAAAAATTGTTTTCAGCTTCAGATGGTGATATTGAGTGAGGGGAATCATCCGCATACTAAAATATTTGATATGTAATATTATGTTTATAATTTCGTGTATCTAAGTATTTAATAATATTAATTTAAAAATAGTATTTAAAAAAATTGTCCACCCTTTCTCGAATTATTGAATTTTCAAGAAAAAAAATATTTTCGAAAAGTTTGGTATGCAGTATTATATAGAATTCGAAAATCCTCCTGCATAAATATTTTCATCGAAATCCTTCTAGCCATTAATGAGAAAGCCGAAAATCAACAAAAACTGTTCAATCACTGTTTTTTTTTTTTAATCGTTAGAACCGTTTTTGAGATAATTGAGATTAACTATTTTTTTTACAAAAAATTGTATGGCAAGTACCTTTATTTCTGGAGTTAAAAAACAGATTTAAATAAAAAAATGAGCCAATCACCTACAACGCTTAAGTACCAAGTTTGAGCAAATCGCTTGAGCTGTTTTGGGCTGCAGAATGACCTACAGACGGACTGTTTCTGCAGGGTTGAAGATTTAGACGTTTTCAAAACTGTACATGGGATAAAGTCAGAGACAATTGGTTTGGATGGTTTACATCCGAAGTTCCTAAAACTCATTTATCCGTTCATTTCACCTTATCTCAGGCATATATTCAATTGAATCCTCGCAAGATCTAGCTACCCTATTATCTGGAAAATATCAAAAATAATACCTGTTCCAAAGAACAATACAACGAACACTAGAGAATACAGGCAAATAGCGATATTACCATTTGTCTCAAAAACGTTGGAAAAAGTAGTAAGCCAACAAATAACCTTTTTGTTAACAAAACAATTGCTTTCTCATGTTCAAACGGGATTTAAACCAAAGCATAGTTGTTGTACTGCTTGGCTCAAAATGATTGATAGAAGTCGATAATGAGAAGGCTACCTTGGTCCTGCTTGATTTCTCGAAGGCATTCATTTCCGTGCCCCATAATATACTGTTAAGGAAATTAATCAAACATTTTTCTAATCTGCGGTGAACAGTATTTAATAGGTAGAACTCAAGTGGTTTTAGTGAATTATAAGCTGTCTAATTTCCTTCCAACTAAATCCGGCGTACCTCAAGGATCAATCCTTGGTCCTTTATTGTTTTCGATTTTCATCATGGATCTACCCCCTACCCTTAAGTTCTATAATAGTAATGTATGCTGACGATGCACAAATATACCGCAGCTTCCCTACTGGCATGATCAAAGATGCTACTTATCGAATCCACACAGATTTGATGAGTGTGGTTCGTTGGGCTGAAGAGAATGGATTGCGACTGAATCCAAAAAAATTCCAAGTCATTGTAGTAAGCAAAAATATAATAGATACCTCCAGTTTGCCCCCTATAATGCTATGTAACGCAGTGGTAGAATATGTACAAAAAGTTAAGAACTTAGACATAATTTTCAACCAAACCCTCAGTTGGGAAGATCACATCTCACACATCCTTGGAAAAACATATGGCGCACTCCGAGCCTTATACGTTGCTAGTAATTGTTTATCAGTTAACATTAAAATTATCCCGGCAAAAACTCTAATTTTACCGATTCTTTTTTATGGAAGCTTAATCTTCTGCTGAGTGGATAGTATGAGTCAACGGAAGTTACGAGTGGCATTCAATAACATTGTCCGTTTTGTCTATTGTCTTCGAAGGTTCGATCATGATTGGATCATCACGCTATATAAACAGGATTTTCGGTATGTCACTACAAAAATGTCTATATATAACAGTAAAGTGTTAATATTTTCGTTTGGTATAATGGAAACAGAAACACCTGAATATCTATTCGAAAAGTTAGTTTTTTCGCGTTTTGAAAGAAGCCGAATTCTTATCACGCCAAGCTTTAACTACATGGTTACTAAGCAAAAAATTTTTCGTTTATACTAAACTAAGAAGGAAGGATAAGTGACTGCAGTAGGTTTAGAATTGCGATAAACAATTACACGAGATGCCAAATTCATTCTTAAATTTAAATTTTATTAATATATTATAGTCTCCTACTGTTTTAAATTCAAACATCGCCCAAAATATAAAACCTTAACTCTGTAATAAATTAAAGAATTTCGACCTCAAAACGGACACATAAGCTAATGGAATTACGTATATTATTGTTTTCCAAAGAAACTTAGACAATTTAACCACAGTCTTGCCATAAGACTTTATATTTCAAAAACTTTAGCAATTTTCTATATGCTCATCCATTAAGAATAATCCCATCGTTGAAAATTTAACTCCTTCCAAGCAAAATCCTCAAAACTGTGTGTATATTCACCAAATTGCCTCCATATAGGAAAAAAACCTGTCATCGTTTTCTCTAAACAATAATAATAATAAACATAAAGCTATTTGAAAACTACTTAAAAACTCCCATTTAATGAAAGTTGCTCCTTCAAAGATTTTAGACAAAATTCATCTGAGCAGCCTTCACATCTCCCACACATTTCATTTTTATTGATGTTTCAACACTTTCATTTCTTAAAGCCATTCGGAGTAGAGTCGGAACAAACTTTTTCAAAACACCGACACTGAGCAAATAACGATAGAAAAAAAAATTCAATTTAAATAAAACTTCTTTCCAAAGAACAAATTTAACTTGGCAAGAATGTGCATATAAGGCTCAAAAAGCTGTCAACATAAAATTCAACTGAATGGCGGCCGACGCGGCATCTTTCTTTTCCATCATACAGGGTGGCGCACGAATCATGCTACAATAAAAAATTTAAATAACTTTTATTTTAATCGATGTATTTCATTAATTTTTTGTATAATGTATTAAAAATTAAATTTTAATTTAAATAACTAATGGTTTTTAAATATGATAGACCGCAAATGACCTCCACACTCATCAACGCATATGCGGCACCTGATCAAAAAATTGTTCATTGCGGCCTGAAGGGTTGAAATTGGGATCGCCTCAATTATTGTCTTAATGGACTGCTTCAATTCAGTCAAATTCCTGGGTTTCGTTTTGTACACTTCCTGATTGACATGACCCTATAAAAAAAGTCTGGTGCAGTCAGGTCAGGTGACCTTGGGGGCCAGCGGAAAGTGCAGTTTCTGGATATCAATTTGTTTGGGAATTTTCGGAGGAGCTCCGCCATAACTTGTGTGGCTACGTGTGCACTTGCTCAATCTTGTTGAAACCAAATCCTGCTGTAAGGGATACGTCTTCGGCAAAGTTCTGGGTAAAAAAAACTCCTTCAATATCTTTAAATAACGGTCCCCATTGACAGTTTGTGTTACACCGTTTTCTTAAAAGAAGAATGGCCCGACAATACACCTTGATGAAACTGCGCACCGCACAGAGGCTCGTTCTGGGTGCAGTTCCGTCTCATGGAGCATTTTGGATTAGATTTACTCCATATGCGGCAATTTTGCTTGTTTACATTGCCGATTAAGTCAAAATGAGCCTAATCAGACATGAACAAACAATTTATCAATGTGTTGTCTTCTTCGGTCATTGCAATAATTTTTCGGCAAAATTCCAGGCGAACAGGAAAATCCTGAGGGTTTAACTTGCTTGCAATTTGGACTTTGTACGGAAACAAGTTTAAGTCATCATGAAGTATCCGTTGTAATGACCGTCTGCTAACTCCAATTTGGCCCGATAAGTTTCGACTCGAAACACATGGATATGCCTGTATTACCGATGCAACAGCCACGATTGTATCCTGAACCCGAACATTGGGATATCGATGATACGGTCTTCGTTCGATGCTTCCAGATTCGGCAAACATGTTCACCAGCCTCATAATGGTCCATCTACTCGGGGGAGTACCGCCTAAATTCCTTTTGGACGGAAATGATGGACTGCAAAAAATGGTATCGCTGCACTATCCAAATCCTTTTTTCAGTATCCCAGCATTCATTTTCATAAATCTAAATAGTAGGATATAAAATAAAAAAAACCGATTACTCACACTGAAAAAAAGTTATTACGTTTTATTTTTGTATCACGATTCGTGTGCCACCCTGTATAAGCAAATAAAAAAAATCAGCATTTCTGTCTCTCTCTCTGTCTGTCTCCCATCATGTAGGTAACATTCAAAGATGATAAGATTTTCTGGCATCATTTTTGAGTTCTTCTAGTTTTTTTTTTCAACCAAACGTTGTTGGTTGTAAAGGGCTTAAGAGGGTATTCCTATGTATGGAGGTAAGTTTCACGAAAAAAAAACTCAAATTGCAACAAAAGGCAGCTTTCGATTTTTTGTTTGCTTCCACTTCTCCCAGAACCCGCGTGGATGTGTGCTTTAGCTTGACATGGAGAAATCCTGTTGATTTTTTACTAACAAAAACATAATACTCTTATACCCAAAAACTCCTTTCAATATGCACATCAAAAGCGAAAGTGGAGGGGCGAATTTTTTCTAAAGCATTCATCAGAATTCAGGTAAACTGAAGATGTTGCAATGCGAATATTTCACCTCACTTCATGATAGTATTTTTTTGGTTAATTCACAAGATGCTTAGGTTTTTCTTTCTAAATATGTTACTTTGTATAATAACTGCGGAATACCTAAATTTATGCCCAGTTGGGCCAAAATGCACTAAAAGCCATTTTCGATCAAAGGATATTTAAATTTATCGACACTATAGATTTGGCTGCGTTGCAAAAATGTCCTTTTGCCTCAAAAGCGCTCTGGAAACCATCGGAGCCTTCATAATTAACAATATTTTAACTGAACGAAAGAATTTCGATAGTGTAAGCAACATGAAAGAAACATCAATAGCTCGTTTCGTGTTAATTTATTTGTGTTGGCATTTCTTTTTTTTTTTCATTTTTATTTCGATTTCTATCTTTTCATTTCTAACTTACTTAGGTACCTACTATTTAAAAAGCCTTCAACATTATTGAATTCAAATTAAATGGAATCCTCCACATGGAATAAATATTGAAGATGGACATTCAAAAAATTTGGAATATATTTTTTTTTTTATTTAAATACGAATTATTATTAATAAGAAAAAAAAATTGAAATGTTTTCAATTCGCTTTTAAAATTTAACTCCAAGAAGTCGGGTTACTTATCCTTAACAGACACTAAGGCATTTAGAATAAAAAGAGCTGGGAGACATTGAATCTAAATGTCATCTTAAAATTTAACGAAGCAATAAAAATATAAAAGAGCTTGGAGCAACTGGGCATTAAAGAGTTTAAAATGATTTTTGTTTGAAAGCATACGAGAAGGAAACCTAAGAAATAAACCTTGAATCAAATTTACATTGAAAAGTTCAACTAAACAAAAACAATTAGAAAGTAAAAAATTATCTATAAAATAGGGTATTAACTATTTCACGGGAGTAAGGCCACTATGATTATCAACTACTTAGTTGGAGACAGACGCTTATTTGAATTGTTTTTTTTTTTTGTCTCTTTAAAGTAATCGAAAAGGGTAAAGATAGAGACTTCTTTAAAGTGGACATTCTTTTTTATTTAAAGACGTAAAAGAATCAAATATTTCTGATCATTGTATTGTAACATTACCAAAATTCAGAAGTGGAATGGCACTAAATATGTCATTTCAATTAATACATCAAACACCTTACACCTCACTATAGTACATCATAAAATAACTCACTAAAACACTTGTGAAAATATTTTAGGATTCTGAATTTCATAGTGATAGTAGATTTTTTACGTACATATTTCAACGAATTTGGGACCATCAAATTAATTACTATTATTTTAATGTGAAAAATAAACCGTTATACTGATTTTTGTATGGATTTTTTTAAATAATGTTTTATAAACACATTCTTAAAGATAAAATTGGATGGAAAATTAAAAGAATATAAAATAAAGTATAAAATTTTAATTTGAAATAAAATGCACGACTGAATTGCACGTATTTGCTCTTATATGCGCTAAGATCGTATACACAAAATTCTAAGTAAATATATTTTTAAAGTCGTTTTTTCCTTAATTTTTTACAAATAAAAATTCTTCAATTTTGCTTCAAAAAATATTGGTAAGATAAATATAATATATAAATTTAAAGACATAATTAAAAACAAAAATCGTCGACCTACTCTCCAAATATTGAATTTTCAAAAAAAAAATATACTTTTGTTTAAACCAAAAAACTTTTTTTCGAAAATTTTGGTATGTAGTATTATTTAGAATTTGAACAACCTCCAATGTAAACATTTTAATAAAAATCCATTATGGAAAAGTCGAAAATCAAAAAAATGGTTGTATGTCAGGTACCGTTAATAACAAAATACGTACACAAATATTCGGACCAAATGGTAGAATATACCTAAATTAGAGCACACACCTTTTGATCGAAATCGGTAGAGCCGTTTTCGAGATAAAAAAGACGGTAGACAAAATTGTATGCAAGTAGGTACAGATATTTTTGGGGCTAAAATTCGCTTAAGTACCAAGTTTGAAGAAAATCGCTTCAGCCTTTTAGACTGACGATTGTTCTACAGACAGACAACACACAGACAACAGACATAGAGACAGAATTGCGGAACCCACTTTTTTGTGTTCCGTATCATCGTAATGTCAAGTTTAATTAAAATCTCGAGTTCGATTTTTTTTCCATATGCAAGTAAAAATGATTTATAATGGGCTTCAGGAAAATTTCAAAAAAAAGTACACATTTTCAAAGCTTAATTCGCTTTTTGAAAAGAAATTATCGTTTTTTTTTTTAATGAAAAAAATATTGGTCACAATAATGTTAAAAAGTTTAGAAGCTCTTCCATAAAAAAATCATTTGAACTCTTTTCCAGAAAATCGAAAACCAAAAAAAAAATAAACTTTACCTTTCAGCCAAAAAAAAAAAATAAAATACCAGGCTGGATCGCATGAACTTTCTCTTATGTTCGATCATATCGTATGCAAAAGATTTCTATTAAAACTCTAAATATATTTTTCCTTAATTTTTTGTATACAAATTTTTTTTTAATTTTTCTAAAAAAAATGGTTTGACAATCTTAAATATTTAATAATATAAACTTAAAAACAAAATATTGAATCGGCTTAATCAAAGAAAAAATAATTCAAAATTCTGAAATAAATACTTAAACTAATTTAAGCTAAAAAAAAGTACATTTTTTTTCTTGTATAAATTTGAATTTATGAGAAAAAAAAAATTTTAAAATCTGTGGAGCGGTTTTTGAGAAAAAAAATGGGCAAACCTAAACCTACGTGTGAAATTACGAAAGAATCGGTTAAGCCATTTATGATATAGTCGAAATAAAAAAAACTGTCCTATGAAAATTACCGTTTTTAGACATTTTTAATTTATTTTTTGCAATCATATGATCGGTCGTAACAAAAAAGCTGCACTGATTTTTTTAAATCAAAATCGTTAGAGCCGTTTGCGAGAAAAATTTAATTAATGAATTTAAATTTAATTTAACTATATGCCTGTAAGACGTAAGGTCTTTTAAATGCAACCAGAATTGCACGGCACTAGTAAGAAGAAAGAGAATGATAGGAAAGAGTTTTTTGTTGGCACAGTTGATTTGAGAACCAGGTATTGACTGTCTCATTTTTAACCCCAAATAGTCTTTAATGTAACGGTTATATGGCAGGTACTGTTATTTTTAGAGCTACAAGAAAAATTGGATTTCCCCTCTGTACAATACCTAAAAAACTGGTATATAAATACCAAGTTTGAAGCAATTCGGCCCACCCGTTTGGGCTGTAGGTTTCTATACATACATACATAAAGACAGAAATACAGACGGACAGAATTTGTAGACCATCTTTTTTCGTCTTCGCTATCATGGTAATGTCATGTTTGATTGTTATACCAAAACTTTTTTTTTCGACGAATGCATAACTTGCCTTATATTACCTATAATCGGAAGTAAAATGGGCATATAACACAAAATACAATATGTACCAAGTTTGAAGAAAATCCATCCACTCGTTTAGTCTGTAGATTCGCGCACGGACAGCCAGGTAGACATAATTGTGAGACCCACTTTTTCCGTCTTATCAACGTAATGTCAAAATTGATCAACTCTTGAGTTCGATTTTTATCAGAAATTCGAAAATCCTACCTGGATTTTATGGTAACGATCACGAGCGTCCATTAGAGCGGTTAGTTCTAGAATATGATAATGTTCACTTTTAACGATAGAGCGCATGTTGTAATACATGCAACATACAGGATATATACGAAAAGTGATTGAAAGTATGAAACGTAGTGTTGATAATGATCCAAATGCGTCAACTCGAAAAGACATTTAAAGCATTATCGCCCGATTTGTGCATTTATCACCAATATTAAGCCAAGTATACGCTAGTCGAAACAGCCAAGTGATTTGAAACATTAAGGCCATATAATTCTCTGTCAAATATACACAATTTCATTGATATTAAAAATATTTGTTCTATTAATTTTATTTCAATTTAATATTTCATATTTCATTTATTGTATTTCAAATCTTTTACGTTAGATCGTTAAATCTTTAAAGTTGCAAAAGTTTATAAACATTTTAATTGGTTAACAATGAAGCTAGAAAATTAAATTTTAAGATTTACTCTAGGTTAGGCAACGATTTTTCGACTATTTAAAATATTTAACTTATACTAGAAAATTACTTAATAAATCAAAATTAATGCTCTCGTTCTGCAATATGTGTGTTTAAAAATGTTTTTTTAATTTTTTCCTATACAGGGTTAATTAAAACAAAAATGACATACTTAATCCATAGGCCCGCCAAAACCCGGCTTTCAACTTATATTTTCATGTCATTTTCTTAAAGTTTCTTTTTGCTCCTGTATAAAATTTGTCAAGAAGACGTGCTAAAAAAATTAATTAATAAATAACTATACATTAAAAATATATTTATTTCTATCTACCAAGAATTATGTGCTTACTTTGTGATCGAACTTTCTTCTTCCTCTTCTATACAATCTCTGAAAATGCTCTGTGAAATGGTCTCACGCAAAACTTAGTTGCTTATTGATTCCAAGCATTTCAAATGTGGGCCACCCAGAGAACAGTGAAAAGTGACAAACAAGAAAATATAAATAATTAAATATTGTTTAATGTTGCCATTCAATACTTTCTGATTTCGAAATTCATGATTATTTACTTTGTAGCGATGACACTTTTAGCAATTTTAGTTGGCTTAATTTTACCAAAAGTTCTGCCAATAAATATAATTTGTTTATGTATGTATGTATCTTTATACAAAAATGCAAACAGAAATCATACTGTTTTGCTTCAGGATGTTGGAAATATTTACAATATCAAGTTTGACGTAAGCTATTTTTGGATGTAAAATAATGGACAAGCGCATTATAAATGTGGCGGAATTCAGAAGTGGAATGACAGTAAATATGCTATTTCAATTAAAGCATTTTAATGTAATAATTGCCCTTAGCAAGTTAACCATCATGAAACAAAAAAGACAATACATTATGCAAACAATAAATAACATGGTAATTATTGGAAGGATCTTGATTATAAATTTTTAATACAAATATTTGCTATGAACAGATAAATTGAATTAATTTTTTATTTTAAATTTGTGAGGGATATTGCAAAAATGATTTATTATTTGTTGGAATGTTCGATAGCAGACAAAAATGTTGATATTTATTCAATATTATATCAAGGATTTTATTTTAAGCATGCTAATAGCATTAACATCGGAAATGATAAGGACGAAGCAGTGGAAATGGTGTTTTATTACATGTAACACATGTTTTCAGTCAACGGTTTAAATAAAAATTCATTGTTTCCTATCTTTCCATTGCTTCAAACTTGTGCCATTCAAGTAAAATTTCATTTAATACACGTTGAGTATGTAGGTTTCTGTTGTCTGCAATTCATTCCAATCTCTTAGACAATATGGTTATTTGATATTAATAATCACTAATTTTTCTCTAAATTTTAGAATTGTTTTTTCTAAATAATAAATAAAAAGAAATAAATGTTTGCGGTATTTTCAGTAGAACCACTTTTCATATACATATTACTTTCTCATCACTGCCCTGGATGAACCGATTTAAACAATTTTTTTTTTAAATATGCTGCTAAAAAGTATACATAATATTACATTTCCCTATTTTCGAAAAAAAAAAACAAATGTGTTTAACAAATAAAAAATTTTTGAATCAAGAAATTGGAGCCGTTTTAATAAAAAAAACAATGGCGCAAAATTTTAAACAGCCTGGTGTGAAGGGCTTAGCATGATACCACATAACAGTTTGCTAATACTAAACAGCACTTTACTAATATTTTCCTAAAATAGTGCAAAAAAGTAAGCGAACATAACTTTTTGACGTTTGTAAATGTCAAAGTGGCATATGGATTTAGTACGATACTAAAAAAATAAAGTAGCCATTTTGTGATTTTAACTTAAGTAAAATGTTGAGAAAATGGTACGACACTAAACTGGTTTAAAATTAGCAAAATCATCTTTTTAGCTTAGTATCATACTAAAAATGATTTAACATATTACTAAATCGTTTAAAATTTTGCGCAAATGTTAAGGTTTTTTGACATTTTATAATAGGTTCCATTTTTAACTTGCGATTATAGGTACTATAGGGCAAGTTTTGCATTTGGAAAACAAATCGAAGTCGAGATTTTAATCAAAGTTGACATTATGATGATAGAGAACACCAAAAAAGTGTGTCACGCAATTCCGTCTGTCTGTCTGGCTGTAGAACGATCTACAGCCTAAACCGCTGAACCGATTTTGTTTATACTTTGTGCTTAGGCGCTTTAAGTGATTGTCTAAAATAGATTTTTGAACCGTTGTTTAAGCCCCAAAAATAACGGCACTTGACATCAAAATTTTCTACCATCTTAATTATATCGAAAACGTCTCTAACGATTTTGATAATAATTGGTGTGTACTAACTTGAGTATGGTGTACACTGTACATGTTGGCCGAAATATTTAAAAAAATATTTTATTATTAACGGTACCTGCCATACAACGATTTTATTGATTTTCGACTTTCTCATAAACGTCCGAACGGATAACGATCAAAATTTGCATGTAGGATCTCCTTAAAATTCTAAATAATATTGTATTTCAAAATTTTCGAAAAATAATTTTTTTTTGGATTTTTGAAAAAAAAAAATATTTTTTCTTTTTGAAAATTCAATATTTCGAAAATGGGTGGCCGATTTATTCTGAAATTTTGTTTTTAAATTTATATTATTCAATATGTAGTTAAAATGTTCATACTTTTCATGTTAATGTTCAAAATTTTTATATATAAAAAATTAAGTGAAAAACAACTTTAAAAATACTTTTAGCCGTTTCCATTAAGAATCTTTTGCATATAATAGGAGCAAGTACGTGCGATCCATTCGTGCATTTTATTTTACTTGCGATTATAGGTACTATAATGCATGTTATACATTCGTAAAAAAAAATAAATCTAACAAAATGACATAGGGAAAACAGTGGGTGCTGCAATTCCGTCTGTCTGTCTGTCCTCGGGTCTACAGCCTAAACGGTTGTATGGATTTGCTTCAAATTTGGTAGGTAGGAGGTACATATTGTTTTTTTGATGATTTGCAGACACGTTTTTTTCATTCTTATTGTAAGACGAAAAATAACGGTAACTGCCATACATTTTTTTTTTGGCAAAAATGTAGTTCTATTTTTTTCTCAAAAACGGCTCCAAGAATTTTAATAAAAAAATGTATGTGCTCTTATTAGAGTAGTTTGGATACTTATTAACCACTTGTTATTTTCGATTTCGACTTTCTCACTATTGGATGAGCCGATTAAATTTTTTTTATAAAAAAGGGAACATTTGTTAATTATTAAGAGTGTTAATATAGCGGAATATTCAAATTTTTAAAAAATAAATAAAACATTTTTTTTTTGAAAAAATCGATTTTTTGAAATTTAAATTTTGTATGTAATAATTACTTCTTGCATTTCATTTTTCCTGCCACTTCGTAAAAGTTATCAGCTTTTAGGCATTTACTATTAAAAACATTTAATGATGTATAATGATGACAGAGATACTCCCTATGAAGCATACATATAGGCGCGAATTGATTTTGACAGTCAATGGCAGCCATTTTGTTTCATATGCTGTTCATTTTCCTTTATCAACAAAGCAAAATAACAACATCGTCCACCACGACTAATACTTTTTCTTGTCGAATATGTCAAAAAGCAACATTACCTAATTTTGAATGATTCCTATCCTCATGTGGCAATGAAATTGATTGCGAATCTGTGGTTACAAAAAGACACCAAGAAGCTAATTTGAGGTTGTGTTCTCAAAACATCATTTAAAAAAAAAATGTTTTTATCAAATCATGTGCTAAAAAAAAAATGGAAAAATATTTGCTCCCAGATGACACAAAAAATCTTTTAGAACATCAGTTTTAGCTGAAATGCTTCTATTATAATTTGCACATAAACTTAATTTTTAGCTATCCTAATAACACCTGTTTTATATGATCCGTCTACACATCCGATTCCCCATAATAACAACTTCCGGGATGCATCAATATCACGTTAAAATCCTTTTAATTGCATTACCTTTACTCATCACCCAGTATAAAAGTTATTCCCTCAATGCATGCTCTACTGAAAGCATAACGTAGGTGTTCCCAGTTTAGTTTGATTAGTTCCCACAGTAAAAAGAACACATCGTAACTTTATCCTCTCTGCACTGCTCTTATTGTACGAATCCAGGAAGATGTAATTTATTGGTCTATTGTTTTACTTTTGTTCCGTCTTCCATTGAATTCCCTCCCTCGAAAACAAGAGATAATGCAGTGAATTATAGAACTGCATCAAACGAAACCTATAAACATATACCCACATTAAATACGATTCACTTCTGCACCTAGACTTCAGCACCTTTAACAATGTGGATCTCTCAATAACAGCTTTCTTATATATATTTTGCACCCAATCTCCCGAGATAGCTGCTCTCTCAAATTCACATATTCATGGGGCATACGGGCAGATAAACTTCGACAAGGAAGGATTCAAGCTATAAAAACACAGGATCCCAGAGGTTTCGTGTTCTACCAATTTAAGTTCAAATAATAGAGAACCATAAATTAGCAAAGAAGGGTTGAAAAAGTCCAGAGCAGAACAAAAGCACGAATTGTTGAAAACGTGCATCGGCGAATGGCTTTTGTTTTGCTTCTGTAAAACCAAAAGTAGAAGAAAACAAAGTTTATTAGCGTCCTAATTCTATGGTCTTTCTTTTTGTTGTTTCGTCGACACGAGTCTTAAGGAATTTCTTACTTAATGGAATAAAATTTCCGTATTAGTTTAACAACACACAGACCACAATTTTTTCGTGATCTCATGATTGTAAAGGATGCAGAAGTTGGTTTAGATTGTTGTACTTTTTGGAATTTAAATTCAACAATCAACTCAAAATCAGCTTCATTAGTAACTTTATTTGAAAAAGGTCCCTAATGTCCCTCATTAAAATATTTTCTTTTTTTAAACGATAGACATTATTTTTTTGCCATTAATGTCGCATTGTTAAAAACCAACCTATTTTCCATAAAAAACCTTCAAATTCCATATTGAATTCCTGGAAAACATTGTCTCACTAAAATATGTAATACCGTTCGCCCCCCTGCCCTTTCAAAAAATACCTTTAAAATTGTTTCCAAACACGAAGGCAACTTTTACCAAGCACACAAACTATTTTCTACGTTCGTTGATAAATTTCATGCAACAAAGTTGTTAAAAGAAAGAATTTACTGGTTATTTTCAATCCATTAGACTTCAAGTCCCACACCTTCTCTTATAAAAAAAAAATCTAAAGACCATACTTTATTTTTTAATTGAACTTCTTTCCATCACTTTTGTTCTTGAGAATGGAAATAAAAAAAAGAAGAAAATAATTATCTAAGGCTTCAATTAATTTTACAAGAAACTTTTCAAAGATAAAGTTTCATCGCCACTGTCGAAGGAGGTGGTATAACTTTTTAAGTGATTTTTTCTGTCACAAATGATGCACCAAAAGGTGGTGGCTGAAGACAACACTGCGACTAGAGAAAATTACAAAGAATTAATTAGTTTACAAAATCGAATGAAAATACCAAAGGCGATTTTTGAATCGTATTAAAATGTTTAAGAACACTCTCTTTTAAATTTCCTTGCGAACCACTGTTAAAGATTTTGATAAAAAAAAATGAAACGTTTTGGACCGCCTTCGAGGTGTTTAAAAATGTTGATTGTCTCGAATTTACTGAGGAGAACGACCTTGCGATAGACTTACTTATTATACAGGGTGATTCGTATAAGATGCGACAAAAAGGTAGGGCGTGTAGGTTTGACTTAGACAAGAAACAAATCCAATGGGAGGGAGGTCTTTTTGCCCCCGTTTAGCCGAGAGGGGCAATTTTCTAAAAAATTGACTTAAAACTGTTAACAAAGATATTTGAAAACAACGGTAAGACCTACAATGATATCTTTTTGGAAAGCCAGAAATCTCTCCTTTTTTCATTTTAAATTAAAGTGTGCTAGGCAATAGTTTTTAAAAAATTAATTTTCAAACTAGAAACTTTGAAAAATTTTTTTTTTTAAATTTAGAAACTAATTTTTTTCAAAATTTTATGTAATTAAGTAGCTCTTATTAATTTTTAATAAAAAACAGAATACCGGATGCTAAAATGTATCTTAGTTTTTGAGAAATTAAAATAAAAGAACTTTTTTCCAAGAAAAACACTTTTTTGTTTGTTCTATCTTTGCATATATACCATTAGTTTAGTTAGCAAGTAATAAAAAAAGCCCTAATTAACTATTAATATTTTTAATATCTGTTACATTTTAGATGTAATAAAAATTAATGATGTTATAAAAAATTTTCGATGTGATCCCCACTCTTCAGAAGGCAAAGGTTGTATCTTCTCCTTATGGCCTCAGATAAATTTAATTCCGCCAAATTCTCCTGCAATTTGACTCCAGCGGCTTCAATACGTTGTTTAAGTAGCTACAAAGAAGAAATTTCAACTTCATATACAGAGTTCGTCATGAATCCCCAAGCGTAAGAATCCAAAGGAGTTAAATCTGGTGATCTGGGTGCCCATTCTGTGGGACCTCTTTTTCCTATCCAGCGGTCACTAAAATGAACATCAAGCCAGTTCCTTACAGTGCGGTGTAGTGTGCTGGAGCTCCATCTTGTTGGGAAATTAAACTGTCTATTATAGACAAAGGTACATTATCTAATAAATATGACAAAAGGGTTCTTAGAAATTACAGATAGGTTTCTCCATTTAAAACCGTATTCAAAAAACGTGGACCAATTACCGTTCGTCCAACAATGCCAAGACAGACATTGCAGCTAATGCGGTGCTGCGATTTATTTTGTTTTTAACATTGTGGATTGTGAGTGACTCCAGTAATGCAAGTGTGGAAATTAGTAACTCCATCTCTGGTAAGCTGCGCTTCATCTGTCCAGACTATCCTTTTAAAGTAGCTGTCTTCTGTCTCTTCCCTCAGCAAAAGCGTTCTACAGAATTCAGTCCTCAATACCAAGCATACATGCTATCTTTCTGTAGATAAGGGTGGGATTACGTCGAATTGAATTCGTTCCTCTATGTGTGTTGATCCAGAAGATGAACTTTCCCTTATTCGAGTCTCCAGCACTCCATGTTCCCGAAAACGAATGTGAAGTCTTGCAAAACGTGAATGGTGAGGACATTTCCTATTGGGGAACCTTTCAGCGTACAATCTCTTTGCTTCCCGACTGGAAGCATCCGCTAAACCGTAGCAATAGTGCATATCTGTCAATACTTCCCGAGAGAAACTTGCCATCGTTTTGTGTTGACTATTTGATACGAGTTATTTGAAATGAGTTTTAAACATAATGTCCTTTCATATTTATTTGTGGTTAGGTAAAACATATGTTTTTTTTTTTTGGTATAAGTAATCCTATCTATTAGGGTAACAGGTAGGAATATATGTCATTTTCTTTTTTAAATTGAACACATGCCCCAATTAAAAAAAGGAAATCTAGTTAAACCAATGTTTTTTATTATTCGCTTAAAACCGGATGGTAGGCAATAAAAAATTATTATTACCATAGTCTAAAATGTAACAGATATTAAAAATATTAATAGTTAATTCATGCTTTTTTTATTACTTGCTAACTAAACAAATGGTATTTATGCAAAGATAGAACAAACAAAAAAGTGTTTTTCATGGAAAAAAGTACTTTTTTTTTTTATTTCTCAAAAACTAATATACATTTTAGCATCCGGTTTTCTGTTTTTTATTAAAAATTAATAAGAGCATTGAATTTTGAAAACAAAAATTATACTAAATTATATACAATTTTGAAAATAATTAGTTTGAAAATTAAAAAAAAATTTTTTTTTTAAAGTTTCTAGTTTGAAAATTAATTTTTCAAAAACTATTGCCTAGCACAACTTAATTTAAAATGAAAATTAAAGAAGAGATTTCTAGCTTTCCTAAAAAGTATAGCATGTCATTATAGGTTTTACCGTTGTTTTTAAATAATTTTTTTACTGTTTTAAGTCAATTTTGTTTAGAAAATTGCCCCTCCCGGCTAAAGGGGGGGAAATATACCACCCTCCCATACGATTTTTTTTGTTGTCTCAGTTCAACATACACGCCCTAGCTTTTTGTCGCTTCTTATACGAATCACCCTACTCAGCGGGCTCGTAATCCCCGAAAGTTCGCTGGCTCAGGCACCACATTCCTGAACCCTTATCAATCCCTGGCACGCTGATTCCAGTAATTCAGACCAGGCGCTCTGGAATCCGCAATAGCTTTGTCTTTATTCCGTGGGTTCGGTTTTCCTTATCGTCACGAATTGATAGGCTATGATTTAAAAGCTCTCTTGGTTGGAGCTCTTGTGTCTATTTTTCGGTGTTATATAACCAATTGTCCGAAGTTTTTTTTAACTTTTTGAGCTAAATCCACATATTCGTGCAGCCCATAGAGTTAGTGATTGTATCTTATCCTTACTCCCACTAAATATCAATCGAAGAATTTTGCTTTCAAGAGGCCAAGTCTTTTTTTCTGCTTATTGTCCAACATTATTCTGCGATAATCAAGACTTTCTTTCGTGAAAGGCATTTCCAACTTATTTGTTTGGCCAAGTCGAAGTAACAGCGGATTTCTTAGATAATTCTGAGTAAAATTTCCATTAAGATGTTATTCGTATATTTACTCTCCGAAAGATGAACTACATACTACTACAAATGCTTCCTTGCTTGTTGGTAACAAATATTTGGTCTTGTTCTCATAACAATGCAAGATATTGTGAATATCATCCCAGACCCGGATTTGTTAAAAATAGTGCCTTCTATGTTTGAATGACATTGAAGAAGTCACATGATAGTACATGTCCTTGTTGAACCTCTGTAAATGTTTGTAAAATGTCAGATGGTGTTTATTGGCCGTCGAGTTTCCTGATATCACGCGACACAACTGCATCAGTGTTCTGGTAATTCCGAGTTCGGACAACGCTATATAGAGCTCTTGGCCATGAATGCTATCCTATGCAAATTTGCCTCAAAGATATTTGTCAATAAAAGCCATGGAGAACGGCTCACCATGCATAAACAGCACCCCAGATAGAATCTTGTATTTGAGGTTAAGCAGGGCTATGTTTCGATAGATTTTGCCAGGGACGACGTATTTTACAGATGAGGCATATAGAGCGGATGGTCCAGTTATTATTGAAGCTTCATTTCACACATTTTTGGTGGATGATTTGATGCATGCTCCCAACGAAAGCTTCTCCTCCATGTTTAAATAGCTCTGACGGAATTCCATAGGGAACAGTGCCCTGACATCCTTCAGCTTTTTATAACTAACTCAACCTCTTCTTACTGATAGTCCCTACACATGATTTTTACTTGCGATTATTGTTAATATAAGGCGAGTTATGTATTTGTAAAAAAAAAACAATTTCTAACAATCAAACATGACATTAGGATCATAGAGAACACCAAAAAAGTGGGTCCCGCAATTCCGTCCGTCTGTCTGTAGAACGATCTACAGACTAAACGGCTGAACTGTTTTGGTTCAAACTTGGTGCTTAGGCGTTTTAGGTGATTGTCCAAAATATATTTTTGAATCGATGTTTTAGCCTCAAAAAAACCGGTACTTGCCATACAAATTTTTCTACCGTCTTAATTGGCGTGTGTACTACTTAGAACATGGTCAACATTTTGGTTGAAAAAAAAAATTTAAAATATTTTGTTATTAACGGTACCTGTCATACAACCATTTTATTGATTTCCGACGTTCTCATAAACGGCTCAACGGATTTCAATAAAAAAATTTATGCAGGAACTCCTTCAAATTCTTAATAATATTGCATTTCAAAATTTTCGAAAAATAGTTTTTTTTGGATTTTTGAAAAAAAAATATTTTTTTTTTTGTTGTTGAAAATTTAATATTTCGAAAACGGTTTGACCATTTTTTCTGAAATTTTGTTTTTGAATTTATATTATTAAACATTTAATATGTCCATACCAACTTTTTTTTTTTAGAAAAAATGTAATAATTTTTATATATAAAAAATTAAGTAAAAAACGACTTTAAAAATACATTTAGCCGTTTCTATTAAGAATCTTTTGCATAAAATGTGATCGAACATAGGAGCAAGTACGTGCGATCCAGTCGTGCATTTTATTTATTTAGAAGCTGTTATAAAAATGCTGCTAGAATGCATCAATTATACCATTCGTTTCGTTGAACAGATTACATTTGCCGCAATTTTAAGAAATTATACCATTTTCCAATAGGGTGGCATTTTTTGCGCCACCTTGTATAATCTAAATGTACGTGAACCGATTGGCTTCAAATTTAGTACAAACACAGAACACTTTTGACGGAGAGAAATTCATTTTTTTTTTTCATAAATTGCTGCAAATGTATTTTCTATATTTTGTGAGCTTAGCTTAGACTTTAAATCCTTTTTTCACTTTAAATTAAAAAAAAAAAAAAAAACAATTTTACACCCATTTCGATCTTGACAGCAACTCTATAAATTCCACTGTTTTTACCTACCCAAAATTTAAAATTTTGTGGCGTTCTGATACTGAAATCGTGCGCCGTCCTGGTCCCCTTGCGCAATTTTCAATTAAGACTAAAGTGGTTTACTAGTTTCACAACATAGTGATATGTTTCTATAATTATAAAGGAGTGGGACAAAAAAAAATAGAATTTATAAAAAAGAAAAAAAAAGAAATTGTTGAGCAAGGTATCCAAGCCTGCTTTATATATTATTTGTAGTTTTTTTTTTTTATTTTGGTAATACATTTGAATAAAAAAGCACGTTCTATGTTCCCAATATGGGTTACATATTAATTTGTATGTATTTGCATCCTCTAATTCATTAATTTAATAGCATGCTTGAATTTATTTTCTTTATTAATTCCAAATCCCTCAAGTATTTGTCCCAATGTGACACAAGAATTAATTTACAAAAAAAAATCTCTGGCTCATTTCCAATATATTCGCTGCATGAATTACCAACTTCCCATGCATCAAATCGAGAGAGAAAACATTCTTCAATGGCACTTATTTTCTGTTTGCAGAATTACTGTAAACAAAATTACAACAAAATAATATAGCAAGTGTGTACACAAACACATTATTTATATTTAATATTTATTTTCTTGAAATATTTTAATTTAATGATTTAATCCACATGACACATGAACAGAAAATCAAATTAAACTTGTTAATTGCAGACTTTGTCAAATTTAAGCTGACATGTTTAAATTTTAAAACTTTAAGCTACTAGTTATGTGCAACAACACTTTTATTAGACTTGAAATACTGACAAGCACGTTCACTTTTAAAAGGATTTTTTTTAAATTATCCTACAGAAATGAAATACACGACTAAGTCGCACGTACTGGATGAAATTTTTTCTTTAAATCGATTAAAATTCTTCCGAGCCTAAGACAATAATCGCTACATAAGTAAAGCCAAATAAAATGCACGACTGGACGTACTTGATCTTATGTTCGATCACATTGTACGAGTATGCACAAAATTCTTAGTAGAAAAGGGTAAATATATTTTTAAAGTCACTTTTTACTTAATTTTTTATATACAAAATTTCTTTAATTTTTTGTTTCTAAAAGAAAATTGGTATGACTATTTTAAATATTTAATAATATAAACTTAAAAACAAAATTTGAAAAAAAATCCTCAAGCCGATTTTGAAGTAGTGAATTTTCAACAAAAAATATTTGGTTTTTTTTCAAAGTCCAAAAAATATTTTTCGAAAATGTTGAATAATAATTCATATTTCGAAGGACATCCCATAGAGTCGTTAATTAGAACGTCGAAAATCAAAAAAATGGTGTAAGGTAGGTACCGTTAATACCAAAATATTAAAAAAAAAAATGTTTACCAAAGTTAAAATCGTTAGATTTGTGGGAGGAGGGGGGGGGGGGGGGGGTTTGGGGCTACAAATAAATAATACA
Source organism: Philhelius pedissequus (assembly GCA_910595825.1). Classification (NCBI taxonomy): domain Eukaryota; kingdom Metazoa; phylum Arthropoda; class Insecta; order Diptera; family Syrphidae; genus Philhelius; species Philhelius pedissequus. Next base: position 42,755,532 of record OU343163.1, read on the forward strand.
AAAATATATTTGAGAGAATCACCTAAAACGCTTATGTTCCAAGTTTGAAGAAAATCATCTGTAGATCTTTCTACAGTCAGACGGAATTGCGGTACCCACATTGTGTTCTCTATCATTACGATGAGTTTGATTAAAATCTCGAGTTCGATTTTTTTTTTCCAAATGCAAAACTTACCCTAATAATACTTACATCGCAAGGAAGAATCAAATGAACTTCTTTTTTATTAATTTTTGTTCATCATTTTGAGGTTTTGTGAACTAATAAGCTTACATGTTTTTATTATTATTTTTCACAAAAAAAAAAACACACAAAAGCGAACCTTTCTCTAATCCCCTTTATCAAAATCAAAGTGCTTGCGTTGCCAAACCTCGTCATTTGAGTCCTTGGCTAAAAATCCAACGGATTAGCCGTACTCCATTATTTATTTTCTTTTCATATTAATCGCTTGCGTATTTTTTTTTGGAATGAAAGTTTTTAGTACAAGTTAAGTTTTTGAATCATAAAAATTTGTGTATAGGAACGGTAAAATAAAATTTCCTGCTGTTTTGAATTCTTAACTTTTTTTACTTTTTGGTACTAAGATTAAATCATAAATTAGATTCTATGGGATCATACCCATTATTGGTATTAGTATGAATCCGACTCGAAGGACCAAATGTTAAAGTTTAAGTTGAATATAAAAATTAGTAAAAAAAATTGCGAAGAAAATAATATGAAATAAGACACAGCCACTTTGTACGAAATTTCTTGAATTGTAATTTTATTGGTCATGTGACCTAATGTATATTTGATTCGATATGCAAAACATTAATTTTTTGACATCTTTGTAAAATAGCTCAATTTGTGGACTCTATTGTTTGTTTACTTTTTTTTTGTAGCTAATTTTATTTTATGTATTACTTGTATTATCGTACAATGAAATATTTTTTAAAAGGGGCGTGTCAGTGGGCGAATATTATCTGAAATCATTTATCATGTAAGTTATATCATGAGAGAAGACTTCATTAAAATTATTGAAATCGTTCTTGTCGCGCTTAGACTGCAACTCCATAAAAACATTTATGAACAAAAAAATGTTTAAAGAAACATAAAAAGGGGCGTGTTAAAAATTGGTAATGGGCAAAGGGTTGTAAATTTCACTTATAATAGGGGGAACTTTGGTGAATGGGCTGAGTATATTCATTTACAAAGTGCAGACAGTGCAACGTCTGTTAGCAGTTGACTGCCAAACGCTTGTAGGTAAGCCACGCTCAATCTATCCTGGATCAAGAGGGAGAATACATTTTATTAAAAATCATCATGACTTGACTGGAGGCGCGTTTGGGCCTTATTTTTTCACAAACTCAGTGCCCCAAACGACTACCTACTGTGAATGATAAGAGCCATGTTCCATTCTCTATTCTACGAAGTGGGACTAAAAAAAATACGTTTACAAGAGAATCATGCAATGGTGGATACCGAATGAGCACCAATACAAATTCTAAGAAGGATTTGTACTAGCGAACAAGATCGCATGATATAAGCCTTCTACTTTAATTGTTTTGAAATCAAGAATATTTGTCCACAAGCCTCAGGATACTGAAGCCCTCACAGAGAACATCCACCAAGAATGCGAGGACAAATCGGAAGTTATGGCAGGAGTGATAGAAAATGCCATAAATCGGGTCCGAATAGTCATCAATTCTAAGCCAATATCTTTTTCGCGACTTAGTAGAAAAAAGAATTAGTACAAAAGCAAAACAAGAGTTTTTCAATCATAAACGATTTTATAGCCAACGAAATTAGGATGAGATTTTTTATAGCTTTTTGGACATGTGCATGCCTTCAGTATTCAATACCACCTTTAGGTTACCCAAGTCATTATTAATTTTTTTTTACAAAAATGTAAACAACCAATTAAAAAATACAACCGAACAAATATTTTTCATTAAAATAATTTAAAAGTTCTCAACAAGCAAAAATCTACCCAATTAAGTTGTAGGATTAAAAATCACCATAACAATAATGAATATGCTTAATATACCGGACACTTGATATTTCCTTAAGATTACACTTCATACGCAAACATAATAAATTATCTCTTCTATCGATAGTTTGGATTTGTGACTTTACTTTACCCAAAACGTACATACAAAAAAGTGCAAATATTAACATCCCTAAAGGTAATATACACGCAACACTCCTGAGTCCCGAGAGAAAATATCCTTTTCTTCACTTTGTAACATTGAATTGCAAACACGAAATTCACACACTCCCACGTGCCATACATGCAAAAGCTTAACTATAGCAAAGTATCCTACCTACTCAAACAAAAGTCCAGTCCATTCATTTAAATGGTCATATCCTTCCAAGGACTCACAAAGTAGTATAAAATTAATGGAAACGAAAGAAGAAAAGGTTGATAGGTAAACTATTGAGACAAGGTGAACGTTCTGTTTCTGTGCAGTGTAAGCTATATAGAGTATAGAAGAGTGTTTGATGAGATGAGACCATCATCAAGCAGCAAGCAGCAAGAACAGAATGCAAGCAGAAGGAGTAAAAAAAAAGGGTATCCTTGCAAAACAGTTTCCATTTAATCTTTACAACTCGTGCAAAACACCAAGGGAATTTTCTCCTTTATGGATATGGGTATTAACAAAGTTTCATTTTAAGAAAATTATACACAATTTTCTATAGTAGTTTGACCACAGGAGACTGCTTCTGAGTGCTCAAACTTGCATGGGTAAAAATAGTTGTTTTCGTCCTTGGGTGCACAGGGATAATATATCCCACTTAATTGCTCCATTACGCCTTGTAGTGTGAAATTGCCTTGAAGAATTTCCCTTTTGTTTTTATAAAAAAAAATAAATAAAAATAAAACAATGCTCTTTTGGTCGAAGACATCCTTCAAGACCATTATAAGGATTTTTTTTTGTTAAATTACACAAACACATGTAGGTAGAAATATTATGTAAGGGATGGAGAGAATCTAGAAATCGATTAAATCAAAGACAATGGCCAATTTGTTCGGGCTTACATGCTGCTATACTTTTTGGTTAACCGGAAATTACAAAACGCCATCATGTAACATATAAATGAAATTGCCACAGCAGATGCTCATGTTGTGTGGTGCGTGTGGGTGGGTAAACCTTGTACTTAAATTACTCGTGTATATGTGTGTGCATTGCAATCTCATTTAACAAGATTTAATTGGATTTAAAACGATAATAAAGTGAAAATTTACGACGTAACTGCAAAACAATACAGCTTATTGGTGGAACAATAAATTATGCGTATCTAGGACGTGCTCATACAACCATGAATGTAGTTGTTGAAGCGGAAATAGCATTGGGAGTAAGTATCAGAGAAAAAAAAAGGATAGCTTTTCGTGCCTGTAATTTTAATCGATTAAAAAGAACTTTTTTTGGAGGAGATAAGGTAAAATACAGTTCTTGTTACTTGAAAGAGAGGAACAATTAAATTTACACACGATTTGTTCACAATTCAAATAGGTTTCCTATAATAATTGATAAACAAATCCTTTGGGATAATTAATTGATTTCAATCGAGTTTTATGTCTTTTTGAATTGTACGAAAAGGGAAAGGCGGAAATGATAGTTTGGTTGAGGATTTTAGTTGATGAAAACCGCCTAGCTAAACTTAAGGATTTTCCAATATTAACGGGTGGATTTTGACAGCTTATGGCGGCCACGTTGTTTTTTTTTTCTGATTTTAATTCTCTCTTAGTTAGTTTTATTTAAATTCGTTAAATCCTAACGTGAACAATATGTTTGTAAATAAATGCTTAAAACTAATTAACACTACCTTTCCAAGCTATTGTCAAACAATGTTTTGAATTTTGATTTTTTAAAATTGTCATTTGGTGAAGCCACTATAAAATAAAATTTATTAAGTATTTCAACTAATTGATTGAGAAGGCTATGAGCACCATAGTTCGATCTACTAAAAATTTGATTCAGTGGTCTTTGAAGTCGTATACTTGAAAGACTAAAACTAAAGTTAAGACGATAAAGAACCAGTGGTGATGATACTGCTCCATTTATTATTGCTGCGATAAAACAAAATTGTAAATATTTTCTATGATTTGTTAAGGAAGGAAGGTTAATTAAAGTAAGTCTCTGAGAATAAGGGAACAGAGGGCTTCCATGGAACCAAGGAAGAAAACGGAGACAAAAGCGCAAGACCCTCCTCTGAATTGCTTCAATTCTCATTATATGTACAGAATAATAAGGTGCCCACAATACGCAGGCATACTCAAGAATTGGTCTCACAAATGAAACAAAAAGTAGTTTCAGAACATAAGGGTCACGGAAATCGCGGCCAAGTCTCTTAATGAAACCAAGGATTCTATTTTCTTTTCTAACTAACAGTATATGGTCAGTAAATATAAGTTCCGAATCTAAAACAACACCCAAATCAGAAGAAACAGACACTCTACATAAAGAACAAGAATCAAACATATAATCAAAACCAATTGGAACTTTCTTGCATGTAAAACTCATGGTTTTACATTTGTCAACAATTAAAACGAGACGATTAATATTGTACCATTCCCTAAATAATTTTATGGCATCTTGCAAAAGTAGACAGTCAGATTTAGAATTAATTCTTTTGAAAAGTTTAAAGTCATCAGCATATATAAGGACAGACGAACTTTGTATGATCGAAATCAAGTCATTTATAAATAAAATGAATAAAATTGGACCTAAATGACTGCCCTGGGGGACACCAGAATTCACTACAAACGGAGTCGAACATTCACTACGAAATATTACTTCATATTGTCTATTTTCTAAGTACGATGAAATCCAATTTAAGAAATTGTCGTTAAAACCTTGATGAAACAATTTAAAAATTAGTGTTTTATGCCACAAAATTAGTGTTTTATCACACTTGTTCACGTTTCTCAAAAACATCTAAACAAAAGGACGTAAAATTAAACAGATTGGTAACAGTAGAACGCTTTTTCACAAAACCATGTTAGGATCTTTCTTTTGAATTGGTACTATAAATGAGCTTTTCCAAATAGTTGGAAAAAGCGAACTTTTTAAAGACTTGTTAAAGATAAAACTTAAAAGGTACGACAAATAAGAAACTCATTTTTTTAAAATAGAGGATGGCAGACCATCAGGACCAGGACTAAAACACTCATCCAGTTTCAGTATGTATTGTGTAATGGTTTGTTCACTTATTTCAAAATTAATATCATTTAAATGCGGAAAGTTAAGTTAAAACTGAAGAAGGTTTATAGTGTTTGAATCATCAAACGCTTCTCTGAAATAGCTTGCAAACATGTTTGCAATAACTTTTGGTTCATGAATAACTAGATGATGACGAATTTGACATAGAGTTAGGGTACCCACAAGTTTTTTTCTTACAATTGACAAACTTCCAGAAATTATTTGATTTAGATTTAAGATCAGCTTCCATTTTATGAATATACTCATCATATAAAGAGTTTGAATAGTCATTAAATAATTGTTTAAGGATAAGGAACGTTCTATAATCATCATCAGATCTTGTTTGATTATACGGGGTCCGCCATCTAACGTTTTTTTTTCAACTAGTGCTTATTTCGTGAATGGTAACACTTAGCTCATATCTGATTTGACAGATAATTAGTTGTATCCTTCCGCTGAACGAATATGGTTGTTTATACGCTTGAACAACGCTGGGAAATATTGCGACATTACTTTGAAAATCATAGTAATGTTGCAGAATGTGTGCGAAAATTGCGTACGGATTTTGGAAGAACAGAAGCACCGTTAGCTCCGTATGTTCGTTATCTTGTGAAAAAAGTGAAAGAAACTGGCATCCTCATCGATAAACCAAAGCGTGAAAAGCCAAAAACAGTTCGTTCACCCGAGAATATTGCGGCTGTGGCAGAAAGTGTGCGTGAAGCGCCATCAACATCAATTCACCGTCGTTCTCAACAATTGAACATTTCGGAGACATCATTGAGACGAATTTTGCATAAAGACCTTGGTATGACGCCATACAAAGTCCAATTGGTTCAGTAGTTGAAGCCAAATGACCATCCAATGCGTTTTCGCTTCGCTAAGTGGGCCTGCGATCGACTTCGAGAAGATGCCGATTTTGCCAAAAAAAATCATCTTTTCAGATGAAGCTCATTTTGATCTTGGCGGGTATTTAAACAAGCAAAATTGTCGCATTTGGGGCACAGAAAACCCGCACGCATACATTGAAAAGCCGATACACCCAAAACGAGTCAATGTTTGGTGCGTATTTTGGTCCAGAGGCATAATTGGGCCATTTTTCTTCGAAAATGAACAAGGAGTGGCCGTTACAGTCAATGGCGATCGTTATTGGGCCATGTTGAACGAATTTTGGTTCACAAAAATCGAAGAGGAGGATATTGGCAATATTTGGTTTCAACAGGACGGCGCTACGTGCCACACAGCCGAAGCTACACTCGATGTTTTGCGCCCTGTTTTTGAAGATCGCATTGTCAGCCGCAGAGCTGATGTCGTTTGGCCACCTCGGAGCTGCGATTTGACACCGTTGGACTATTATTTGTGGGGTGCCGTAAAAGATAAGTGTTACGCCGACAAGCCAAAGACAATTGTCGCTTTAAAGGACAATATTCGTGAAGCCATTGGTGAAATACAGCTGCACACAATCGATAATGTGCTTAAAAATTGGACCGATCGTATTCTGTAGTTTTTTTTTATCGCACTTTCAAAAAAAAAAAAAGTTATTTGGCGGACCCTTTATTTTATCCAAGCTTTGATTGTTTTTGCAATGCGAATCGAACCATGGTGGTACATGTGAGGTTTTACGAGATTTATTAAATGGAATTATTTTACTGAAACAGTCAAAGAGGGTATTATAAAATACATTACACATGTCATCAATATTCAAATTTAAAAATAATTGCTTCCAGTCTTTGGTACATAACAAATCAAGCAAATTTATAAAATTACACTTACTAAAGTTAAATTCAAGTTTGTCAGAATAATAATTATTAATTGGAGAAGCCATATTTAAATTAAGTGCAATAACTAATGCAGGATGATGTCGATCTTCTTCTATAAGTTTAACAGCACAAGCTGTTACTGCAGTTTCAGTACGTACTGTGTCGGAGAAAAATACTAAATCGAGAGTTCTTCCCAAGCGATTGTTCACTCCATTAAACTGGCTAAGACCACACGCAGGCTTACAATCTATTATTGTAAGCTCATTTGAGCTAGGTGCGTTTATTGGAACGTAGAAGTTGTCATCAATTTTTATCCAGTTTATATTCGATAGGTCGCCTACAATAAAAAAATTTCATCTTCTGGCTCCAAACGGGCATATACACTTTCTATACAGTAGTTAAATTTTTCGTAAATGTTGTTTTAAGAACTCTGAGGTATGTAAGTCGATAAAATGAATAAATATCCGGATGCCAACTAAATTTTTATGCAAAGTACTTCGATGTCAGTGGATCGAAAATCGTCAATCTGGTAGCAAGTAAGAGAGCTTTTAATTACAAAAAGTATTCCTCCTCCTACAGTGTCTAAAATGTCGTTTTCATGACGATCGCGTCTGAAGATTTGGTAGGAAGCGTCAAATAACTCCGAGTCAAGAAAAGATATGTTCAGCCAAGTTTCTGTAAGTATAATGACATCGTGAGGAAGATTGTTTATATTTTTGTAGACCCTGAAAGTCTTTGTCCGAAGGCCGTTCACATTTTAATAGTAAATTAGAATTTGTTTAAGCTTCAAACACTAAAGACAATCATAAAATGATAAGTTACAGGGAACATGTAGTTAACATCTAATACTTGCACTGAGGGAAAAAAGGCAACGTAAAATCTAAGAAATCGTATTTGATTTAAAGTTGGAAAATAACATCATGAACGTATTTAATTTAAGGTTGAAAATATATTGATTTAACTACGCAACGTTTTTTTAAAGTCAATCGTATTCGATTTAACAGTGAAACAACTTCCATAAGTTATTAAGTTAAGTACGTTTAACGTTGATTTAAAGTGGAAAATGCTAAAATGTATCCACAATAAAAATTACATGCACAACTTTCAAAGTGCAACATAGTTGGTTCTACTTTGTTCAACATCATTTCGAAGTTGCAGTCACTTACAAATAACACTTATACATTAGATTATTCTTCCACAAACATTGATGTAAGATTTTCAATGTAAAATTAACTTTAATTTGATTTCAATCATAGTAAATTTTAAGTGGACCCAATGTGAAACCGAAATGTATAAAATTTAAAGTGGAAGCAATGTAGAAACAAAGTGAAACGTATACATTTTCACATTGATGTTGCATTTTCAAACTACGATCGACGTAAAATCAAAGAGATTCATAGTTGATCTTAAGTGGATACCATGTAGAATCATGAAAACAGCAAAAACTGTGCGACGCACACTGGGGCAAGATACCCAGAAAAATGGAATTAATTCATTTGTTGAATTTTGAAAGCTAGATTATTTTTTTTTTGTTTATGAACCGATTATGAATACTGAATAACACACATTTCCTCTTTTCAATATCCTTTTTTTCTTCCTTTATTACGATTTACCAACTTTTAAACATTAATTAGGGACCAAATTTCATATACTTTTAATTAAAAAAAAAACAATAATTAAAAAAAAATAAGGTAAACAAATGTTCTAATTCTCAATTAAAGTAGAAATTTAAATTAAAAATTTGATTCGTCTGATGAGCAATCGTCATCACTTTTTAAGTCAGTTTTTAACTCTGAAGATCATCCTGAGTTGGACAAATACTTAAATCAAAAACTACTTTAACAAAAACAAAAATCTTATTTTTCTGAAAAACGGCTCCAACGATTTTTATAAAAAAAAAAAAACGTTCATTAACGAAGGAAAAGTGTACCTTTTGATATTTTTTTTTAAATTGTTATTTTTGATACCTCTAGTAGAACCATTTTTTGTATGTATTTCTCGAAAACGGCTCCAAGAATTTGTATAACAAAATTTGAGTGTTCATAAATTAGAACAGTTCACTTTTAAGTATAAAAATATTTTTTTTGCTTACTTATAACTTGTACTTCCCATAGAAACACTTTTCATATTTTCGACTTTCTCAATATTGGATGAACCGATTAAAATAATTTTTTTATACAAATGCGCCCTAAAAATGTTAACAAAAAGTTTTTCGATTTTTAAAAAATAAATGAAGTTTTTTTTGAAAAATCGATTTTTCAAAAACTAGGCACAGATTTTTTTTAAATTTGAATTTTATATGTATGTATATTAATAATATCTTCAAAATTAAATTTTTTTCTAAATATGTTTTCAAAATTTTATAAATACATAAACAAATTATTTATTAAAAAACCGCTCCAACGATTTTTGAAATTTCTTTTTGATATATTCTCATTTATCCATGAATTCAAACTGCATCTTTGTGAGCTTGGTTTTTGAAAATTCAGAAAAACACAGAAACTTGTAAAAAGTGAATGAAATTTTTATTTGGATCGATAAATCAATTTCTGCCATTTACTTTTTAAAAATAATTTCACTTAAATGTTGCCCGCGGCTACGCTTCAGGTGGTCATTCTGAAGGTCCAATTTTGGCAAACTTTTTCACACATTGCGGCCGGAATCTCACCAATGACGCGTTCAATGTTGGCTTCCAAGGCAGCAATCGTGTTTGGCTTATCCCCATAGACAATAGACTTAACATAGCCCCACAAAAAATAGTCTAACGGGGTCAAATCACATGATCTTGGTGGCCAATTGACTGCGCCAAAACGTGAGATCAACTGCTCACCAAATTCGCCTCTCAATTGATGCATGGTTTCGCGTGCAGTGTGGCATGTGTTCAATTCTTGCATTTTCGGCAAAAAAAAATCTGTTATCATCGAACGGTACCTTTCTCCATTGACCGTAACCCTGCGGCCTTCATCGTCCTTGAAGAAGTACGGCCCAAAGATGCCGCCTGGCCATAAGCCGCACCAAACAGTGCATTTTTCGGGATGCATTGGTAGCTGCTGAATTGCCTCTGGCTGCTCTTCACTCCAAATACGGCAATTCTGCTGATTCACGTATCCATTTAGCCAAAAATGAGCCTCGTCGCTGAAGACGATTATGACGACCATAAAACGGACGTAGCTTGCGAAACACATTTTTCACAGAGCACGAATTTTGATAATAAATTTCAATAATTTGCAAACGTTGTTCAGGCGTAAGTCTATTCATGATGAAATGGCAAACAATACTGAATCGAAATGTCAAATGTTCGTGGAATTTGTCATGTGTGATCTGTCAAAAATATAAACGTCAAAAACCAAGTAGCAAAAAAATCACCCGTTATAACGACTAAGCAATATAAGAACATTTAATTATGTGTTTTACCGCAGCGCCGGGAGATTGATAAGTATCAATAAAGAAAATAGAAAGTATCAAAGGAATTTTAAAGAATTAAATTTAGAGTTGTTGAATTTTTGAAAATTTGATTAGGGTCATTGCGGGAGAGATGCCGCGCTTTTTCAATAATCAATGAGGTTTTTTTTATTTTAGTATAATGAACTTTATTTGTGCAAAAAACTTAACAATTTATTTATGTTCTTACAAAAAAAAAATTAAAATTTAAAAAAAAGTAACAATTTTCACAAAAAAAAACAGAAAAAAATACATTACGTGTGACATCTCTTCCTTCATGTCTGGGAGAGATGCCGCATGATAAATTCATTGAACTTAAACAATTAATTTGACTGTGAAACAGCTTTCTTTCGTTCTTGTTAACGTCCACAGCCTGTGCAAAGCATAGATTGCAGTGTTTTGTAAGTTGTACAGTTTTCTTGTAATCATTTTTGACATTTTGTACAAGTTAACAAAGCAGCATAATCGCCACACCGTTTGGCGTCAGACACGCTATCTGCTACATCAGCAGTGCAATGGCCTGCAATACAATTACCTTCATATATTGACTGCATTTTATTTCTAAGCTTAGAATAGAGATTTTTTGCTAGGTTTAAGAATGAAAATAAAAGACAGTTTATAATAAGTCGTCAAAGAAAACAGTCGTTTGTTATTAATTTATATTACATCCAGTCTTCTCGTTTTCTGTAAAAATTATCGGAAGCGGGATATATTCCGAATGTCAGTTCTGTGGCGCAAGGACATAATAACTCTGCGGGAAATAATTCCAAATTCTTTTTTGTTTGGACTCATGTCCCATTTTGATGGGACATAAATCCAAAATCAAATATTTTCTTTTTTTTAAAGTGAGACATAAGTTCAAAATTTGCAAAGAATCTTTAAAATAAAATGCACGACTGGATCGTACGAACTTGCTCTTGTAACTAACAACTTTATTGTAGCTAACCACTGACGCTGTTAAAGGTTGTCTAGTTATCCTTTGCCGATGTAGGTAAGATTATCTTGATTGTTAATATAATGAATTGCGGAATTCATATGATTCAAGGAATGGTTACATTGGTACCTACCTACAAATGTATATTTAAATGGATTTAAATTATGAAAATTAGGAGAATAATATGTACCTACCTATACATTCAGAACCTAGGTATGTAGATATGTACACATACATATATGTATAAATGAAAGTGAATGCTGTATAGGTGGGTAAAAATCGTTTTTTAAACTTATAAAAACTGCCAAAACCATCACTTTAACCAATTTCTCGAAAAAACCAAGAACGCCATTAGATTCTACGGATCAATGAAAATTTTATAAGAAAGTATCTCGAAAATTGTAGGACGGATTTTGATGAAATTCGGTTTTTTATTTTTAGTTTTTTGAAATTTTGGTATGCAGTTTTTAGAGCTTAATAATATGCATGTGACTATAAAATTTAAAATTATTTTTTTTGATTAGTTTCAAAAATATTGATAAAAAAAAAAATTGAAAAGTAATTTTAATTATAAGAAAAAGTTATTTAAAATTTTAATACGCAGAATTAGTTTGGCTACTTAGATCTTCGCACATATAAAATTTGACAGAAATCCAATGTATCGTTTGCCGAGAAAGCCAAAAAATAAAAAAAAAACGTTATATAATAGTACCGTTAATAGACTTTTCCCGTAAACTTGATTCATATCAAATGATAGCTATTACCAACAAAAAAATTCGCAAAAATTTTTATCAAAATCGTTGGAGCCGTTTTCGAGAAAAATAAGATTTTCCCTCATGGTCATATGGCAGGTACCATTATTTTTATGCTAAAAATAAAATTTCAATCTCCCCTCTGAGGAATGCCAAAATAATCACACATACCAAATTTGAAGGTAATCACTCACGTCGTTTAGGCTGCACCTCGTTATACATTTAAACGGCAGACAGACAGACATTTTTTGTCGATCACTTTTTCAGGGTTCTCTATGATTGTAATGCCATGTTTGGTCGTTAGATTTTTTTTTCTTTCGCAAGTAAAAAATACTCGACTTCACAGCAGTTTTTTTCTCATCTCGATCAGGGGACAATGTACACAGGGTGTGTTATATTTGGAGAATTTTTAGCGATGCATATATAGGTATATAAAGCTCACGGATTATTAATAGCTCGGTGCCACATCATAGTGGGGCATAATTCCAAAATTCTTAAATTTTGGTCGAAAAGCTCATCTTGTTTCAGTAATTCATCAATTATAGGTTTTGAGTTTAAAAGCCGTTTTTCAGTCGGCCTTAATTATCTATATAAAAATGCTTCAACAATAGTTTTTTTTTTCTTCAAATTCAAAACATATTACTCATAATCTAAAATCTTCGACAGTTTAAGCAACAAACAATTTTTAAATTCTTACTAAACAATGTTTAATGTTTATTTCAATTTAAAAAAAAAATGAATATTTAGATAATTTATTTGGTCTCATTCATCTGCTGATTCAAAAACCTAATTTTAAAATTCTCACCCACTACCAATCGCCCACTATAGTGCCACATGATCACCTGTCTGGCCATGATCAAATTCTTTTTTCTTTTCCCAAACGAAACCGCAACAAAATAATAACAAACCATGCCACAGTCAAAAGATTACAAAAAAAAAACATCTGGCAAAAAATATTTTGTTTAGAATGTGATCTTCACATTTTCACAAAATATTCACAAAATAGCCGAATGACGCGATCTGTCGAAAAAAAAATTTAAATATTTTTTTTTATAATTTTTTTGATAATATTTATCTAACGATCGTGTATTAAGTCACCCAAAATTATACGTGTTTTTGAAATGTTTTAAGTGCTGCGCCTTTAAATTTCCCCTAACACTCAAATTTAAGAATTTCAAACCCCCACAGCCGTACATCTATCTATATCGCAATAAATTGCACTTCGCCTTCGCCTAAGCTTCACTAAGATCTTTACCTTGATCTTGACCATGATAGGTGTGAAGAAATATATTTCCCAAAAATAAAAACAAGACGCGCGCAATTTTTCAACAAAGCGTTTCTGACCTTCACCAAGAGTTTTGTTTACAGGAATTCCGTTCTCTCATTATGATAGAATGCATTTTCGAAAATATCCAAAAGTCCTTGGAAATCTATTTTTGACGCTAAAAGAGTCTATGGAATTATAAATTAGAAACACTTCTCTTTTGTGTAAACCTGGAGGTTTTTTTTTGTGACGTCACGGTCAGTAGGTACACATAGAGCATGTGAAACTCTCGACTAAATAGTTTAATTTATATTTCTCTCCGCCGAGGATGGGCCGACGACCGACCCGTCGCACGGGGAGATGCTGGCGGGCGCAAGAAGTTTTCCATTGAATTATTTTCATGGAATTTTCTATTTTCAAGTGAATTGAAATTCAAACAGTTTTATATGAAAATAAACAGATACTTTGAATTTGAATGGCCAGGCCACAATGGGTGAGTGGTATTTTTAGGGCATTCTGTTTTTGCCACAAGCACGATAATGTTTTCTGGTATACGTTAGCTAGTACGCTAGATGGCCAGAGGCAGGGCTGGCAGGAGAGCTTGTGTTCTTTTTGTAATTTAAATTGCTGCCATTTAATGGCATTCAATAAATCTTTAACGATGGTAATATTTTTAGAAAATTGGAACACAATTCATCAAAATAACATTCTTTTAGCTAATTTGAGTGTAGGATGTATTTTGATATTGGGGAATTTCAAAAATGCCAAAAATGTTAGAACGCAAAAAATAGCATTTGAGTGGAACACTAGAACTCAGGAGTTTATGGATTAGATCACAAAATGCTAATTAAAATACCTATTGCCTGGTATACTTGTGCTGAAAAACAAGCAATTATTTACAAAAAAAAATCTGGAGTATTTTTGAATGAACTGAATGACTAAACATTTTTTTCGAATGGCAGCTTATTATAGGTACATCCGGTTTTCTGGTTTGATCTTGCCAGAACTAAATCTCAGTGAAAGCGCTTTTCAAGTGACGAACTCAATATATGTAAAATTTGATGGTCAATATTTCCATATATCCACGAATCCTTTTAGAAAAATTAAATTCTTAACAAAATGTACAAATTGATAAGATCCCGCAATCCCAAATGTTGTCAAGAAAAACTTTGACTTTCGCCGCTCTGGCGACTTAACATACCCTAAGCCAAACAAAGTAGTTGTGTGATCCAAAGAGGGAGTTGAAGCCTATATGAAACCCGTGAAATGGACTGTAACGACGCGTCACACTTTGGACACCCAATCCAGTAGCAGATTTTAATTTAACCACCCTCTAGTTTGACGGACTGCCGAACCAGCAACAACAGCATACCTATCAAATTGTAAATATGGCAGCCATCGCCGACTCAGCAATCTATAACAGTTAAGCTCGACGTAACGTAATCGGAAAAATGAAATATATTTATATCATTCGCTGCTTCTTACACTACAGTTTTACAGAAAATATTATAAGGAATTTCCATCACTGCATGCGGAAGAATTAGACAGGGATATTACTACATAAGAAGTACCACGTGAAATCGTCAAAAGAAAAAGCAACGAAGCAGCAGGAGAGGATAGACAAAGCTTCGAGGTCTTCAAGAATGGTCCACCAGACTTTGTCCAGTTTTTGACAGAAGGCTTTAAGATTATTTTCTCTGGAGACATGTTACCAGAAAGCTTTCAAAAGTATATAATATTCACTATATTTAAGAAGGGATTTCCTATTAATCCAACAAATCATAGACGAATCTCATTACTAAATGCTATACTGAAGCTTCTCACACGCATAGTCCTTGATAGGCTAAATTCGTGGGTTGATACAAATGGTCTTTTGAGTGAGTTTCAAGCCAGATTTAGGACAAATTATTCCCCGGTAGATAATATTTTTATTCTTACAAATATTGGCAGAGTATATCTCGGCATGCAGTGGGAAAAACTGTATGCTTTTTTGTGGATTTTCGAAACAAGAAAAACTAGTTCAACTTAGATTAGTTTAAGTTATCACTTTTATCGGGCGTCCCGAGATGTAGATGTTTGTTTTAAATGTTTATTTTGCTTTCGTGTCTATAATGATAATTTTTAATACTTTTTTATTATTATTATTAGTTTTTATTAATTAATTGCAAAGTCAAATTTTTACTTTTCATATAGTTACTATAGGGCAAGTTCTGCATTTGAAAAAAAATCGAATTCGAGATTTTAATCAAACTTGACATACGATGATAGCGAAGATGAAAAAAGATGGTCTAAAAATTCTGTCCGTCTGTATGTCTGTCTGTCAGTTTGACTGCATGTATGTAGGCCGAATTGCTTCAAACTTGGCATATAGTTTTTTAGGTATTGTACAGAGGGGAAATTGATTTTTTTAGCTAAAAAAATAACGGTTGCCGCCATATAACCGTTACGTTAAAGCTCAATCCTCGGAAACGGCTCTAACAATTTTGATTAAAAACAATCAGTGCAGCTTTTTAGGTACGACCGTTCATATGGTTGAAAAAACTTTTTTAAAAAATGTCTAAAAACGGTACTTTCTATAGGACTGTATTTTTTTGCTTTCGACTATCTCATAAATGGATTATGTTGCCAATTTATACAGCGTATCAATATTTTTAATTAATATTTTTTTTGTATATTTAAAAGCATTTAAAAAAATGTTTAATTTATATTTTGAAAACTGTTCATTATTTTTTTTTTTTTTTAATTACGTATGAATTGGCGTTTTTGATTTTTTTTTGAAAAATGTTTTCAAAAAGTTTAAAAAAAAATACATTTTTTCTCGAAAACCGCTCCACAGATTTTTTAAATTTTTTTCTCATAAATGCAAACTTATCCAAGAAATAAAATGGCGTACTTTTTTTGAGCTCAAATTAGTTTAAATAAACACTTAAAGAATTTTGAATTATCTTTTCTTTGATTAAGTCGATTTAATATTTTGTTTTTAAGTTTATATTATAATATTTAAGATTATTATACAATTTTTTTTAGAAAAAAATTAAAGAATTTTCTATATTTTTTTTTATAATCTACACGCGATCAAAGGGTTATACTACCCTTTAAATGTTTCAACATAGCGCCGGCCGGTGCGTGTGGTTAAGGAAGAGAAAGAAAGATAGGAAAGATGTGTGGCTCGGTGTTCTTAGACTGTAGATGGTTGTTGTCTCAGATTTTATCTCCAGGGATAGCGGCTGAACTAATGCGGAGAAATTTCCGTATCTTATTTATCTATGTCCCTTATAATTCGCATTCATTTTTTTTATTTTTTGTCATATTTTATCGGTATACTAGTTTACTTAATCACATGTTGATAGTGATATGCCTAAACAGCATGTAATGAGCAAACCAGCAACTCATTGTATGACATTTATTTTAGAATTTGTTTTTAATGGAAAAATAAGAAGAATTTTCTATATATAAAATAATTAAGTATAAAACGATTTTAAAAATATAATTTAGATTCTTAATAGAAATCTTTTGCATACGATATGATCGAACATAAAAGCAAGCTCCAGCGATCCAGTCGTGCATTTCATTTCTAACATCTTGATTATATCGAAATTTGCTGCAACTATTTTGATAAAAAAAAAGTGTGTGCACTACTTTAGGTGTAGTCTATATTTTGGTGAATTTTCTTTTATATATTTTATTATTAACGGTACCTCCAATATAACAATTTTTTTGGTTTTCGACTTTTTCATTACATATAGGAGGTCCTTCGAATTATAAATATTACTAAAATTATAATACTCATTAATTTTATTTAGTATTATTTTAATAAAAAAAATAGAATGAAACCACTTTTCTGATTATTGGCTTTTGTTCTCAGAATAAAAATAACCAGAAATGTATTTTAGAACGGAATTTCAGTTTTCCTAGAACCAAACAATTATTATAGGTACATTATTGGGAAATTCGTGTACAGATTTCGTATCGAATAATTCACAGAAGAGAATTTAATGATTGGTAACACTGATCAGCACCTTTGTTGATTTTGTCATTTCCAGTAAATCCAAGATGGCAGCGCCAGTAAAAATAACCACTTAAACTTGAATATGTTATAAGATACTCTTATATTTCCTTCTAAACAAAATAGTCATATTTTTGGTAATTGAAGATTCATGAAACTTTGAAAATTGCAGCCAACAAGGTTGTACGATTAGTCATCAGAAGAATTACCGGCAACGTACTTGAAGCAACGATATTGACTGGAAAGATTAAAGAAGATGTCGTCCTATTACCTCGAATGTCTATGATTCCATCAGAATCAACAATACCTTTCAAAATGTTACAATTCCCGATACGTTTGGCTTTCGCTATGACGATAAATAAGTTCCAAGGGCAGACAATGACAATTCGTGGATTGGACTTGGAGAATCCGTGTTTCTCACATGAGCAGCCTGCATTCTTACGCGTGGAAGACCATCAAATTTATTTGTTTTAACGCAACACAGATTAACGAGAAATATTGTTCTTCATGTAGTTCTTAATTAATGGCAAGCACTGATTGCTACTAATTAGAATCTTTACCAATCACGTTCTTAACAATACCAATTTTAATATCTAATACAGTAGACGGTCAATATATTGAATCTCGTTCGAGTGAACTATGCAATAGTGAACACACACAATTTTATACAGGGTACTCTAAATAGTGAACAAAAATCTCGATATAGTGAACACTGATTTTTTTCTCAGAATTTTCCATCAACAATGTGTCCATAGCTTGTCGATAAGGTTTTACCGTTTAGTTTCATGTCGTTTTAATCATAAACTCTTCAAATGCGTTTGCATGTGTGCCCTATTTCACTAAAGGATGCTGTTATTTGTATTGATAAGGTCATTGAATGGGCGGTACATAATAATGCAGATTATTCTGACATTTTAGTTTTAAAATATTTGCATAAATAAGCTGTCCGAAACAATTTTAAAATAAAGAGAGACACAAACGAAAGTGCCAAATTATTTTTTCATTTTAATTTTTTGTTATACGAGTACAAAACTCTATTTCTACCTTGGTGCCCGATAGTTAACATTATTTTCAATCAAAAAATTCTTTTTTTTTTCAAATTAAACGAAAACCATAGGTTTTTTGAAAAAGGTTGTTGGTACACATTGTAGATCTTGTCATTCTATCGTACAATTGATAGATTTGGAGAAAAATTGTAGAAAACATTGGGGTGTAGTACATTTTTTCCAAAAAAAAATTTAATAAATTTATGTTTTTGAGTGAGGAAATTTTATTGTTTTTAGTTAGCGTACCACCGACTACAAAGTATTAACACGTTTTTAAAAAGTGAAAAATTTGCAAAATTCTGTGTGTTTTTGCTAAGGACACAAGATTTGGTGAGCCGTTTTTAGTTATTAATATATGAATATTATATACAAAAAATATGTTTTTTTAATATCAGATAATACTAAATTATTCGCATTTAACAATTTTTTAAGAAATAAATTGCTATTTTTTTTTAATTAAAAGGGTGACAATAATTGGTTCCAATAAAGAAGGGGCTCCAATTATTGGCACTCGAGTGCCAATAACTGGTTCTATGGAACTTTAATTGTTGGCACTGCCAATAAATATATTTTCAAGACTGTCAATAACTACACCATTAAGCCGTTACTTTTTTTTAGTTTGAAAAAATGCCGAAAACAAGAAAAACATACAAAGAAAATATATGTTTAAGAAGCTCTATTGGCCATAAAAAATGGACATACGAGTATATCTAAAAAAAGCAGCTTTTAGATACCACAAAATACTGCGTACTAATTTATTTTTGTTGTAGACTTTTTGTTTATTTTTTCATATTTAACTTATTGTTTACTTAATATCTATTATTTCTATTTATTTTTTATAATCTGGAAAAAGCGGTAAATGTTTATTTTATTTTTTTTACTAAAATTGAATGAACCACACATTTTATAAATTAAAAAAAAACTAAAAACTCATTTAATTCATAGGTGCCAAAAATTGTACATTTTTGGTGTGCCGAGAATTGTAGTCGGATGCCAATAATTGTAGTTTTTTGCAAGCTTTTTTTTAATATCCTCTTTTTAGCTCTTTTTTAATAAACAAATAATAAGAATTAAATATAAATAAACAAAGAAAATTCTATATTGAAATTTAGTATATTTTTCATATTTTAAACTTTTTAATTGCGAAAATTATGCGCATTTAAAATTGAAAAATCCTTAAGGGTGCCAACAATTGTATCCATTACGCAATGTTTGGAAAAACATGTTCTATTAAAAAAAAAAAACAAGTTTTAAGTGTGGAATAGAAAGGAAAATGCTGCCATCATAAAAATAATAATTTTTTTTATTTTTTTTAATAATTCCCAAAACCTTTTATTTTTCTCAAAATTTTCTAAGAGCAACTTATAGACAATACAATTATCTACAAAATGACATATCACCGACTCCTGTATGTCAATTCGTTCTTAAGTTATAGATTAACAAAGTGTAATTGTTCGTCAAAATGGGAGCTTAATTAGGTCTGGCTGCTTTAGCGAATGAATTTAATCTATGTATCCATTTTGACGATAAATTTTGTGTACCAACAACTTTTTTTCAAAAAAACCTATGATTTTCATTTGAAAAAAAAAATTAATTTTACCCTCTTTCAACCCCTCTAAAAAAATTTGCTCCGCAAAAAATTTAGGGTACTTTTTAGGAAATCTTAAAATGCCGTCACACAATGAAAGGAAAGTGCTTTGTGAAAGCCACTTTTTAGTTTCAAGAAAGCAAATTTGCTGAAAGCACTTTTCGGGTCGTCACACCACTCAAGTGAGAGTGTTTTCTGAAAGTGCTTTCTGAAAGTGATCGATACAAGAGCTTGTTGCAAATGTTTGCTGCAATTAATTTGTTACTGTGTGTTTTTCTGAGCGGGACACAGGACCCTGGATGAAGTTAAAATCCTTTAAAACCGCGAAAGGGTCACCCAACATACTGCTGTCCAAGAAAGCTTTTTGCTTTCTGAAAGTACTTTCCTTTCATTGTGTGACGGCACATTTAGGATGTAAAAATGAAGCCCTCCAACAAAATTCAACTTTGTCGGAATTTTTTCGAAGTGAATATCTTATTTTCTTGGACTAGATAGGAAATATTCCATTTTTTTCTTATATTGATGAAATTTTTTCAGAGAAAATTTAAATGCTTGTGCTTTTTGTCAAGCCTCACTCTGCCTATGTGTTTTATTTAATGTTTGCAAAATAGCTTATTTGCACTAAAGAAAAATAAAATGCACGCCTGGATCGCACGAACTTGTTCACATCGAATGCAAAAGATTTCTGTTAAAAATCTAAATATGTATTTAAAGCAGTTTTTTATATAATATCTTTAATTTTTTTCTAAAAAAAAAATTGTATGACAGTATTAAAAATTATAATATAAACTTAAAAACAAAATATTAAATCGGCTTAATCAAAGAAAAAATAACTCAAAATTCTGAAATAAATACTTAAACTAATTTAAGCTAAAAAAAATACGCCATTTTATTTGTTAGATAAATTTGAATTTATGAGAAAAAAATTTTAAGAATCTGTGGAGCGGTTTTTGAGAAAAAAAGTTTTTTTTAAAACTTTTTGAAAACATTTTTTAAAAAATCAAAAGCGCCAATTCATAGGTATTCAATAAATACATATAAATATAATTTTTGAAAAAAATTTAATGAGCAGTTTTCGAAATATAAATTTTAATTTTTTTTAAATGATTTTAAAAATACAAAAAAAATACTAATTAAAAATATTGGTACGCGATATAATTTGAGCAACAGAAACCTATATATGTTTGAAATTTCGAAAGAATCGGTTGAGCTGTTTATGAGATAGTCGAAAGCAAAAAAACGGTCCTATGGAAAGTACCGTTTTTAGACATTTTTCTATTTTTTTTTTCAACCATATGATCGGTTTTAGCTAAAAAGCCGCACTGATTTTTTTTTATGAAAATCGTTAGAGCCCTTTCCGAGAAAAATAGGTTTGAACGTAACGGTTATATGGCAGGTACCGTTATTTTTTGAGCTAAAAAAAATGTCCCCTCTGTACAATACCTAAAAACTCTATATACCAAGTTTGAAGCAATTCGGCCCACCCGTTTGTAATGTAGGTGTCTATATATACATACAGACAGACTGACAGACTGACTGTGTGTACTGTGCATCACACTACTCAATGTATGTAGTGTTTATTAAATTTAGCTTTGAAAAAACTAATAAAAAATCTCTCTCGAAATAATGAACAATCTCAAAATACTCAACATGCCTGGGTTTATTCACTATATCGAGCGTCTACTGTTATCGAAAACGCAATACAATTAAGTCGCAGCAACGCGAGTTCTGGTCTGCAAGTTATATATACAAATAGAAAAATAAGTAGTTTTTTTTATAGAGCCAATTAAAATTTAAATACAAAAATGTACGATTTTCATTTCATCAAAATACTTATGCCGACTAGTGTATATACATTTTCATCATACAGCAAGACCGTTATGATTGAGTGGATACTCAGTTTATATGTCTTTCCTAAAAGACGTAGTTATTGTTAAGAGTAACTCTTTGGTTGACTTTATATACACTTTAGAAGTCCGTAAATACTAAAGTCTTAATAGCCCAGATTGGTTGGAAACGTTTCGTCAATATTGCATAGTGTATTATTTTTAAGTCCGAGTATTGTAAAGTTCCAGGACTGGACTTTTTAAAATCTGCTAGTATATTAAATTTAAGTCGTAGGTTGACTTTCCTGACCAAAACCACATTGATATTGAGGACCTAAGGGATTCATGAGAGTTATATTAATTGGGGACATTTTCCGCCTGCAATCCTGTTCTGCAATTTTTTGTTTTCCTCGGTATACCATTCAGGTGCACAAAAACATCAAAGTATTCACCATACTAATTCCACAACAATCCTCTTTACAAAACCTTTAACAAAGCACTCTCCTTCATTTGCATGGTAGCATTTCAATAATAATCTAACCATCTCTGAACACTTAATTTAAACAAAAACTCAATTTCATGTAAGGCACAAGTTGCACCTGCTTTCATTTATAAAAGAAACTTTTCTGGTTTTAATTTTAAATCTTCTTCTATGGTCGTGTTTCTGGTGCAAGTGTCCATTCTGTGAGTGAGCTGGTTCAACTTAAAATTACCGAAGGACAGTCTGCAAACAAAATTAAAGCAGCTTAGTACTCTTGAGTGCATAGTTGCACTGTCCGCAAAGTTGACGTTCCAACGAAAAAAAACCAACAACGACAACAAAGCTATTCAACAACCTATAGCTTCATAGGTATATAAATGAACTTACCACATCGACCTCACCCTCTATATACAAACTTGGTCAATGGTTGTCCAATGGAATTGTTTCTAGAAGTTTCTGTTAACTTTTAACTGTGCTGCTTTAAAGGTGCCCCAACCAGAATATACCCAACAAAACATGCGACACCTTTGAGTGAAAAATTGCTAGTCCTTAAGCAGCTCACCCAGACCCAAGAAAAGTTTTCACTTGATCCCTTGCATTGAATTCATCAAATACTTTCTCCAAACTGAACCCATCAAGCATGACACAAAGGACAAAATCTAAGAGCTTTGTAAGAGGTGCATTTGAAAGGATAAAGTTAACCTCCTTGATTTCGCTTCGAAATAAAATAAACGTAAAGGAGTCCACGACACAACAACTGTCGCCAAATGGGAAATCCTGGAGTATAGTTAACAATCTCCATGGGGTGTGCTTACACGTCCATTTTCTTTGCTTTGAAAAATATATTGCCCAAGGGTTGCACAGGATTCCTGCAGGTAATCATTCTTGACTATAAGTCGAAACTATGTATTTTTACGGCAGAGATGAACGTAACCCTTAGCTGAGGTAATCGAGAAATCGAATGACACAAATTCAAATCAACAGATGATAGGCGAGAAATTTCCCAACTTAATTTTCTTTTATGAAAACACATGCGCTTATCTGTTTTTTCACTGAGAGTAATAATTTCCCAGTGTTTTTCTCTCCAACATTTAGAAATCAAGCGACAGGAACAGGATATGGCCTCTTTTCACCGTTGCCGCTGCCGGTATAGAGATTGAAGAAATATAATATTTTTAGCTGCAATGACGTACCTTCGTGTTTGGTATTCGAATTCGATGGAGAATGAGCTTAGCTTACGGCAGCGATTTATTCATAAATTAAAAATTCATTTTATTCACGTCATAGGAAGGAGATGCTTTTTGTTTCTTTATTTAGATTGAATGCGTCACTGGAGGACCCCCTCACGTAGCGACTCTCGTGTAAGACGTTCACATCGGTCGAATAGTAAGTCATTTAATCGTATTGGCTTGTTAGCTCAATGGAAATAATCCTATTAAGAACCCAAAAGGGCTATAACTGACTGCTTTAAATGGTTGGTTTTTTCGAAATAGTTTTTGATTTTGACAGGGATTAAACTGCCAAGGAAACATAAGTTGTGTGTTATAATATCACCATGCCCAATAAGGATGTGAACGACCATTCTTAAGAAAAACTAATCATAAAGGTTTCTGTTTCGGACAATAAGTTTCTTTTACATTTTGAATTAAGGGACTTGTACTTGTGAGGACGAGCATGCAATTACATGGTTCTTTGGATTTGAGAATTTCAAGTGAAGATAAACAAAAAATAAATAAAAGGACTTTGTGGTCGTGTTTCGTGGAACACAGATGCTGGAAATCAGATGATAGTGTAATTGGGCAGTTGTATTATTTGATAAGCTTTAAAATTCTGAAAGCGTTAAATCAATTAAGACTTCGCAGAAAAATAATCTATTAGCATTATTCTACCAAAAAGGTCCTTAAAAGGAATATTTTAAATTAATTTAATTTGGAATAAAAAGAAATTGGAAAGATTATCGACAATCTAGGAGGTCATTTAATACCGTTAATGTTCACAAGACACTTCTTCACTTATCTAACAAACTATTAGGTTAATCAAATCATACAAAAATCATAAACAAATTATTACCTTGCAAAAGACCGTTACTGACATTTTTGAAATTAAGCAATTAAGAGTAATCCTCTTAGGTTTCGATGAAAAACTTGCAGTATTAAGTTCGAGAAAGGCAATTTTGTGCTATAGGTCATACAATGCGGTACTCATTGACGATATTTTGGGAAGAACAATAGCTCATTCAGAATCAGAAGCATTTTGCAAGAAATTTCGAAATTTAAAAAACGCAAAGAAAAATGCTGTAAATTTGAGATTATTGCTAGGTAATTTATAAGCAAAATTATATAATTGTTAGAAAGTTTGACACCTATAACAAATCTGAGAAGAAAAATCACTCAATTTTAAATTGTTAAGAGCGGAAAATAAATCAAAACCAATGTCTTCTAATTTAAGAGGTCGTTCTGACTTTCAAAATTCTGCATTATAATTGCATATTTTTATATATATTCTTCATACTCACCCAAAATCAATAAAATGCAATTAAGAACTATTCTGACGTATTAAGGCAAAAGGGCGTATCCCCACTTTTTGAGTTTTCAGATAAATGCGATTTACTATTTTTGGATTTCGCACTTTAAGATTAAATGTTTGTCAAAACTTAAAAAAAAAACTATTATTTAATGAAAAATAATGTATTATTATTATTTAGTATTATTATATTATTATAAATATGCCATAAACTCAATTTTTGATTTTTGGCTTTCACGCCCTTTTTCCTTATGACGGTATTATTGGAAAAATTAGGCCAAGCAGGTATCTAAGTTTTTTTTTTTAGAGTTTTGGTATACGGAAATAAAGAAAAAAAAATTGCATTTGAATAAAATGTCGTGATGCAAAATTATATTTAAATATTCATATTCGAGCTAGCTTTAAAATAGAAACTATTTGTTGTTTGAGCCCGTTTTGTGAAACAAAATAACGATTGTTTATTTGGACATGAATAGGAAAGGCTTTTCGAGAAACTTGAATTCAAATTATGTATGTGGAATTCCATGACATCACAATATTTTGATAAATGTCGTATACATGCGATATAATTTTTTTTAAGATAATGGCGCAAAATTTTAAACAACCTATTGTTAAGGGCTTACCATTTTACTAGTTAGCAATTTCCTAACTGCTTATTGATTGAATAACTATTTCAAAATGTTTAAACCTGTTTTAAACTAGTAAATTTCTAACTAAGCAGAAAGCTGAGCATTTGTAGGGTTTGAATTTTGATGAACACAATTATTATTGCTATGCGTTGTAAATTAATTATATGTTGATGAAAACCCAACATGTGCTCCAAAAAGATATTAGTTATTTCTATTTTCATCGTTTTAACTTCATTATTTACAAAAAAAAAAAATGTGCACCAGCAGGACTCGAACCTGGGCACCCCGCGTGCAAGATATACTATTAGATTCCATAATGGATTAAGCAATTTGCTAAAAGTTAAAGTAGCCATTCCGTGTTTTTAATTTTAGAAAAATGTTAAAATGGTTTCAAATTAGCTCAATCATCTTTTTAGCTTAGTAAATTGCTAAAAGTGGCTTTAACATTTTACTAAATCGTTTAAAATGTTGCGCCAATATTTCTTTTTAATTTTAGACTTATCCATTTCTCAGCGGCTCTACCACTTTCTATTAAAATGGTTATAGAGAATTTTTCTTCATATTCTAAATGGTATTTTATATTAATTTTTTTGAAAATATATATATTTTTAATATATTTTTAAATATACATAAGATTGTCTGGCAAATATTTGTTGGAAAAATATTAAGAGATATTTTGTAGGAATATAAAATTTGAGTACATAAAATACTCCCATATTTTTAAAATTTTCTTTGCATAAGTTCATATTAGTTCCAGTCACACGCCATTTTGTTTATTGATCTAAAACTATCTTAAGACTTTGCTTTACCAATTTAAAAATGAATATCATGCATTCAAAATTTTAAAGTATCTCAGAGACCCCAGTGAAACCAGAAAAAGTTGTTCAGTTAACACAGTATGTGTATTATTGACATTAGGATAATTCGTGTTTGTGTTAAAATATTTCAGCCTGTCGGTAAAATTCAGTTACAATTTTTCAAATCGAAAAATCAGTATTTTTGTAATTTTCATCACTTTTTACTTGCGATTATAGGTACTATAAGGCAAGTTATGTATTCGTAAAAGAAAACATTTTCTTTCTAACAATCAAACATGACATTACGATCATAGATAACACCAGAAAAGTGGGTTCCGCAATTCTGTCTGTCTGTCTGTCTGTCCTACAGTCTGCAGCCTATACGGTTCGGTGGATTTGCTTCAAACTTGGTACATATTATTTTTTCGGTAATACGCCCACACGTTTTTTTCATTTTATTTTCAACACGACAAATAACAGTAGCCCCCATACTTTTTTTTTCAAAAACGGCTCCAACGATTTTTATAAAAAAAAAATCAGTTCATTTATGAAGCAAGAAAAAAATTGTTATTTTTGGTACCTCTAGTACAACCATTTTTTTGGTTTTCGATTTTCTCGGAAACGGTTAATTTTATTTTTTTGAAATTTTTTACACTATACACTATATATATACCAAAATTTTTCAAAAAAAAATTTTCTTGGAATTAATTTTTTTTTTTTTGAAAACTCAAAATTTCGAAAACGACGCAATAATTTTTTTCAAAACTTCGTATTTAGTGGTTTTTTTACATTATCTTGAAGAGTTAATAAAAACTATTTTTTTTAAATAAAAAAGAATGGTACCTCCCATACAAATGTTAAAAAACCGTTAAGAAAAAAGTTTATTTGTCGAAAACGGCTCCAAGAATTTTTATAAAAAAAACTTGTGTGTTCTTAAATTAGTACAGTTCACTTTTAAATATAAAATTGTTTTTTTTTTGCGTACTTATAAACGGTACTTAACATAGAACCACTTTTCATATTTTCGATTTTCTCAATTGGATGAACCGATTAAAATGTTTTTTTTTTATAAAAATGCTCCCTAAAATTGTTAATAAAACTGCATACGAAAATGTTCAAAAAAGACGTTTTTTTTTTAAAAATGATTTTTAAGGCGCTCACTAACCAACTGATGAGTTCAAGTGAGATTGCCGGGACGAAACACAAATTTTGTGGACTAAAGGCCGTTAAAAGCTATTATTTATTAATAATAGCTTCAAAATGGCGTTTCAATTTTTTTCTAAAAATGTTTTCAAAATCTTATACATAAAAAATTAATTTATTAAAAAACCGCTCCAACGATTTTTGAATTTTTTTTTTGATATATTCTTAGTTATCCATGAATTCAAATTGCATCTTTGTTTTCCCTCAAACTATAACGACAAAGCAATATAAGAACATTTAATTATGTGTTTTATCCATTTATTTCTATCTTATTATTATTCCCTTTTTACGAATTTTTGCGTACGCCACTGATTACTAAATCATCAGGGATGTATCTTAAGTCCTATATTGTTTGCTCTTTTTATCGACGATATCTGCGACAGCTTACCTTGGAGCATCAGCATTTCAAACAGTTCTGTCAAAGTGATACTCTATGCGGATGGCCTTGTAATGTTGGCAGACAACCCTTCTTCTTTTCAACTTCAAATAAACAAGCTACATAGGTACTGTAATAAGTGGGATTTAAGGATTAATGCTCTAAAAACAAAACTTATGGTGTTTGAAGCTCGAAAAAGTAAAAGATTAAGAGAGGAAAGTTGGTTTCTGGATGGCGAGTGCATAGAGGTCGTACAGGAATTCAAATATCTGGGAGTGCTGATGTCTGCAAATGTAAGCTTTACAAAACATGTGAAGGAAAAGAGTAAGGAAGCAAAAATTGGACGGAGCGTTATGTGACCTAATTTTTTTGCAAACCAAAGTATAGACTTGGGATCAAAGTATCGTGTTTTTGAAACAGCCATCAATACATGTATGTGTTATGGTGTTCAAGCATTTGGCTTCACATATTTTGAAGATTTTGAACTCATTCAAAGGTTCTTTTTCAAGCGTTTGTTTCGCCTAATTCGACTCCAACATATGCCATCCACGTTGAGTCAGGTATCACCCTTATTTACATCAAACACTTAAAAGCTAATTCCGACTTTTTGATAAAAACCAACGAAAAATCTGGAGAGTCTTCACAAGTCCATTATGTCTCACCTTTTACGGACACAATCTGCACCATTCAAAGAATGGAAAGCCTTGCACAATCTCATGGCGTCTCTTTAAATCTAACTGAATCTAATTTAGATTGTTGGCAGCTGCTATTTGCGAATGTCATATCAAAAGTAGATAAACAAATCTATGTTCAATACTTAAATCGTGCATCTGAATCGTCAAGAAGAGGTTTATATAGAGATTTAAATCACCGGCTTCAATCTTCTAGTTATTTCAGAATAGATCTTCCTGTGAAAGCTATTAGCACTAATTTTAGAGCTAGAGTGGAAATTCTAAATCTAAATTATGTTCCTTATCGTTCTGACCTACCAATTAAGAGTAACTTCTGCAACAGGTATGAGCGAGATGATGTTTACCATTTTGTACCCACTTGCCCTATTTTGCAAGAGATTTGAAGGCTTTACTTCCAGAAAAGTGACCTTTCTAGAGCACAACTGATAGATATTTTGAATGGTTCCCTGGGCTGGACTAATCTTTACAAATTTTGTGACCATGCCCTGTCTTATAGAAATAGTTTTTGAAATATCTATAATTATCATCTCAACCTTTTACTTTGATTCAAAACTTTTTTATTCACTGGTTTCTTCTTTTGTAATTAAACATATATCTATTCATTTATATATACCAAAACCAATTAAAAAATAGGTAAAAACTGTTTTTATTTTTTGTATCTTAAAATTTAAATCTAAAATTTAAATAACAACACTGTATTTTGTACTTATCTTTTAATTAAATTTTTTTTTTTTCATAAAACTTTCTTAAATACAAATTATAATTCTATCAATTATGTACCTATGCATTTATATTTTCTTATGAAATGTCATTATCTGGCAGACGGCACCTTCCATCAATACGTATATACATATGTGTAAATACATTTTGCCATCCTAACTTACATAATTAAAATCCATAACTTAGTCTTAAATATACATTTTTAGGTAGGCACCTATGTAAATATTCCTTGAATCATCCATTCGACAATTCATTATAATAAGAATTAAGGTAATCTTACACCATTGGCTTTAAATCCGCATAGGATAACTACACCTAACTAACTAAACCTCAATGGTTAGCTACATTAAAGTTGTTAGCTACAAGAGCAAGTGCGTGCGATCCAGTCGTGCATTTTATTTCTCTATTAAGTCAGTCCAGAAAATATTATTTATAAACCATTATTCTCTCCATTCTAAAGCCTTGAACTAAAATAGCAAGTTCTTGCAATCCATTAATTTTATTTCGAACGACCTTGTCGAACTGCAAGTCATCTTCACCTCATAGTTTATTTTAAGGAAACCACTATATCCTTTACGCGAAATAAATTCGAATAGAAACCATATCTATTTTTTTTCCATAATCAGAATCCAGATTCATGTTTAATTAAGAGAAGGTCGTCGCATTGTTCAGATATTTTCTATAAGAGTGATTAATGATCCTACTTCAGGAAATATTATTTATTTTTCAAAAAAAAACCAATTGAACAAAGTCCTACCTATAGAAATGTTTGCCGATTCTCCACCGGAAGTTTGTCATCAATAATAAATCTTTTCTTCGAACCTAATTATGTAGCCTTATATTATTTCCAAGAACATTATATTGATCTAAATGCGAGAACATCTAATTGAAATTGAATAGAATTATAATTCTTTTCTTGCTGAGAAAAAAAAATAGAAAAAAAATGTATTTTGTTTTAATTACATTTCTCCGGACAGTGCGGCTAGGTCAGCCCATAATGCGATGGTATTAAATTGTAGCCCATTTGTTTTATCTCATCCCCAATCCGAAAACATAAACTAATATAATCTCTGATGCCCCTTCACAATTACCACAATTACATGCACATTCAACATGGAAATGAACATCCGGAAAAATCTACTAAATTTGCGGTTCCATGAAATCATTAAAACCTCGTTTGAGCAATTAAGTCCATAAAGCCGTTACAATTATACAAACTTTTACACACCTCTGCATAAATATCAAACACACACACAAACACACACACCTTGATTGTGCGACCCAAAAGGTGGGTAAGGTGTTAGCAATTAGACGACCCTAACTCAGAAAGTCATTAAATACAATCAGCTGGGGTGGATTTGGAAGGAGACATTCTTACAATCTTAGACCGGGTCAACCGAGATAAATCGAAGTCATTTCGAGGCCAAAAGTTGGATGGTAATTAATTCAACTGACACTTCTTTGCGGCGATGACCTAGTTTGCGAGAAGTTGGTTGGGAACTTAAGCTCACCATCAGCTTAGTAGGGAAGCGACCGCAATTCAGAAATACTACTGCTTGTTTGTGCAATAAATTCGAATGAATGCGAGTAGGTATATTGTTGGTTTGGTGGAAAATACATATACTCGAGCAACTAGAAACTTCAGGACTTAATAAAGGGCTGACTTGATGCGATGTGGTGGGTAGTTGGATTATATCGCCACATATCCCACCCACATTCGCCCACATAAAAGTATTCTCATCCGTTTAACATACCCGATCATCTTTGCAATCCTAGAAAGTCTCTTAGGCTCGTGGGGGGAGGTAGGTTACGAAGGCATTGTGTCTGCATCATAAATTCAACCCCTGCAGATTTTACCCCGTCATCGCCGCGCCATATCGTTGTCAGAAGAAAGAGAATAAAAAACAATTCAATATTTTTCGCTAGAATTGAGATAAACGATATGCAGGGTATACGGATGCGGATGTGGAATGTGGATCAAACACACATACATATACGTTTATAGGGGTGAATGTACTATTGTCTGTGTCTGGTTGTTTTACTTTTCCTATATACCTATCTATACTCTTATAGCTAAAGGAGACTGGGATTAAAGAGGGCACTTATTTATTCATATGAAGTGATGCAGTGTGATTTTGAGTGGATATTGTAGGTCAACAAGCCAAAGCCGGAAGCTTAAGGATATAAGCTTGATGAAATTTATTGTTTTTTTTTTTTCTTATTTGCTTTTGATTCTATGCAGACTTAGATGGGCTCATGGAGTTTTACAGTAGTTTAAATCTGAAATTAAGTTCAGTGAAAAAAAATTAATAAATTCCGTCTCTATTTGGTGAAGAAATTTCAGGGCAGATAACTCAAATGAGAGAACGCATTTTGGACTAAGTTGGGCTTCTGATGTGGACGTTAGCTCCTCTGACTGAGATCTATTTTAAACGTTATACAACTGTATCCAAATTAAATGACATTTAGAGTTCGTTGGTTGCTCCATACTCTGGAGAATGAATTCTTTTGTGAATGCAATCTTTAAATATAATTAATTGAGTGATTCATTAAAGCATTAAAGGTTGCAGTCATTGGCTTCAAAAGATGTTACAGAATTTGAACATTTAAATTGAAGTACTGATTTTTAGATAATATAAAATCGGTTCCGACACTTGGCGATTTTTTAGATATTGTCCTATCTTAACACACAAAAAAATTGTACCACACTTCATAATAAATGATAGCACTTTCAAATCAATTCTAAATGTTCTGTTATATTCTGCAAGGAATTTTTTTTCTTACTCATTCATCATTTGATTCGCTCTCTTTGGTATATGAGGGCATGGAAAACCATCAGTTTTCCTTTTTTTTTTTAAATTTTCTACGCAATTTGTGATTTGACAAATTTACTCCGAAATTTAACTTCTGGGGTTCTAAAGGTTGATTGCGACTTTAAATTCTGCAATCACAATTCACTAGACAATTTGGTTCCCATCAATTGATTGCAATCTTTTGAGAGTTCATCAATTCATTGAAATCTTTTGCAAAAGATACCAGTACAGCAAAAACCAACTGTTTCTCTATTTTTACTTGCGATTATAGGTACTCTAAGGCAAGTTATGTATTCGTAAAAAAAAATGTTTTTTCTAACAATCAAACATGACATTACTATCATAGTGAACACCAAAAAAGTGGGTCCCGCAATTCTGTCTGTCTGTCGGCTGAACCGATTTGGTTCAAACTTGGTACTTAGGCGTTTTAGGTGATTGTCCAAAATAGATTTTTGAATCGTTGTTTTAGGCCCAAAAATAACGGTACTTTCCATAAAATTTTTCTACCATCTTAATTATCTCAAAAACGACTTTAACAATTTTGATAAAAATTGTTGTGCGTACTACTTTGGGTATGGTCAACTTTTCGGGCAAAAAAGTTTTTTAAAATATTATGTTATTAACGGTGTTGATAAAAAAATGTATACAGGAGCTCCTTCAAATTCTAAATAGTATTGCATTTCAAGATTTTCGAAAAATATTTTTTTAATTTTTGAAAAAAAAATATTTTTTTTTTTTTGAAAATTCAATATTTTGAAAACGGGTGGACATTTTTTTCTGAAATTTTGTTTTTGTATTTATATTATTAAATATTTAAAATGCTCATACCAATTTTTTTTTTTAGAAAAAGTTTAAGAATTTTTATATATAAAAAATTAAGTGAAAAACTTTAAAAATATATTTAGCAGTTTTATTAAGAATATTTTGCATATAATGTGATCGAACATTGGAGCAAGTACGTGCGATCCAGTCGTGCATTTTATTTACTTGTGCATTTGGAAAAAAAATCGAACTCGAGATTTTAATCGAACTTGATATTACGATGATAGAGAACACCAAAAAAGTGGATCCCGCAATTCCGTCTGTTTGTCTGTCATTCAAACTTGGTACTTAACTGCCAATGTGATTGGCTCGATTCTTTTCTAAATATTTTATTTAGCCCCCATTTTGTACCAAAAATGGTTAATATTAATTATTTGGAAAACGGTCTCTAACGATTTGGATAAAAAAAAATTATTTGAGTTATACTATAAATTTTGGTTGAAAAAACCATGATCTTTTTGTTTTAACTTTCTCATTAGCGGTTCAACGGATTTCGATAAAAATATTTATTTCTTTCGAAAACGGATCGACTATTTTTTTCTGAAATCATGTTTTTAAATTTAATATAGTAACTACTTAAATTTGTTAAGCTAATTTTTTTGATATTTTTGTTGTACCTATATAAAAAACTAGTGGACCCAGTGAAATTTGTCTCGCTCCAATTTAACGCCTTCATATAAACTCCAGAGCTATAATAATAATAAAGCACAGATAGTTAAATTTTCAATGTGATTTGTTTGAATGCAATAAAAATCAATAGAAAGTGTTTGATAAACATTGTTTTTAGATTATATGTTTTCCTGCTCAAAAACAAACAAGGAAGACGGTTTGCCAACACGCGAACAGGCAGTACAGCTGACTGTGCCAAAAACAGAGATATTCGAGATTTATTCCACAGACTTACAACGATTGGCCTTGCGATTTCTTGAGGAACGTGGAACTGAATCAGCCTGAATTGTAATGTGAGATCAGTTGGAATAATCGGAATTCGTGGGATAAGAACTTCCTCTCCTTTAAATTTGGGCTTGATTATCATGGGTGAATCCCCTCAACATGAATATGATCGATCCCACCGTCAGCTGTAAAATATTCGTCGGAGTTCCTGGCACATCAAGCGAGTTCAAAACTTTCGTCGATTAGTTGATGGCTTCATCCACTTCCGGCATCTAGTCAACGGATTTCTAAGAACGCAGTTCTTCAGCGATTTGACTTTGAATAACGATATTCAAGCTATTGACGAAGTCCTTGTTTTTCTCGTTAATCTTTCATTGTTCGGTCAACTGCCTCCAAAGTTAGTTTATGCGCCATGATTTCGCATTCTCGCATCAAATTCGCTGTCGCCGAATTCTTGGCCATTGTGCACGTTATTGGCTTGTCAACCGTGAGAAAATTCATTTCCAGCTTCAAATCGGAATGTGCAGTTCGACCGCCTTCAAACAGTGTGCCAGCAATGCCATAGGTGCCATAGGATGCAACAGGCAACGAAATTTGAGATCTTGGCCGAAATATTTCCAAAATCAACTATGTGACGAATGCCTTGCATGTCTCACCGGGAGCTTCGAGAAAGTAAATGCAATTGCGCAATAGTATTCGAAAGCATTTTTCAAGTTTACATTTACGACTGATCTCCTCTAATAACTTTTTGTCGAATTTGAGGTGGTGATTGAGCACGTCTCCATATTCATTTCTTCTGCAAGTTCCTCTTACATTTGATTACCACGGACATTCCGACGAATAATTGCAAGACGTTCTTGCGGGGATTGGTGGTACATGACTATCTGGAATCAGTGTAATAATACGCAAAACTCAAATCAATTGCAGCAAGAAAAATAGCACATTTGCTGAATAGAAAATGATAATGTGAAAAGAACACCTGTCAAATCGCGTACAGCCTTTGTCAATGTATAACGCAATCCATCGGGTTGTGGCACTGATCGCAGCACAGCGCCATCTAATATATATCTCGTAAACGTCTCCACCCAAAATGCACGCAAAACGTCTTCTATCACAATGAATTTCACAATTAACCGAAATTTTCCAAGTATCACAAGAAATTTTCCAATTTTAAGTCGACGAAAAATCCATTGAACATTGTAGACAGTTCGACAAAATAAAATATCAAAATCCATTTAATGGGAATCAAATTATCAGTATATGATAACAAAATAAAACACATTATTTATACTAATAAAGCCATAATAAACATTTGGGTGAATTTTTGGTCATAACTACGGTTCTAGACATCGGACAGCAATCAGATTTCTTATATGTACTCTCCAAACGTGTCCTAAGATCTCGTGAATATTTCATTCAAATTTTATTTATATTATTCTTAAAGTTTTGTCGTATTCTACAAAACAAAACGTAAGTAGCTGGGAATGAAATTTTATCAAAATTTTACTAAAAAGTCATCTTTTATTATAAAATAAAGATAGAAAAACCCTTTCAATAAGAAATCCCCTTCTCAGTGTTATTTTATTTTTTCAAAAAATGAAAACAACATGTAGAAATCTAAAGGACATCTCTTTTAATTAACGTGGGGGAATAAACATATTTTTGCTTTAAATACTTTGCCTCAGAATATGGCAATCTTTTTTATGCTCCCCCTTTTAAAAGACAAAAGAAAAGCGCCAATACTTGAAAACTAGAACAAAAGTCCTCCAATTGTGCAACAATCCGTTTTACGTGCAGGAAGCAATAGAATCAACACTGTCACAACTTGGTGAAATTTTAGAAGTTTTTGTTCATCTTTAAACCGGAGGGCTAACCTCTTCTTTGGCAACAAATCAGATAGGAGACAATTTAATGAAGGTATAGAAGAACAGAAATGGCAAACCTGAGTACGCGAGCCACTAAGGAAAAGTAAGATTTTATAATATTGTTACGAATGGATTTTTTCAGATGAATTATGGCAACACCTGCCCGGTTGGTGTAGTTTTAATCAAGCTTTGGACGATAGATTACTGCCATATTAGAAGAGGAGAAATATTGTAAGCATCGTCGAAAAAAATGTAATATTTTGACATTGGTTATGGTGAAGTTTCAACCATGAGATCAATGGTTGAAAGGAGAAACAGAGGAGGAGATAGATCAGAACCCTGTGGACCACCAGCCAGCCAAATGAATATTCATCGTTTCCAAATGCACATTTTCGATAGGACCACTTGATGTTAAACTCAATTGCCTCTCAAATCTAGAGCAATTTTCGCACTTTCTCCAAATTATTAGTAAAACACTTCGGTGAGATATATCATCACCAGTGGAAGAAAGCCTACTGCAGGCCTGTCAGCAAAACAACTTTTTAATTTCATTTTATAGACTTATTTCAGGGACACAAATTTAAATTAATCAAACTTAAAAGTTTGAAATTTGTGACTTGAGGACTATGTGATTATAAGCGAAATTATTTAAGTACACAAATTTAGAAATTGGTTCGCTACCACTGACTGGTTACACTTTCTACAACAAATAAGATGACTATAAAAAAAAATACCCTTAGCAGGATTAAAAAAATAGAAAAAAAATTGCCCATTATTATAAAAGTTTCGCTTCTTAAAGATCAGGGAACCGTAATAAAAGTGTGCATTGTGTGTGCAGCGGTTATGACTTTTTAAGATACTTCATGGATATGATTTTCCTGTGCATAAGGTTGTCGTGATAATAATCTGACTTATGAAAGGAAGACTTGTGATTTCTTCAAAAGAAAAACCAAAACGAAAACAACAAGAAATTAATGAATTTAAGTTTCATTAAGGTTTCACCGAAAAGGAAAAACAAATGGCAACAGGAAACCATATTTTGTATTTAATTTCATTTTAAATAAAATAAAGAGAATCTTTATTTCAAATTAAATAATTTAGTAAATAAATCCATTTCTTTTAAAAAATAGATCACAGTAATATTAATTTAAGAATTTCAAATGCACCACTGGGATTTGTGTGTTTATATTCAATAACGTCAACGGATGTGTTGCTTTGCAATACCCATAAACAAATCAAAAAAAAATGTTTTATTTAAAAATAAAATTTTATATAGAAAACAAATTTTCACGTGAAACAATAAATTAGGAATATTAAATAATTGCCGACAACATTTTACCAAAATGTTTTCAACTCCTTGTTCGAAAGTTCAAGTCATTTGTTATTTTTTCAAGATATTATCTTTAAAATTATCTAAATTAAAATATATTATGTGAGTAAAAAAAATAGAATTATAATTTTTTTAAATCAGAAAATTCATCCTTCAAATTAGTTTAACGATGAGATTTCGGCAAAATAAAAAAAAAATAATAATAATAAATAACGTGTTCATAATTTTGGGTAATTATTTGTCCAAATGATCAAAAAAAAAATTAGTTTTGGCTCATTTTGAATTTCGGTTGCTTAAGTTGGTCCTATGTTAAATTGTCTGAAATATGGCAAATTTTTCATTTTAATTTCCGGTGCTTCAATATTATTTTGAGATCTAAACTGTGGATGATTTGACATTTTGTTGATTTTGCCATTTGCTGGACCATAAAAAATTGTCCTTATAGTAGGTAATATATGTCAAGTTATGCATATGGAAAGAAATCATTACGATGGAAGAGAACACTAAAAAGTGGATACCATGTCTGTATCTTGATAAACAGGACAGTCTAAGCCGCTGAAGTAAAGGTCTTCAAACTTAGAACTTAAGCACAGAAAAATTAAAATTGCTGTTTGCCTCAAAAATTACAGTATCAGCCAAACGACCGCTAGTATACAAGAAACTGAACTATCCCGAAAACGTCCATAGCGATTTGATAAAAGTAAAATGCACGACATGGCAAGTACTTACTTTTATGTACGACATCATCGTAAGCACAATATTTTCAGTAGAAAAGGCTCCATGAAATTACGTATTAACATTGGCCTCACTAATCAACTGATGAGTTTAAGTGAGATCGAAGAGCTGAAGCTATTTGAATATTGGAAGCTATTTTGAAATTTTGTTTTCGTTTTTACATGATTTTTTAAACAATTTTTTTTTAAATTTTTTTCAATAGCTTTATTAAGTATTTAATAATATAAATTTCAAAATAATAATATTAAAAAAACAACACTTTTCTAAATAATAAATTTTCAAAAAAATATTTTTTTTTTAAATTTGGGTACTCAGTATTATAAAGGGTTATTCATTTTGCGGTTTCAAAAGTATAGGGGTGGAATTCAACATCTGTCTGTCAAACTATGTTGTAAAACCAATTTTTTTTTTTTAGTTGAAAGTCTGACATTAACGAAAATGGAACGCTTAACTATCGCAAAACGCATACAAATTGTTAAAAGCTACTACAAAAATGGTGATTCTGCCACAGCCACATATCGTGATTTAAGGGGAGATTATGGTTTACATAATCGTCCAACTACGCAAGCAATTGGAAAATTGTGAAGAAATTTGAAGAGACTGGATTAATTGCAGTAAATAAATTACTATATTTACTTCTCTTGAAAGCATATATTACATTTTACTCTTATTTTTGTTCATAATGTGTATAATTAAATCTAAATTAAATTAAATTCATTATTGAAACATATTGTAAATTTTATTCTAGATACTCTATAAGATTCATATCTTAATGTGTCATTGTTAACCTTATATTTTATTGAAATAAATTGAAATTGAAATTGAAATTGATATTGTAAGGCCTGTGCATCATAGTTCCGCTCGTACCACTGAAAATATCGCTGCTGTAAGTGAAAGTGTTGCCGAAGACCCGAATGTGTCGATTCCTCGTCGTTTTCAGGAATTAGAACTGTCTTACGGCACATTATGGCGTATTTTGAATTTGGATCTACACCTACATCCATATACAGTCCAGCTCACACAACAACTGAAGCCAGCTGACCATTCACAACGTCGTAGATAAGTCGAATGGGTGCTCGAACAACAGGCCGTTCGATTTTTCGAAGAAAAAATTTTCTTCAGCGACGAGGCACATTTCTCACTCGGTGGGTATGTTAATAAACAAAATTTTCGTATTTGGGGTTCTGAGAATCCTCAATTAATTGACGAGAGGCCATTACATGCACAAAAAGTCACTGTTTGGGGCGCTCTTTGGTCCGGAGGTGTGATTACCTTACTTCTTCGAAAACGACGATGGAACGACTGTCACCGTCAATTCGGAGCGTTATGGTCATATGATAACCGACTTTTTTGCCTGCTATTGAAGAATACTACTTGGAGAATATGTGGTTTCAGCTCGAGCGAATATGGCTTTATTGTAAGAGACATTTCCTGGCCGCGTAATTTCTCGTCGCGGCGATATCAACTGGCCACTAAGATCATGCGATTTGACACCGCTGGACTTTTTTTTGTGGGGCTACGCGAAAGACCGTGTTTATGCAGATAAACATTTAACTCTTGAGCACTTTAAAACTAACATTCGTCAAAATATGGCTGAGATACCGCCCAATATGTGTCAAAAAGTGTTCGAAAATTACCTCAAAAGAATCGATGCTTGCAACAATTCGCGTGGTGGTCATTTAAATGATGTAGTATTTCACACTTAATGTCAACGTTCAAACTTTATAATAAAAAAGAAATATCAAGAAAAAAATATCTTATATGTGTTTTATTTACGTTTACTTTTGAAACCGCAAAATGGATATCCCATTATAACATTTGAAAGCCCTCCTGCACAAAAATCTTGATTGAAATCCATTGAGTCGTTTATGAGAAGGTCGAAAATAAGAAAAACGGTTGTATGGCAGTTTATGTAAGAATAGCAAAATGTAGACTTCGCCCATAACAGTGCACTGAATTTTCTTTATCAAAATCATTAGAGCAGTTTTCGAGATAGTTAAGATTTACAATTTTTGATATAACAAATTGTATGGCACGTACCACTTTTTCTAGGCTTAAAAAAGATAAGAAAAAATAATCGAGCTATCGCTCAAGAACCCGCAAGTTTGAAGAAAATCATTTAAGCTGTTTAGGCTATAGATCGACTTACAGTCAGACGAAATTGCAGGACCCACTTTTTTGGAATTCTCCGTCATCCTAATGTCGAATTTGATCAAAATCTCTAGTTCGATTTTGTTATGCAAGAAAAAACATCGTATGCAAAATATTTCTATTAAAAATCTAAATATATTTTTAAAGTCGTTTTTTACCTCATTTTTTATATATACAAAATTTCTTTATTTTTTTTATAAACAAAATTGGAATGACAATCTTGAATATTGAATAATAAAGTTTTAAATTTAAAAACAAAAGATTAAATCAGCTTACTCAAAGAAACAATAATTCAAAATTTTATTTTGATTTTATTTCTTGGAAAAATTTGAATTTATGAGAAAAAAAATTTCAAAATCTGTGGAGCGGTTTTGAGAAAAATGTTTTTTTTTAAAAACCTTTTCAAAAAAAAAAAACAAAAACGCCAATACATAGGTTTTCGGCAATTACATATAACTGTAATTTTTTGAAAAAAAATTGAATGAGCAGTTTTCAAAATATAATTTTTTTAATTTTTATTTAAAATACTTTTAAAAATATTAATATAAAATATTGGTATGTAGGATAAATTGGACTACCTACACCTATGAATATATGTGTTAAATTTCAAAAGAATCGGTTAATCCATTTATGAGGTAGTCGAAAGCAAAAAGCGGAATTTTTAGACCATATTTTTTCGTCTTCGCTATCATCGTAATGTAATTTTTGATTGTTATCTCAAAATTTTTTTTTTCGACGAATGCATAACTTGACTTATACCGCCCTCGGTAAGCAACACTCGATTAAAGCAACACCCAAAATTTCACCATTAGTGACTCAGTAATTGAAACTTTTCAAAAAATTGTGACTCAGTAATCGCCACTTTCCAACTACGATCTCTTTTTCATTCATTCTGCGCTTGTGTTTTCTGGAATTTGGTAAAACTGTAACTGGCAGTTATTTTACAGCTTCTTTTCTTTGAATTTTGTACTTTTCTTGACCGTATATGCATTGCATTTGGGATGTAGTTTTTGAGTTTTATGCATTGCATTTGGGATGTAGTTTTTTAGTTTTATGAATTTTTTTTTCGTTTTCGGGTCGGTAACTAATTGTTAGTTTTATTTAAGAAGCCATAGGCATTGTTAAAAAAGTTCCCAAACTTTCAATTAAGCAGAAGGCCGAAATTTTAACTAAATTAAGTTTAACTAAATTGAGTTATGGTGAATCTGCTCAATCGCTTTGTGAATTCTAAAAATGCAACAAATCAACCGTTTGCAGAATAGTGGGCTGAAGAACACTAAG
Organism: Philhelius pedissequus; assembly: GCA_910595825.1. NCBI lineage: Eukaryota > Metazoa > Arthropoda > Insecta > Diptera > Syrphidae > Philhelius > Philhelius pedissequus. The sequence continues at coordinate 42,796,639 of OU343163.1, forward strand.
TTTCACTTGAAGACATATGTATTAACTCTGCAAAAACTCACGGAGCTGGCCATTGACAGGAGTTTAGTTATTTCTCAATATATCAACAAAAAAAAATTAACGAAACCATGCATTGTTTTTTTTCAAGATTCTTACTTGCGATATATGTAGGTACTATAGGGCAAGTTTTGCATTTGGAAAAAAAATCGAACTCGAGATTTTAATCAAAGTTGACATTACGATGATAGAGAACACTAAAAAAGTGTGTCCGGCAATCCCGTCTGTCCGTCTGTCTGTCTGTAGAACGATCTACAGCCTAAACTGCTAAACAAATTTTGTTCAAACTTGGAACTTAGGCGTTTTAGGTAATTGTCCAAAATAGATTTTTGAATCGTTGTTTTAGCCACAAAAATAACGGTACTTGCCATACACATTTTTTTACCAACTTGATTTTCTCGAAAACGGCTCTAACGATTTTGATAAAAATTGGTGTGTGTCCTAATTTGAGTATGGACTACATTTGCCGAAAAAAATTTAAAATATTATGTTATTAACGGTACCTGCTATACAACCATTTTATTGATTTTCGACTTTCTCATAAACGGCTCAACAGATCAAAATGTATATACAGGATCTCCTTTAAATTCTAAATAAAATTGGATTTCAAAAATTTCGAAAAATTGTTTTTTTGGATTTTTGAAAAAAAAATCATTATTTATTTTGAAAATTCAATATTTTGAAACGGATCGGCAATTTTTTCTGAAATTTTGTTTTTAAGTTTATATTTTTAAATATTTAAAATGTTCATACCAATTTTTTTTTTAGAAAAAATTGAAAAATTTGTATATATTTATAAAAAAATAAGTGAAAAAAAACTTTAAAAATAGTTTTAGCCCTTTCCATTAAGAATCTTTTGCATATAACGTAATGTGATCGAACATAGGAGGAAGTACGTGCGATCCAGTCGTGCATTTTATTTTTGTTGAAATTACCATAAGTTAATTTACTTTATTTTTTTAAAAACTAACAGAAATAAAATAAATGATATTTACTTGTATACCAAACATTTTTCTTTAATTTTTGATACTTTAACTTTCAAGTAAAATACCACAAAGTTTGATTAAGATTCTCATTAACGGCTCTTCCGATTTCGATCATTTTTTTTTTTATTATTTAAGTTATACATTGTTTGTAATATTAAGTACTTTAAAGTGACATGCAATTTTTTTAAATAATTTTGAAGAATTTTACAAAATTAAATGATAATTATATTAGCTGCTCTAACGTTTCTTTAAAAATGTTGCTTCCGTAAATGGAGTTTATTATTTCAAATTATGAGTTGATTATTCAAATTGTTTCTTTGTAGCTACTGGACAAATTGCAAGAAAATCATCTTTTCTGTTCGATTAAAAATGCTTTCTTAGAAATTCAAATTATGCTTTGATTATTGGTATCAAAACAATATTATATTAAGAGAATCCGAAATTTTCTAAAGAGAAAAGGGGAAATTTGTATTTTCACTCTTTCTATGTTTAAAAAAATAAAAAATAAAACAAATCGAAACTACCATTAAAGGGGAATCTTAAGAGATAATTAAAATGTAAACAGAGAGCAATGTAAACAAGATGCTACATACTCTTTAAAATGCATTCCAATGCCAAATGCCGGTAAAAAAAAATAAATAAATACACATAAGACATGTGACTTGACAAATAGCTTGCCACGAACTTTAATTGAAAATTGAGATTTAAAAAAAGCAAATAAAACTCACTCAGAGTGAAAACGCAATAGGTATTACACATTGCAACTTGAATTTCTTAGTCATCTCTTATTTAGAAGTAAATTATCAAAATAAATATTGAATTCATTTGTTCTCTTATCAACCATTTCTACAAAATTATACTCAATATAATCGATAGAAAACGATCGCAAAAATAAAGCTCTTCTAAAAATCCCCCCTTCACTCTTTACATGAATCCAAGAAACTTTCTCACTCAACCACGATCACGAATGGGTAAAATTAAAAAAAAAAGCTCCAACCCATGCCATGGCGAGGCGATGGCATGCATGGCGCTTGCGGTGATTACCAACCAACGAACGTTTTACACACGGTGACGGTTGTTCTGAGCCATTTCACCGTTTCGACGATCAGTTCATTGAGTGCTTTCATCGTGTGCTGAACACAATCATTTCGCCGGTCTGTTTTGGTCTGCTTACTTTTAACGTGAATAAGATAAACTCGCGTACTAAGATGCATATATTTAAAAAATAAAAAAACGTCAAAAGAAAATGAATTAAGAGATAAAATATAATTAAACACAATAAATAAAAATTCAGTAAATAAAGTCGTTTTTTTTTTATCTTAAAAGTCTTGTGTCGAATACATTTTAAGAGACACAAATTTGCATAATTAAATTATTACTATAAATAAACCATCAACAATATTATTTTAATTTGTTTGCTTTATTTTGTTTGAATAAAATTTACAATTAAAAAAAAATTAAAAATAGAAATGAAAAATTATTTTCCCACAGTGTTTGCATATTAGAATCTTTGAGATACATTTTTTTCTTTTTGTTGTTGAAAAAAATGCAATAAATAGTATTTTCACATTATTTTTTCTGTTTTGCAAGAAAACAAGTAGTAAACGGAATTTATTACTCAAACGTTGCACTTTTGTAACCTTTTCCTCCGTGCCGGTTACAATTACACTATAGAATTGTCGTCGCTGCCGTATATTTGTGGTGTTGTCGTTCATTCGTTTGCAAATAAATAAAGTATCTGTATCAAGTACCTAACTACAAAAGTGTCATTTTACAACCCTATCCGGCTTCAAGTACTACACTTACCATAAGGAAAGCAACAAGTACTCGTAGTATTGGTTAGAGGGGACATTGGCTTTGTGGACCCCGCTTTACGCTAACGTAAGTGAAATTCAATATTACAATAATAATAATTGTGAAATGTAGGTATTATGATACCCCAGATAGGGTATTCGTATTTGAGTAGCAAAAATGATACCATACTGTTTGTATAGTACGTTGATAGGTTCTGTATGTGGAAGGTATACATTTCTGCTGAAAATCAAAATACAGAGAAAATTGATGCGATGGGAAAATTGTTTGTTTGGCAATTTAATTAATTTATCATCATGTGAATTGGATGGAAAAATTGTGATTTTTGGAAAAGAGCTTTTAGTTTGTGGTGTATCTTTTATATGAAAGGAATTAATTACAGAGATTTTATATAACTTTAAGGAATTTTAGATTCCATATGGGTTAATTGAGGCAAAAAAGATACACTTTTAGAGTGACATCTTCCATCAAGACGTCAGGTGAGATATTGAGTTATTTCATTTTTTTTTAAATTAAAATATTTAACTTTAATACAAAACCAGTCTATCACAAACATTCTTGAATTTTTAATATTTTAAAAACCTTCAAGTCTGAATAAAAATGCATAGTTAACTTAATATTTGCGAATTATGGAAACTGAAGAGAAATGACACACAAAACTCTGAATAAATTCACACCTGACTACAAAGTGATATTGCTTTCTTATTTGCATACAATCGAGATATATATACTTTCTTTTTTTATAAATTAACGACGTTTGGCTATAAAATTAATCTGCGAGTTACTTTTAATGTAGATATTTGTATAGGTTGGTAGCTATTGAAAAATATTTTTATTTTATTTACTTTTTTAAAGAACGTGTTTTAATATTTTTTATAATAAATTTTTATACTGATTTAATGGGTAATTATTAAAGATTATAGAAAATAATATGTTTAACTTTGTCAATGTCGTTGGTCATTAAATTCAAAAAAATAAAATATTAATAACAACTTAATTTCTTTTGACGTGTAGATTGTGTGAAATGAGAATTTCTTTGTATACATTTTTTTATGACTTTTTTTACGACAGCTAAGAACTCTCAAGATCATTACCATCGTAAAGAATTTATAAAAGAAAAATACAAAAATATTAAAATTTTAAATTGAATTTCTGAAAGAATTTTGACAATATTGTAATGTGGTTTTCGTTTGTTAAAATTTATGTTTTACCTATAAATTGATATTTTTCGTAACGAATCGTATACGTTTTCAGATTGATTTTTATTTGCTATAGTATTTGTGAGAATATTTGTGTCTGTGGACCAGCTAGCTGTATCGGCTGTCAAATATTGACTCGAACATTGTTTTTAATTTCAAGTTTCTTAGTCCGAAGATGACCTTGAAGAATAAATGAATTCACTTAAAACTGCTTCCATTTGAACTAAAACTATTTCAATTCTTTGTTGCAACCGAAACAAATTATTACCAAACAAGAAGTTGTTAGTAAAAGAGAGATAGATCTGCCGAAAAATCCAGATCTGCAAAATTGATTTAAAATCAATAAATGTATGTTTTTTTTAGACTTGTGGTTTGCAAGAAGAAATAAAACGCATATAATGTTATGGCCAAGAACTTAGCTTTATTATAAAGATAAGGGTTTGCCATTATGTTTTAAAAATGATTTCTAGCAAGTGGCTGCCGTGGCTGGCTCAAATAAATTCAGCCGAGAGGGTCAATTTTAGTAGAAATTGGGCCGTCAATCGGCAATAATGCGCCGAATATTCTCTTTCAAGGCGTCGATTGTCTCGGGCTTATCTGAGTAGACAAGCGACTTCACATAACCCCACAAAAAATAGTCCAGCAATGTTAAATGGCACAATCCAGGAAGCCACGCCACAGGCCCACGACACGAGATAATGCGCTCACCAAAAGTTTCATTCAAAAAATTGATTGTTTCGGTGGCTGTATGGGATGTAGCGCCGTCTGGCTCTATTCATTGTGAAATGGCAAACCAAATTGAACATAAATCAAGTGACGGCTGTCAAAAAGACCAACTCCAAAAAAGTATTGCCAGATTGAAAACCACACGTCTAAAAAAAAAACACCCGTTACATAGGTACTACAAACGCTTTCAAAGTGACCCATGTTAATTTATTTAAAAAAAATTATTCTTAACAATAAATTTACAATTTCTTAACTAAATTCGTTTTTTTCACTTGAAGTTTCAGTTTAAATTTCAATTGCCAAGTCAGTGAATGAAAAAAAATGCGATTTAGATTTAAAAATGAGATATTGCGTTACAATTAAGAAATATGGGCTTCAAAACCTGGCAGCCCTGTCAATATATCACTGTCCAATTCCGAGATAACCCTTTCAAAATTTGACTGCATGGAGCATATTCCTAACTTGAATTTGATAGTTTTGCAGAATTTTCAAAACAGTATTAAGGTTATTTTTTTTTTAATTTACTCAGAGTCCAAAGTCTTGTTTTTTTTTTCTTGCAATTAAACATTATTTCTTATCAACATTCTTTAGGTACGTAAAAGCCTCAATTTATCGTATTTTTCTCACTTTGTTTCATTTTCTTCGTCATCGTCAGACATTTGTTAATAATAATTATTATTATCTTGGAAGGTGTAGGTATACGCATTATATTTCAACAGATAAGATAATGCGAAGGTAAGTTATTTTTTTTTCTTCTTTCTTAACAAAACTGCCTTTCTAGCTATTGACTTAGTTCTACAACTTTATATTTGTTCTCACATTGAACACTTTACCATTGGTATAGGTATAAGTCATAAACGACAAAAATAAATAGTCTAATGTACTTATCTTTGCTTGAATATGAAAACCCTTTCATCAATACACTGACAAAAAATATTTTGATAAATTTACAATAGTTGTACCTAAATATTTTAATTTTTCAACACGTTCGCAATAATTGAAATACTTCAAATAAGAGATTTATTGCTAGAATGAAGTTAAATTTGCATCTTTGGAGTATACTTTCTGGTTGACTCTACTGGCTTTTTGAAAAGTGGCAATAAAGTTGACTATTTTGTTTGTTTGTTTTATAAATTAACACTAGTCAACAAAATTTATTAATACCAGAAATTTATTAATTAAAAATATGATTGCTTTCAAAACTCGATTGTAATACTTTTTTTTGGAAAATATTCCCACGCAGTTTTCTCACAAGAAACAAAAACAACTGGTATTTGTAAAAGTTAATATCTCGAAAGCTTGATGAGATATACCAATTCTCAGGTCAAATTTAAATTTAGCATTCCAAACCCCTTCCGATAAGTGAATTATGTAATTAACGGTAGTTTAAAAAGTATTTGAAAAAATATGGGGAAGTAGTTAGTTATTTAGATGTGATCTTTATTCAATATTTTTTTCATTTGATACATACATAGTACACAATTAGAGCTTGGTGTTAGCCGTCAGCCAAAAATATAATATAATATTTAAATTAAGACATCAAAAAGAAAAAGTTTAATATATTGTCAACATAATAGTAGCTCGCAGATAATCGTATATTATTTGAATACGATATTTCCAGGCAATTTTAATATAGCTGACCAGAGTTGGCCAGCTGTCTCCGTTTAGAATAATTTTCAAGTCGTCCGTAGTTAGACTAATTTTGCCCCAGTGGCTTAAAGAATGGGAGAGGTTCCGATAAAATGTGCAACATCCTCCGTTGCATGATGGTTGCACAATGTACATTCGGAGATTCGGTCACTTCGATGGGACATATAGTTTAAGTACAAAATCTCTCCTCTCGATTTGAAGATTGTAGAAATAGTATCCATGGTGTTGTTGTCATGGAAATAATTGTTTGATAGGTTGTGTTCCAGCGTGTGATATATGTTCCTGGTCTCACCTTACCTTGCGCGTTTTTGGAAGAGCTGAAACTTCGTTTCCTTTATAGTATTCCATAAGGTTTGCAACGATTTTTCCCACGTTTCAGGGTTGTCGCTGTCTAATTCCACGTTATGTTCCAAGCACAATCTTGACCACTCACCAATGAATTGAGTTTTACGTTAAACGATATGGGATGCAATTATTTGCGGGTGGTATTCCATGATCTTTCTTATATAGTTAAGGAGGAAGCACAGTCTCCAAATGAAGCATACACGTCGGGGTATTTTCTGACTGACGAAAGATTTTTTGAAGAAAGTATCTTAATAGTTTTTCTACGTCATCATGCTGGAAAAGTCACCAGACTTCTGCCGCATAACACATTATGGTTCTTACTACAGCTTCAAATAATTTGTACTTCACACTTGTTGCGACGTTGTTCTTGCCAAGAAGTCCTTTCCAGTTGCAGTTGATGGCCATCTTAGCATCCTGGAGTTTGGCTTTGAAGTGCTTTACAAGTGAAAGTTTGGGAGTCAAGATTACTTCTAGATACTTGTATCGCTTTCCCACGTCCATTTCTCTTCCCTAGTGTATCGGCCAATGCCATTTCCAAAGACCATTATTGCATCATATTTGGCGTTTCAGCCAGTAGGACAATATCGTCAGCATACATTAAGCATTTGATATTCATTCCGTTGAAAAAAATGCCTCCTGGAAGAAAGCCAGTGATGTCATCTAAAAAAAAATTGAGAAGAGTAATTGGCTCAGTATCCATCCTTGATTGACTCCCATCGTGGTATCAAACCAGTAACACAATTGGTTACCACCCCACACTGCCGCTCGGTTTTGTTCATACATACTTTGTAATATTTTCAGGAATTTCGTTGGAACTCCTAAATTGCTGAGCTTAAGGAAGAGAGCATTGCTATAGATCGAATTGAAGGCAGCCTTGAAATCCACGAAAAATCGTATAGTTTCTTTCCATTTTCAAGGTATGTCTTAGCTATTCTTGTTAGTGAAAAAATGTTATCCACCGTTGAATACTCTGCGAAATCCTGCTTGAAATTCACTTAAAAGGTTATTATATGTTATCCAATTTGTTAAACAATTGAGAAGTATTGCAGATAAGATTTTCATTCCTGTATTTAAAAAGGATATTCCTCGGTATTTGCTGGCGTCTTCTTCACTCCCTTTTTAAAGGGTGGCAATGGCGCAGTGGATAAAGTGCTTGATTGCTAACTAGGACGTGTGGGTTCGATCCCCACACTAGACGCATTCTTTTCTATACCTCCAATTTTAATTGGATGCCGCCCATGGATTAAAATGAGACAGTCAATACCTGGTTCTCAAATCCACTGTACCAAACTAGTGCCGTGCAATTTAGGTTGCATTTAAAAGCCCTTAGGTCTTATAGGCATATATGTAGTTAAAATTAACAATTAAATTAAAATTAAAGATTGGAAATATAATGCTTTTCCTAAAGTTTTGAAAATCCGATTAAAATAACCAGTAAGGTGATGAAGAAATTTCGCCGTGGAATACTTATATCGTAGGTTATGCGATCTACTCCAGATGCCTTATTTAGCTTGCATGCATGTGCTACTTTTACTTCTAGGAGCGTGATCACTCTATCCAGTTCCACATTTTCTGTATAAGGAAAAGCGAACAGGTGTTGACTTTGGCTAGTTGGGGGGTTTAACAATATTTCAAAGTATTCTTCTAAGACTTCTGAATTTAATTGAATTCGAGAGCGCTTAACGATTTCTTTGTTTTTCAATCTTCTACCCAGTTTCCAAAACTCACGACTGTCCCTAATTTCAGATATTCTGCCCTATCGAAGTAACCGTCGGAGCAGAAGTCTCTCCGATTTACTACGAATCGGAGACATTTTGCTTCGAGGTAATTTTCCGATCGGATGATCGGAAATTCTTTCCGACGAAATTCAACGCATGTCATTTGTATGCGATGAAGTACTTTTAATGTTTTTATTTATGACAGATATAAACAAAATATTCTCCGAAGTCCTCCGACAAGTTCTCGTTGCGCAAGGTGTTTTCTTTTTAAAGAAATTGTTTTCTAAAATGTAAGTAATGAAGGAATAAACCTTATGTACGTTAACTTGTGGGCTTTTTGTTTTCAGGTAGAAGGAATAAACAAGTTCACAGCAATATGAGCAGATGATAAATCTGCCCATAGCGAATATCCCGATATTGCATATCTAAAATTACACAAGAAGGCCACCAGAAGCTGTGGCTGTATTTTTGTTTTGAATACATCATATATTTTTTAAAGGTTTGGAGTGACACCATCAGACTGGTAATTTGTTTTGTATTTGTGTTGAATCTGCTCCTAAACAAAAGCAAACGCATTTTTATTTAGGCGAAAGTTTTTCTTCAATCTTGAAGGGAATTATAGAATTAGAGCTGCGTCAGGTGACTACGGTATATTGTTTTTGTTCTTGCAATGTTCTTTTATTTTCTAAATAAATAATATTGAATTTGAAAAGTTTTTTTTTTCAAATTATTCTTTTGTTGACAGTTCAAACGGAAACAAAACATGTGTTTGGAAATAGGGAGGGGACTTTATTTGATAGTTTTGATTTTAAAATCGGTGCATCTTATTACATTTCTTAAGAACTCTAGCGCATTATAATTGAAAAAAATACTTTCTATAAATAATAAATTACACTCTCTCGCCAATTTTACATGGCTTAAAACGTTTATAGTTTATATTTAATATAAAATTATCGAAAATATATCGAATTTTCGATATATCACTTAAGTTGCTCATCTCTACCTGAAGTTTATATCCATCGCAATGCGTCGTCGTATTTCTTTAACATTTCTTCCGATGACAGCTACTTCGAACTGAAATTGAATTTCCGAAGAAGATGCGTTGCGGAGAAAACTCCGCTTCGACGGTTATCTCGATAGGGCAGATTCGCAGGAGCCCAATTTCGCAACTGTGAATGCTTTTCCGTGCAAAAAATTTATTCACCCTCGAAATATGCGTGAATAAATTTGCCTATTTGTGTACACCTTATCTGTCAAATAAAAATATATCGCACACTTGCGGAATCTGAAAACTGTATGTGTACACAACTTTCCGTGTACACAGAGAAAACTCACGCTTGCGGAAATTGGCCTGTGTTAAGCTTTTGCCAATACCTCCTTTGTTTTTCTTTGCACATCATTTTATAATTGCTATTTGCTTTTTGGTAAACTATTTTGGTAGCAGAAGTTGGAGCTTTTTTTTGCCAGATGCAAACAAGCGAAAGATTTGTTTCTGGCATTCAGGCAATCAGTGTCATACCATGGCTGTTTTTTTTTCTTGTTGTATGGGGAACTATAATATATTAAAAATTAAATATTAAAGGTATTTTTTTTAATGATTTTAACTCCGTGCTAATTAAATTATTTCCTAATTATTAGTTTAGTTTATTTGTTTTAATTTATTACAAAATATTGTATTTGATCATGATAAATAAGGTTTTTATTTTGTTCAGTGTATCAAGCACAAACAAAAACAATAGTATAAACATTTTCCATTGATTTCCTGCTAAATAATAAAATAAATAATAAATTTTTTTACTGAACAAGGAAAATAACAAAAACAAAACATAAAAAGCCACACAAAGAGAATACTCTTAGTTTAAATTTTTTCACATAATAAAAAAATTGTTTATTTATTTATTATTCCATATTCACTAGAAATAGAAATATAATATCCAAATAATTTTTCGGCCTGTGTCTTTAAAAAATTAGATGTATTTGTTGATTGTTTAGGTGGGATATAAATTTGTATTATAAAAACAACTGAGCAATGATCAAGATTTTGATAGTTTTTTTTTTTTGTATTGAAAGATGATTTTTTTAAGAACGAATTTGACCTTCTGATTTAAGACTACAACTCTAAAAGACACGAAAAATGTATGTTTTTAATAAATTAACCATATTTTTAACAAAAGAAAACATTCGAGACAATTTAAAAGTATGATTATTATTATTTTTTTTTTTCGAAATGATTAGTTGTGTTTTGGTAAAAATTATAACATATCATTATCACTTCTATATTAAATTTGCTTTTCTTTTAATTTCAAGCTAATAAAAAAGTACTTGGGTTGTAAGCTTCTCCACTAGGAGGATATACAAGTAGCAACACTTGATTTAATTAACAAGAAACAGTATATGTTGATAATCAATGTCATTTCTCTTCTCTTTATTTATTAACACATAGCACCCATTGTGGTTTGGGTTATTATCCTGTTGCAAACGCCATTTAAGGGACACCGTTTTCCTCGTCCCACGGCAGCATAACAATTTGCGTGCCCCAGCAAGAAAAAAGCAACCCTATAGAATTATGTTTCCACCTCAATGGATTTGTGTACCTCGGATTGTAGGCTTCACCATTTGGGCAGCGTTCAAACTATTTACCATCGATTCCGAATAAATTTATTTTCGTTTTGTCCCTCGAAAAAATATTCCTCCACTGTTTTTGCCCTTCAAGGGTTCGTTTTTATATAGTACATTTTGATACAGATACGCTTCTTTGGAGATATGCGTGAAAATTAGCATCCTTTAGGATACAACGAATAGTTCTGCCACTGGATTCTGATTATATTTCTCGCTGCAGATCTTTTGAGGACATAAAAGGAGCGATATAAGTACTATAGGGCAAGTTTTGCATATGGAAAAAAAACGAACTCGAAATTTTAAGCAAACTTGCCGTTAAGATGATGCAGAACACCAAAAATGTGGATTCCGCAAACTCTGTAAATCGATATGCAGCTTAAACGGCTGAAGCGATTATCATCAAACTTAGTACTTAAGCATTTTAGGTGATTGTCTCAAATAGATTTTTAAAACGTTTTTTAGCATCAAAAATAACAGTAATTGCTATACAATTTTGTCTACCATCTTAATTATTTCGAACACGGCTATAACTCGATTTTGATAAAAAAAAAAGTGTGTGTACTATTTTAGGTATAGTCTACATTTTAGTAAAATTTTTTTTATATTTAGTTTTTAATTGTACTTGCCATACAACAACTTTCTTGATATTCGACTTTCTGATAAACGGCTTAACGAATTATAAATAATACTGCTTACTAAATTTTCGATTTTTGAGAATGCAATATTTAGAAAACTGGTGAATGATTGTTTTTTTTTGGAAATTTTGTTTTTAAGTTTCTAATTAACAACTTAGTTTGACAGATGTCGAATTCCAGCCCTATACTTCTAAAACCGCAAAATGGATAACCCTTTATTATTAAATTTTTTTTTTAAATTTAACTATATGCCTGTAAGACCTAAGGTATTTTAAATGCAACCTGAATTGCACGGCACTAGTTTGGTACAGTGGATTTGGGAACCAGGTATTGACTGTCTCATTTTAACCCATGGGCGGCATCCAATTAAAATTGGAGGTATAGAAAAGAATGCGCCTAGCGTGGGGATCGAACCCACACGTCCTAGTTAGCAATCAAGCACCAATACCAAATTTATTTTAGAAAAAAATTAAAATTAAAAAAATGAACGACTTTTAAAATATATTTAAATTATTAATAGAAATCTTTTGCATAAGATGTGTTCGAACATAAGATCGAGTACGTGTGATCCAGTCGTGCATTTTATTTTATAGTTGAAATCAACTAAGTAAAAAATATTTTGTTTACTTTTTCACAATTTTTTTTGAAACTATCCTCGAAACACATGTTTTTTTTTTTTGTTTTTTAAGACCAAAATTAACACAACCTGTCATAATTTTTTTTTGTCAAAAATGTAATCCGTATTTTGTATTTGTTTTTAAAATTGGCTCCAACGATTTGTATTGAAAAATCAGTTACCTAATCAATAAGGGAAAACGATATTTTTTCGTATTTTGTTGTTTATGTTCACTAATGGCTCTTTGTGGTTTTCATTTTTTTTTTTTTTTTTTGAGAAACTCCTAACCAGCTCACAAATTTTTTTATTTAATAAAAAAAAGAAAACAATTTTTTTTAAGGCTTGGTATTTTTTTTTTTTTTTTTTTTTTTTTTTTATAACTTTGAACGCGCGCAAGGGATTATGAATACCCTTTATATGTTTTTCTGAACACAGCGCGGACATCCGTTGGAAGAAGAGAAAGAAGGATAGGAAAGATGTGTGGCGCGATGTTCTGAGACTAGAGCTGGTTGTTGTCTCAGATTTATCTCCAGGGATGGCGGCTGAACAAATACGGAGAGAATTACCGTGTCTAATTTATTTATGTCCCTTATAATTCGCATTATTTTATTTATTTCGCTGTCATATTCTACGGGTATGCTAGTTTACTCAATCACATGTTGTTAGTGTTATGCCTAAACAGCTGTAATGAGCAAAGAAGTAACTTATTTTATGCCAATTTTGAGAATTGGTTTTTAATGGAATATAAGAACACATACCCAACGGCAGGAATCGAACCTGCGACCACGAGGTTGACAGGCGAGCACACAACTATCGCGCCAGGGCCACTTAATTGATTTTTTATAAAATCATTTTGTATAACTTGTCCAAGGGATGTTACTAACAAATACATTTTTTTGCATTAATTTCTCAAATCACAAAATTAATTTTAAGATAGTGTCTTGTATTTTTTTAATATTTAGCAAACCGCAACTATTTTATTCTTCTTATTATGAAATATTTCCTAGTCTCGCTATAGACACCACTCTTTACCTTTTAATCGCGGGTATTTGGATAAATTTAACAAACATAATTTTTTTTCTTATTTCGGTATTTTTTTAGGTATTATCTTGGTTTAGAGTCCATAAAAAACATTGACCTTGAAGTTTATATGAATTTTTTTTTACTGATTGCTTGCTGCGTAATTTGCAATGAAAAGATATCAAGTTTTTTATCGAGACCACAAGACAAATCCGCGAATAATGGAGGGATTGAAAGAAATAAACAAATATTTTATTAATTTTTCACGTTTACCGGGTCAATGACGTGCTGACAAAAAATAAAATTAAATTAAAATTCAAAAGAATTTGATAAACAAAATGTAACCAATCTTAGGTTTTCTTTTGTGCCTTTCGCTTGAATTTGAGGTTTAAATTGTCTCTATTTAAATTCCAATAAAAAAATCATGATTAATGCTTTAAAGCGAGAGTATTTATTAACAATAATATACATGTTTATTTTTGTTAGCCCGAAGGGTTTAGAAAAAAAAAAGAACGACATCGGGAGTTAGCGACGATTGTATCACAGAAAATACTTGACTTGGTGGTATGACACTCAAGTTGTTGTTTGTCATCCAAAATCATTAAATCTTGAAAAACGTTGAACAACAGAACAGACGTTTGATAACCCATTTTTCACATTAATTCCTCTAAGTTAACACCTGAAAGTTCTCACAATTAAATTAAGCTTACAGAAAATTATTTGTTATTGGGCTTCATTTTAAAAAACAATATCATACACCGTACATTATACCATACACTTAAAACATTAGTAAATTCAAAAAATACCGTTTTCAACCTGTTAAATTAAACAAAATGCTCGACTGGGTATGATTGAATCATAAGAATGACATTATTAGTAGATACATCATGGTATTCGAATGCCTTCTGATCAAATTATACAAACAAAATTTTTAAATCTCGTAATAGCAGGTTATTTTTTTGCTTAATTTTTAATACTTACAAAATGTCTTTACAATTTTTCTTAAATAAATGTTGGTACTGCGATTTTAGGTACATATTGAATAATATAAACTTAAAAACAAAATTTTAAGAAAATCGTGCACTTTTTCGAAATATTGAATTTAAGAAAATTTTTTTCGAAAAATTAAAAAATATTTTTTCGATTTTTTTTTAACATTAAGTATTATGAATTTTAATTATCTCTTGTACACAATTTGTAATACAAATCTACAAACTATAACCACGAGAATATATGTTTGCTATGGTTGCATATGCTGGGATTCGAACTTCAGACATCTGGCGTGACTGTTCAATGCTCTAAGAAGTATGTATTTGAATATTTTGATAAGAGTTTTATTTTTTTGGAAGAAAACCGAACTCGAGATTTTAATCAGAGTTGACATTACGATTATAGAGCACACCAAAAAAGTGGGTCGCCCAATTCCGTCTGTCTATCTGGCGGTCTGTCTGTGTGTACAACTCTCTACAGCCTGAATGGCTGAAGAGCTTTTCTTCAAATTTTGTATTTAAGCGTTTTAGGTAATTGTCCAAAATAGTTTTTTGAATCGTTGTTTTAGCCCCAAAAAATAGCGGTACTTGCCATACAAATGTTTCTACCATCTTTATTATCTCGAAAACGACTCTAACGATTTTGATACAAAATTGTGTGTAGACTACTTTGGGTATGGTCTACATTTTGGTGGAAAACTGCTTTTGAACATTTTGATATTAATGGTACCTCCCATACAACCATTTTATTGATTTTCGACTTTCTCATAAACGGCTCAACGGATTTCATTCAAAATTTTTATACAGGAGCTATTTCAAATTCTAAATAATACTGCATTTCAAAATTTTCGAAATATATTTTTTTTTTTGGATTTTTGAATAAAAAATATTTTTTTTTTTTTTAAATTCAATATTTCGAGAACGGGTTTACGATTTTTTGTGAAAAATTTTTTTTTTTTGAATTTAGATTATTAAATACTAAAAATGTTCATACCAATTTTGTTTTAGAAAAAGATTTAGAATTTTTATATAGGTATAAAAAATTAAGTGAAAAATGACTTTATAAATACATTTAGCCGTTGCTATTAAGAATATTTTGCATATAATGTAATCGAACATAGGAGCAAGTACGTGCGATCAAGTCGTGCATTATTTTTATTGAAATCAACGAAGTATAAAAAGGTATTGTTCTGGCAATACTCCGTCCCAGTAAAATAGGCAGTGTATGCAAGATACGTTTGCCTCTGATTCTCCTACATTGACATGCATAAATCTGTCACTCAATAAAGCTTTCACAGGGTTTTCGTAGTGTGTATTTTAAAGGGGCCCAAATATGAAAGAATAGTATGTAGGGTTACCCCCCTTTTTTTAGATATGAATTTTTATTTAATAGTTTTGTTTATAAAAATGCATTTATTTTGCACAACACCATGAGTTAAGATAAAAGGTGCCTTTTTGAAGGGTATTCCTAGTAGGCCTATTTCCTTTTAAATAAAAAACTAGCAAAAATAAAAAAATATTTACTATCAGATTTTTTTTTCTTTGGTGGCGAGTTTTGGCCTTCGGAATTGTTTTCGTTAAGAAGTCCATAAGCTGTTCGTTTATCTACAGACAAAATATCAGCTACTTACTTCACAGCTTCTGTCTTATTTTATAATATGATTTTTTTTGCTTTTTTTTCGGAACTTAAATCTTTTGAAATCCTCGACGCTATTTCGAACTAATTGCACAAAACTAAAAATACACGAGTTAAAATACAAATTGCACAAAACTCTAAAGAAAATACCTTTTAAACTTACACTTTACACAAACATACTTCACTTCACATTAATTAACCGCCCGCTACGAAAATCTACGTAAATAATAGCTGCATTTTATTATCTACGGGTCTGGATCTGGGTTATTTTTTAACACTTATTACAAAAACAACACGAGTTCATAACCCAGATCGTTTTATTTTAACGGGGTGAACCACTTGGGTTATTGGCGATAATAAAATACGACTAATGTTCTTCTTCAAAGAAAACAGCTTAAAATTTTGTAACTGCATTTTAACGTATTTTCCACTCATTAAAAGAATTGCAAAAAATGAAAACACTCCACGATAACACTCATATTCAAAACTTTTTTTAAAAGCCCTCAAATCAAAAGCACCTCAACACAAACTCCAGGAAATAAAATCGAACGAGTTAACAAATGTGCACGGGTAACTCTGAAAGCACATCAATATTAATGGGGGTTGAATAGGAGCAGCAACTCAGATGTGCGCTGAGTAGGACGTTGGATCTGCGTCAAATGCAATGACATTTTATTTTATTATTTTATATATTTACGAGCGGGCAAACACTTTTTATGGAGAAGTTCTTTCGATTTAGTATGGTGTAAAAATATGACACGCTACTGATTTTGAAAAAGCTTTCCCATAAGACGTGTACTGCCTATTTTTCAGGGACAGACCGACAGAGTATAGTATATTGAGATTTTACGCCAGAGGTCTTAGGTACTCAACAAAGCTACCCAGTCATCAATCATGTTTCTTGATATTAGCCCGTCTTTGAAAAATATAGATAACCAATTTTATTTAATTGACAATCATATCTATTAGCACTTGCTAAATTAATTTATAAATTTAGTTTATCTCTATTTTTCACACGTCTTTAGAAGACGCAGAAAGTGGAACTATTTTCTATGGCCTCTACTTTACACTTGAAACCATTAAGCTGTCTCAAGAAAATAATCTGTGACGCAATATTGACAGCTTCTGTTTTCTATTATTTTCCTTATATCTATAGATTGTAGTAGTCGTTGGATTTCTATGTTTGGGCATCTTTCATTATTTTTCGCAACAAGAAATATCCAAGAGAAGTCTGCTAAATAAATGATCATATGGGGATCATTCATAGACAATTTAGTACACAAGTGTCTCACAGGCACAGACAACAACATTTTTTTGATAATAGCAAATTCTTATCTCCATATATTATGTAGGTACACATACTAGGTGTCGAAAACATTTTTATTGCCGAATTTTAATGTCATTTCTTTTTTTTTATTTTTCACACTTTGGTGATATTACTTAAGTGTATTATTAAGCACTTTGTCCTAGGAAGTGAGATTGCAAAAAAAAATACAAAAACAAAATAATGCAATAACCCAATTTAATGTTTTCAATAAATTAATCTCTTCTTGGCGAATGACACACATATTTATACGCCTGTCATTTTAATCCAGCGATAACACTTAATCTGACCAATTCATGATGTTTTTCCATCATCATTATTTAAGCCTTAAATTTATTTCTTTTGTTTTTTAAATAAACATTAAATAAGACAATAAATTTTATACCTACCTAAGAAAAAAAAACATCAAAATAACTTTAACTCAAAATTCCATTCCACCCTCTTAATTTAATCGTTTCTATTTGTAATCATTTACAAGAAAAAAATAATAATATAAATATTTTGAACATGTCTTTAAATTGTTGATTTCATTCACAAAAAAAAAATTAAAACACATGTGTGGGTGTCTTTTAAAAAAATCAAACGTTAGTCAAGTTTTTGTGCTGTGTACTGGCGATCAAATGTAACAATTCACAATAACTAGCTATATCTTAAAGTATGAGTTGTGTATCTGCAAAATGTATCTGTACATATAATTTATGTAGTGGCATTAAACAAAGTTAATTAATTGCATTAATTGTATGACTTATTTATGCAAATCCCAGGTGATAGAAAATTACGGCACTTAAATTACTTTTGACAGGTTCTCTAAATAATTGTGAATATGTAAATGTTTTAATACAAATTGTATCTGCAGTTTAGATTTTCATCAAGGACAAACAGCTAGTTAAGTATAATATAGGTGAGGGTGAATTGAGAGCAGACTTTCGACTAAATACATTTAAAGAGTAATTTTGTAAAGCTTAAGGTTGGGCACAATAATGAAATCATTATTGTGATTTAGTCATTTATCCAACAATATGGCACATTATGGAGAGTTGCTTTAGAATTTGGAATTGTCTGTGCTGTCTAAAACGAAACACATTAATTCTATGAGTCATGACGATAAATTTTGCAAAGTATTGTATCTAGATTTTGTCGTCACTTTTTATTATGATCTTTAAAACACAACAACAAAAAAAAAAACAAGTTTCAAATAAATAAGTGATGAGTGTTTAATTTAAATCATGCAAATTAAATTGTCTCGATTTCAATGATTTAATGCGTTACTCATTCAATTTGCAATAAAAGTATAATATATTTTATTGCATTTTAAAGTTAAAGTTTAATGGTGAAGAACGTTAGAGAGTCAAGATCTGGCTAATGATATCGGAATTTCAAATTTTTATTTCTACAGGCTCCGACGATGGAATAACAAATTGAAACCTGATTTCAAGAGCATTTTTAGTGATTTATTTATTTAATTTATATTCGCTGCGAAGGTCCAAATGGTATAAGCCATAAATAAAAGACCACCCACTCCATAGACCAAAATTGTACAAGTTTTTCGTAGAGTTTTTGTTTTAATCTGTCGTTTGTTGGCCTTAGACCAGTTTATACCAATCAACATAAAAAATGAATGTAATACTAGTATTAACCTATATCACTATCATAGCATTTTTTCTTACTAATTGATTATAATACTCGTAAATTAAAACAGAGTCCAACTGGTATAAAGTTGGAAATATGAATTCCAATACTTCAAATGTCGAAAAATGTAAGTATTGAACTTTTTTTTATTTTTTTACTTTTCTACCAACTGTAGATATTATACCAATTCATATTGTACGTACAAATTAGACGAAAGAATTGAATATAGCTGACTGGTATAAAGTGAATTATACCACATGCAAGTCCAAGGTAATTAGGTAATTATAAATATTTATAATTCACAGAGGTTTTATTTAAATTTCAAAATTTATACAAGATCACATTCGATAAAAAATAGCTAAACGGTGTTTTTTAAAGACAGTACCTACTAATTTGTATTTTGAACAAAACATATAAAACTTCATTGAAAACATGTACATTTTCGGCTTCAAATTCGTCGAATGTTTTTGGTTTGTCAGAGTAGATAGTTCTAGTGCGAATACGGTTGACAAGTAACATGCCGAAATGCATGATCACAATGCATTCTCTGGTGAACGACCTAGAATCGATACATTTTGATTTTCATCAACACTAATGACGTGCGCATTCGAATGAAAAAATCGATTTTACATTATTTCGAGACATCTCTACACTTCATGTGAAATAATTCGAATTTTTTCCAGTCATCATTCGAATGATTCCCAGTCATCATTCGAATGATTTCCAGACATCATTCGAATGATTTCTAATCATCATTCGAATGATATCCCATATCTCATTTATACTTCACAACAACTACTATTTAAGCATAATGCAAAAGCAATACAAGATGCTCGAGCAAGTGCCAAATGTATTTTGATGTTAAAGTGATTAGCATTAGTGTGGATTGTATATACTTTTTATGGACCTTTTTCTGTAACATTTATCATTCGAATAAATTAGTACATTAGTAATAGTAATCATTCGGTTTGTTATATAGTTGTTGATCACTCGAAATTCAGATAGTTTTATGTTTTATGGAATGACCAAATATGGAAATAGAAGCATCGAGTAATTTCATTTCGTATAAATGAAAAAACATCGAGTGCTTTTATAGAGTTGGTTGTAGTCATGTACCATGTTGGGCTTAAAATTTTCTATGCATTTGTGTGTATAATTTTTGTCTCTTTGTTTTTTTTTTTTGTTACGGTTATTCTTACCTCTATAAAATTTGAATTAAGCAAAGGGGAAAAGAATTTAGGGTAGTTTTTCGTACATTTGGTTTTTGAAATAAAATTCTTTTGCGGCCGGCGCATTGGGGGTAGAAAAATTTCTATGGAACTGTCAAACCGACCGACATCTGACGTGACCCGACATACATATACCATGTTGGTGCGTTTTGTGGATATCATACATGAGTGCAGATGTGTATGTATCTGCATTGTGTGTATTCGCTGAGGATTTTTTTTGTTGGTACGTGTTGTGGATTCTCATTTTGTTGGTACATACATAAATTGTGTGTATTCAACGAGAAATTCTTTCTTTTTTGTTGCTTTGTTTTATTTTGATTCACTTTTTCTTGTAGATTCATTGTGGATTCACATGGATTAATGTAGTAGGTATAACGCATTATGTGTATATGACGAAGAATTTTTTGTTGGTTGGTTTTGTTGATAAGATAAAATTAGTGCGTATTGTGTGTATTTGACAGCGATTTTTGTTTGTTTGTTTTGCTGATGCTCAGTGTATATTGTGTTGCATTAATGTGTGTAATGCTTAAGTCGATGGTCTCGTTGTCAGGGATTCAGTGTATCTACTTCGTAGATTTATATATACCGAGTAGTATAATATATACAATGTAAAATTGCTGAACCATAAATCAAAGTTCGAACGAAGCGACACGTTAACGTTTGTAAAATTGGAAGATTGGGCCGTTATGGGCGATGTATTTTTTCAACTTAGTTCTTCTTTGACCGGTTTCCATAAAATTGAAGAGCATACCTATGTATATGCTGTAGCTGACTTGGAATTACGAAAAAAAAAATTGTTTCGAATTAGGGAATTTTTACTTCTGGCGCTTGTACATAAGTACACACTCTTTTTTTTGACTGGTTTATATTTTTTATTTTGTATATATTTAATTGCATTTTTTAGGAAAGGAAATATAATATAGTTAAAATCTAAAAATGTAAGTATGTATCTATTGACATGAGCACTAGTAGTTAACTAGTTAACAGTACTTCTTTTCGTGACCTTTCTAAATTCAATAGAATTATGGAACATGTGCATAGTGAAATATTAGACTAAACTATATTAGTTTTCTTACTCTTTCATAATTCGAAT
Organism: Philhelius pedissequus; assembly: GCA_910595825.1. Lineage (NCBI taxonomy): Eukaryota > Metazoa > Arthropoda > Insecta > Diptera > Syrphidae > Philhelius > Philhelius pedissequus. Next base: position 42,817,901 of record OU343163.1, read on the forward strand.
GATTATTCGATTATTTTGATAGCTCGAATACTAATGTCTCGATTACTAAAATTATTCGATTATGTACATCACTCATCAGCACCCTCCTTTTCTTCTATACGTACTCGCAATCTTTTTTAAGTACCTCGGTGCCAAGTCGTCTTGCGAAGAAAAGATTCTGTGGTCTAAAAATAGTCGATTTTTTCGAGTGGTCTAAGAGTAATATACACAAAACCATAACTTAAGAAATTTATAAGATTTGGTGAAGTTGTTGAAACAATAAAATTGCACTGACAGTTTTGCAGTTTGACATTTAGATTGAATTACACCTTTTCAATATTCAACAGTTCGTAAATCAATTTTTAATTTTGTAAACAAATCGATAATGGGGCTTATTTTATGTATTTCTAAATATTGAAGTATCAAAATGATTGCAATTTCTTGTGTTGCTCTTGTTCTACTTGGGAGCCCCATTTTACTCCTCTCGACATTACTAACCTAATGCAGTATTTTCTAAACAGTCTTCCATGTACATTCCAATGTGAATCCTTTTAAATCCCAATCAGTTTTTTTTTTGTTTTTTTGTTTGCGTTTGAAGATTTATGGGTTTAAGACTGTAAAACATAACAAGAATAAACTCAGTTAAAAAAAAAATGTCCAAACTCTTAAGCAAAAACTTATTTCATAACAAATGCATCTGATAAGAATTATCACGCACTTTTCTGCTACGCCATAAATCGGTATACATCAATCGTTTTAAACTCGAACTTTTTTATGTTGTAGCATCCTGTCCCTGGGGGCTTCCTTCCCTAAGGGCACTTTATATGCCAATCTTGTTAGTGTGTATTTTTTTTCGTTTTTTTATAATCACCATTATAATCAGTTCCTGTAAAATTTGTATCAACTTAAACTGAAAGGAAGAAATAAAATAAAGAACAAAAATTACACAAAAAAAGAGTGAAACCGATTTGAAAAGAACCTTTTTTCTTTAAATTTTAAGTGCCAAGCTGTTGTCCTCCATCATCAATCGATGATCCAATACCAATTTTTTCTGTGTCGTCGAATACCCTTTCGGTTTCATTTCTCGTTTAAAGGTTATAAGCCAAGAACACATTTGGCATGTATGTGAAACGCAGACGCAACGCCATAACAGAACCCAAAAAAACCGCACAAAGTGCATTTGATTACCTTCCTTCGACTGAAGAAGAAGATATTTTATCTTCGTTTTTTAGTGTTCTTTTTAACATTTTTCAAAACAACCTGCATAAAAATGCAGGACTTTGATAAAAAGTAAGCGATTAAAGTCACATAGTCTGAAAGGTGGGGTTGGAAATAATCAAGTCATTTATCATTTATCATGTAGAAATGTATAAGTCTCTTTTTATGAAATGTCTCTCGGTTTCATATAAATCGATCTAGTCTCGGCGGAAATATCGACAAATCTAGAAACTTGAAAATATTTACGTTAAATAAATAAGCTTTCTAAAATAAAATGCACGACTCGATCGGACAAACTTGATCTTATGTTCGATCACATCGTATGCAAAAATTTCTATTAAAAATCTGGATATATTTTTAAAGTCGTTTTTTACTAAATTTTGTATATATACAAAATTTCTTTAATTTTTTCCTAAAAAAATCTTAAATATTTAACAATATAAACTTAAAAACAATAGATTGTATCCGCTTAATCAAAGAAAAAATAATTTAAAATTCTGAAATAAATACTTAAACTTGAGCTAAAAAAAAGTACGCCATTTTATTTCATGGATAAGTTTGAATTTATGAGAAAAAAATTTGAAAAATCTCTGGAGCGGTTTTTGACAAAAATTTTTTTTTTCATTTTTGAAAACATTTTTCAAAAAAATTCAAAAACGCCAATTCATAGGTATTCTACAAAAATATTATAGTTAAATAACTATAATTTTTGAAAAAAAATTTAATGAGCTGTTTTCAAAATATAAATTTTTAATTTTTTTAAATGCTTTTAAAAATACAAAAAAATATTAATTAAAAATATTGGTATGCAGCATAAATTGGGCTACCTACACCTACATATATACATATGTGTACATTTTGAAAGAATCGATTAAGCCATTTATGAGATAGTCGAAAGCAAAAAAAACGTCCTATGGAAAGTAAAGTTTTTAGACAATTTTTAAAATTTTTTTTTCAACCATATGATAGGTCGTACCTAAAATCTGCAGATTTTTTGTAATCAAAATCGTTAGAGCCGTTTCCAATCTCGTGAGTTTAACTTAAACAGAGTATACAAACACAAATCTTGCGCAAAATAGGCTAAGCAAACTGTTCTCAAAGGCAAATATAAAATTCCCTTCAATGAAGATTTCTTGCGCAAAATCCAGTACATTTGTACATTTGTGCAAGTTTTAAAGTTATGTTCCGCGCCTTACTGCCTTTCAATTTTAAACGCGTTCGTGCATTTGCTCAGCATGAGACTTGCTTTGCAAATTGTGAGTTTAGGAACTTGGCTATTGTTTCTAGGAAATATAAAATTTATTGTCATATTCTTTATAATAATTTGCTTTATTTTCCGAAGTTTTACTTTTTTACTTCTACTTTATTTTATTCTATTTTGTTTTATTTTATTTTATTTTATTTTATTTTATTTTATTTTATTTTATTTTATATTATTTTATTTTATTTTAGTTTAATTCTTCTAATTTTTAACACGACTAGAAATTAGTCCAGTTTTAGACTTCCATCTTTCGACCTATTCAGATTCTTAAAATTATAACACCAGGTGTAAAAATGCAACACTACTTGCCCATACTATTATTAACAGCACAGACCGATTGGCTATATAACTAGAATGATGCCATGCTGAGTCTTTAGAGCCCACATATAAATATGGCCTCATGTGCTTTTCGTGTGTACAATCAGTCTCCTGTTGATCTATCTGCCACCTTCTTCTCGTTATTCCCAGACTGGACAATGGACAGCAAAAGTAAGAACTATGTAACTTGAAATGTTTTCGTTTCTTTTTAGACCCTTCTGAACCATTGAATCAGACTTGGTCTCTCATCTCAGAGCCTAAACGACGCACTATGATAACTTAAGGTGAATTTTACCAATATTTATGTTTTCTTAATTTTACTACAATATTTTATAAAGTTTGTCGAACTTTTTTGTAAGAATTTGTTGACGTACATGATGAAAGTTTGAGATGGTCGCACTTTAAAAGAAAAGTAAAACTCCAATTGAAGTTTGAAATTTGTTGACATTTTAGTGAGAAAACTTGTACTTTTTGAAAGAAATTGTTTCCCACATCTAAACAAATCTGATTTCTCCTTTGACAATGATCAATTTCTTGGTTTACAAGAAAAAAAACCTGTTACTTGTAGGCACTTGTCATAAACGTCACAATTTCAATCTACAATTTTGGTCAGTCTTTATATTTTCTGAATCTGTACCAGAATTAGAAATTCAACAAATATTTTAAGTCACTTGAACATTATCACCCAAATGAATATACATGGAGTAGGGAAGATTTAGGACTTATTCCGTGGACTAAGTGCGAAATACTATTAATAAAACACAATAAAACACAACTTAGTTCTTCGCTAGACAATCGAAAACGGTGGCCTAGCGATGGACTAAGAATTTACATTTAAGAACAAAATTTACAGGGACATAGAATAAGAAGAAATAGAGTTTATACTTATTGTAGTAGATTTTGTTCGATTTTTTATTAATAGGAAATTTAAGCCCATGGTCTAACTCTCATTCCAAGGTTTTGTAAGTCCATGGACTAAAGGTGGAGTAAGCGTTTTTTATTAATAGGGCTGTATGTGTCTTACGTATTCGCTAATTACCAAATTTCTGATATCACTAATGTGTTTCGAATGAAATTGAATGACTTTTTGAGTTCTGAATTCCTCAAGTATTAAAACTAAATAATTTATTAGTTAGGAGTATCAGTGTCACATACGTAACAGTTGAAACACCCATTTCCGTTGGATGAATTGACTCATTGTTTTGTTACATTTTTGTTGCTGATGAATAAAAATTCATAAAATTCACCCTGACTATCTCGTCGTTCGTACAAAAACCAACAAATGCTAGAAATAAAGTCGCCAATACCGCAAGAAGACGATCGAATCTTATTAGAAATTCTGTGCACGTATCTCTGCTAGTCTGGAGCGCACATTCTGATCGACAAGCTATTCGGGATGCGAATTCAGTAGATATTCAATAAATCGTACCTTTTTTTATTTATTTATATTTCCGAGAAATTTATTTAGTTTACTGGGTAATAGTTTATTATCATTTTGAAAAACGATCTTCGATCTTTCTTCTAAGAAGAAGAGACAACATCATTAAAACTCTCCGAACTGTGTCACATATTATTGAAATGAGAAATTTTGTTGTTGTGTTTTTGTCTTATCTGGTGGACGCTTCCGATTGATTTATTGCATCTGCATATTAATTAATTGTCATTTGCTTCATTTGGTCAGTCGATCACTCGATCATTTGATTGTCACATAGATTCTCACTCCCACATAAGAATATACGCATTCCATTGTTGATCATATACCCGCCGCCCTGCAATAATATTATTAGAAGTGTGTTGTGTAGTGTATCTTGGGGGCACCATATCACGAGCACACCACATTGCTGATCGATTGCGATCGTGTTGTTCTCAATCACGAAATAGTATAATTGAAATTTACGCGATATTAATTAAGATGTTTTCTTTCTTTGGCTTTTTTCTATATTTCTATATATATTATAAACATATCTATGTATCTTATAGATTGTGGACTGTTTGAATGAGAATAGATTGACTGACTGAAATCAACGAATGCGAAGAAGGAAATAGCATGCGAGGTTGGAATACTTTAACTTTTGGTTGCAAACATTTTCCAGAATGCGAGTATTTCAATTGCTTCAAAAAGAGTGATGAGGAAGCAAGGAAATATTTGAAATAGTTGATTTCTAATTGAAAAATTCATGTAGACACAATAGTATACCATCGGGGGTTAAAAATTAATGTACATAATTACCTATGGAATTATTACAACGTAGTAGTACTATGCATACAAGTATGTATGAATATTTATTAAATATGACTTCATTCTAGTTGCCATTGGGGGTCGCACTGTATTTACGATAGTTTTTGTGAATAAAATTAATAAATTGTTTTAATAATAGAAAATATTTTCAAAGATATAAATTTAAAATTGTGTTTAAAGTTTAATTTACAGACGACTGTTTCACCTCTTAATTGGTTAAAAAAATGTATAGAATTTCAAAGTCAATTAGTATGGTTTGAAATTAAAATGAAATTCCTTAATTGACCTTCGACGAATATTTTCGATTGATTCAATGTATGCATTTAGCTTACCTAAATTTAAAAAAATAAGTGTTGGAAATGCATTCTTGCATGCATTTTTTCTAAGCAAATGGAGGAAGCACAATGTTAAATGGAAAAAAATCCCTTTGGTAATAGTCAGCAAAAACAATGAGGCAAAATTTTAAATAGCTGCAATCGCTGCGATTTTGAAGTTTTTGAAAAATAGAGGTGGGGCTGCATCTCGAATAGCTGTTAAAATACTGAAATACATAAACGTTCAATGTTACGAAAACAACGCAGAGTCTACAGCTAGACGCAGTTGCACCCGGTCGGTTCTGCAAGAGTTGGCATTAAAAATGTATGTGTACGAATGAGTCGAACCAAATTACTTGGGATTGAATGAGCTTTCAACTTTGTTCCATTAGCTGGACATCGAATGTGAGAAAGTTGTATAACAGCTATTCCAGGTATGACTCCATCTCAAGTAACAGCATTTTGATGTGCGTAACCATTGATCCTTCGGCTTCTTTTATATCATTCAGATTCTTGAACTAAATCAAAGAGAGCAAGATACATTCAAATTTCACTCAATTCAAAATACAGTTCAGATCTTATAAATTAAAGTAAGATAACTTAAGTCTTTAAGTGACTTTCGTAACCCCTTTAGATTATTTGATTAAAATGTCTCATACAGTCAAATATAGTCGATCATTTGTATCTTAGGCTTTGTGAAGTACATTTTTACTTGCGAAAATTGGTAATTATTATTTATCCCAAAAACAGCTCTAAAAATGTGGATAAAAAAATATGTGCACTGTAAAAATTATTGATAAAAATGTTATTAACGGTACCAACCATAATCATTTTTTTCGATTTTCCTACAGGAGTTCCTTTAAATTCTTAATGATAATGCATACTAAAATTTGCGAAATATGTTTTTTTTTTGTTTTTTTTTTTTTTTTGAAAAAAAATCAATTTTTTTTGAAAATTCAATATTTCTAAAACGGGTTGACGATTTTTTTTAAATAATATTTTTAAATTTATATTATTAGAACAAATTTGAGACATTTATATATGTATAATATAATGCGCGACTGGATCGCATGTACTTGTTTTTATGTTCCATCCCATCGTATGCACACGATTCTTAGTAAAAACGGCGAAATATAAAAGTCGTTTTTTACAATTTTTTTAATGTTTTCCTAAAAAAAATATTATTGGCATGGCAATTATATGTAGATATTTAGTATTGTTAGCTTCAATATATAAATTTCAAAAAAATCCGTTTTCGAAATATTGAATTTTCAAAAAAAATATTTTTTTTTTTTTCAAAAAAAAACATTTTTCGAAAATTTTGGTATGCAATTTTATTACGAATTTGAAGTTGAAGGAACTCCGAAAAACAAAATAATCTTTATTTTTTCCGGCTGGAGTCATAATCTATTAAAGTTCTTGGTAGCTAACTCCTTGGATCCCACTTCTTTTAATGCAATCATTGACAAAATCAAAATAACGCCTTGTAAATCTGATGAAATTCCAGCACACGTTTAACTAAGCTTGTCAAACCGCAACACATCATTTCTGAATTGATCGTATCTATTTGACCGCATCTCTCTCATTTTTCTCCTGATCACCCACCAACACCATTTACAATACCAAAACCTACTATTTTGTCAACAAGTTCCGGTAGCCTGACATACCCCACTCCGACTGGGCATATTATTCATCGCTTTGGAAAAACTTGAAAAGATGAATCACTAAATTATGACTTTCCTACACGTCCTCATCAGGGGTTATTGTGAATAAAAATTTCACTGGAAAATTTTTCTCCAATTAGAATATTGGCAACGTGAATGACGCTTAAGTTTCCCTCAGAATTTATTGGTATCGAAAAATAAGTTTTCCCAAAGAATTTTGCTTACATTTCATACGGTTTCTTGTTCGATGGAAATTTATTCCCTGGGAGATGAGAAACGAAATTCCCTTGAAGATTACCGATAGAGCCCATCATCCCCGCCATATTTCTTCAAAAATATGTTGAAGTCCTATAGGTGTACCTCTCGTATTTATTTTCCGACTTTCGATTAATCAAGCAGTCGTATGCTCTTCATGGAAAAATTCCTTAAAAACACCATCTTCACTGTACATCACCAGTTTATCCATTATAATACGTTTCGCACACGGCCATCCAACCAAGAAAACCACAACCGTCCTATGTTATCTAACGCACCGTAGGTATACCTCAAGGCAGCCATCTTGAGCCACATTTGGTTATCATTGGTATAAACGATTTTCACAATATTCTTCTTTGCTCGAACCTTTCGTTTCTACGCCTTCTCTATTCGATTCGACTCTGCTTCAATTAGACTTAAATTCTTTTCAAAATTGTGGTGATACCAATTTTCTAGATATTAATATTAGTAAATATCAGTACTTGTAAATGCGTTCAATCGCTCCAAAGAACTAATCACTTTAAAGTGCATTTTACAGTTATTTCTTTTACTCCCGATCTTAGCTTTATTTGTGATAAAGAGCTTGATTTCCTTTCCCACATCAAACAAATTATTGCAAAATCTGACAAACTCTAAATCCACCAAGTAATTACTTACGTAATCTATTTGCCAGCACTTCTTGAACAAATTTTCTAAAACACCATTGCACGTAACCTAATATTATTTCAAATAAATAGAAGAAAACGCAAATAATACCTACATATTATTTTTGTTTTTGGTTTAGTGGACTGTGTGGGTTTAAGTCAAATTGAAATACTTTATGACTTTTAGTCCAAAATGCGTTTCGCCCGGACCACGGGCGTAACATACATATATTTCTGGGTGCATGAATTTGACCAAATTCCCCTAGAAAAATATAATTTTCAGTATGTATGTGCTGAAAATTTTATTAAGAGTTGGTAGTCATCGACCGAAAAATAGTGCGTCTTAGAGCGACACGATAGCATCTAACTGATGAGCCCAACTATCGTGTCCGGGCGAAACGCATTTTGGACTAAAAGTCATAAAGTATTTCAATTTGACTTAATATTATTTCATTTATTTCTCCTTCCAACTATCGGCATTTTAATATAATTTAATATAATTAAATAATTAGTAAAAATAATTAAACATAAATTAATTTAGAATTTTGCGCTTAGCTAACAGTTCACTACATATCCTAGACTTCTACCCCAATATCTCTTCCATTCCATAAAACCTCTAACTCATTAGTTTTTAAGTTACTGTTTGTTTATACATTTGATTATCGATATTTATTTGAACATTATTTATTCTTTCTTGTAAAAGTTACAAATACTTGTAAAGTTTACTATCAATACAGCACACTTGTATAAACATTCTCGCATTTCCCCATCATAATCTTTCATTATCATGGCACAGCTGATCAAGTATGTCTGCTACTTTTTACACTTAACATATTATAATCTTTGGATTTTATTCTAAGGTTACATATGTTCATTTATCATAATTACTTCCCGTATGCCATTTCTATCAGGAAATACCGTATCCTGAATAACTTTAATTTCCAAAGATACTTGGAAAGATATCGTAAATTAAATGATGACACTCTGATTATTATAATGAAATATTCCATATTACTAAACCACTTCAATGAATATTAATGACAGGAAAACAATAATTGTATTTCCCAACACACACACAAAAAAATTGGCACATCATCTTATAACACACACGAACGAGACTACATTAAATTATATGACATTTAACATCTATTACTGGATGATTAGATGTTGTAAGCTGTTGTCTATTTATATTTAACAACAATTGAATAAATATTTATGACAAAAAATCTTAGAAAATTTAAAAATTCAGTAGCACGTTTAAAAAAAATATTCAATAAAAATAGACAATAGTGCAAAAGACCACAATGCATAACTACTTATAAGCTTTGTTCTCAATTTATGCACAAAGGTGTTTTTCTAACAATCTGCATTACTAACTACCTGTCAATTCGATGATTGAAATATAGTTTTAATGAAAAAGCAACATAAACTAGATGACAGGAATGTTTCACAATTAGAGATAAAATTTTTAATGTACATGAACAACAATTTATACACTCTGAAGGTATCAAGGTACAAAGTAATCACCTTCAATTTACCGGCAGCCAAGCCAGTTAGCAAGTTGTTTTTTTTTATAAACAAAAAAAAAACGAGGAAAAGTTTCTATTAAAACACTTGCCTTGGATTTTTAATATAATTTATTCAGAGACTGAGAAATATCTTGAGGTGATAATGAGTTCCTCTCGAGAGATTGTATAATATTCAATTCAAAGGAATATAATTAGCTGTAAGGATATTCAAATGAAGATTTCTCCGATGAGGCTGCAAATTAAATTCTTAGTTTAAATGGGCTTTTAAATGATATTTTACAACAATGTGATAATTTCCCAGGTTGGTTACCAGGAAACCAAGGCACGCTTTTTCAGCATTCCATCAGCGTTGCCAGATTTTATTTTTTTTTTTTAATTTTCCAAAGAAATTTAATTAAAGTAGCCCAATTTGTTATTATTTACTGATTGACCAGATCAGAAAACTGAAAGGTCATAAGCGTCAAAAAAATAATATGAACGACTGGATCGCACGTACTTACTCTGATCTTATTCACATCGTATCCAAAAGATTCTTAATAGAAACGGGGTTAATATAATTTTTAAAGTCGTTTTTTACTCATTCAGTTTTTTATAAACAAAATTTCTGAAATTTTTTCTAAAAAAAAAAATGGGATGACAATTTTAAATATTTAATATTATGGACTTCGAAACAAAATTTCAAAAAAAAAAGTCGAGCCGTTTTCGAAATATTAAATTTTCAAAAAAAAAAAAACATTTATCTTTTTTCAATAAACAACTATTTTCGAAAATTTTGAAATGCAGTATTATTTCGAATTCAAAGAAACTTCTGAATAAAACTTTTGATCGAAGATTTTGAGCCGTGACAAAATGTAGACCAGACTTAAAGTAGTACACATACTTTTTTTTATCAAAATCGTTAGAGCCGTTTTCGAGATTATTAAGATGGTAGAACCCTGACAAAAGTACAGAGACTAGGGTGCATTGGAATTACGGGGGTCATGAGATCCACGCCAACCGCAGGTGTAGAGGCGATACTCAACCTGAAACCCCTAGATCTTCTCGTACAAGAATCCACGGCATATAGCGCCTTAAACCTAAGCCAGACTAATACCTGGAAAAACAGCACAATAGGTCACGCATAGATTCTTCAGAAACATCTGGGTGATATTATTATTACAGACTATAAAACACACGAACTGGACTTTCATAAACCATTCCAAACTGCCATTCCAAGCAGAGAAGAATGGACGAACAACCAACCCTACAGCAGTGAGTCGGCGATAGCAATCTATACTGATGGCTCCAAAATAGACACTGGTGTTGGTGCAGGCTTTTTCTCGACATTTCTTGAGTTAAACAACTCAATTAGGCTCCCAGATAATAGTAGTGTCTTCCAAGCGGAGGTTCTGGCAGCGAAAACAGCTGCTAGACAGGTAACGATGATGGCGATACCACGGGCTGATATCACCTTTTATATAGATAGCCAAGCGGCAATAAAAGCGATTTCGGCCACTGTGATAAAATCGAAACTTGTTTCTTGCTGCCGTAAAGAGCTAAAGGTTCTTGGTACGCAACACAATGTTAGACTCTGCTGGGTCGCGGGACACAGCGGTATACCGGGTAACGAAAACTCCCATAAGTTGGCGAGACAGAAATCAGCACTTGACGTCAGTCAAGCAGAGCTGGTAAGTATCCCGCCTTGTTACATTAAACAGAAAATTTCTGACAGGATCCTAAAGAAATCCAACACAAGGTGGAAACTACTTAACACTTGTGACACTACCAGGAAAATATGGCCATGCTTCAACAAGAAGAGGACAGACAAAATTATGCAACTCAACAAGACATCCCTTCGCTCTCTTATAAGCATAATCACTGGACATAACCTGCTGGGATATCATAAATTCAAAATGAAACTCAGTACAAATGATCTATGCAGTGTATGTGGTGACGAGGAGGTGCATGAGGACACCTCACAATTTCTCTGGCACTGCCCTGCACTCTGTCACCAGAGAAAGAATCTGTTAGACAGCTACTTCTTCAATAATTTGGAAGAGATCTCTAATATTTCGAGGAATTATCATATCGAACTTCGTCAATGCCTCCAAATGGCTTGACTGATTCAGAGGACACAGGTTTATATCGGCAAAGAGCGACTACACTCCGGGTAACACTATGGATCTACATTGATCTAAGTGTGACGATAACGTCATCAATTGGCATCCCAATTACATAACCTAACCTAACCTAAGATTTGTATGGCAAGTACCATTATTTTTGGTGCTATATGTATACAAGACCTAAAGTAGTACACACAGGTACTTTTTTATCAAAATGGTTTGAGCCGTTTTCGAGATAATTAAGATGGTAGACAAATTTTTATGGCAAGTACCATTATTGTTTGTGCTATAAAACGATTCAAAAATCTATTTGAGACAATCACTTAAAACGCCTAAGTACCAAGTTTGAAATAAATCAGTTCAGTCGTTTAGGCTGTAGATCGTTGTACAGACAGACAGACAGACAACCAGACGGAATTTCGGGACCCACTTTTTTGTGTTCTCTATCATCTTAACGTCAAGATTGATTAAAATCTCGAGTTCGATTTTTTTTCAAATGCAAACTTGCCCATAGTACCTACCTTAGTTGCGAATACAACATTTTTTTTGCGTCACTAATATTCTGAGAAATTCAGCGAACAACCCTGTTTATATGAAACAGGTTACTGAGATCTCATTTTTTTAAACTTGCCTATTGTAGATAAAATAGCGTTTTTTCGCCGAAAACAATATTCTTACTTTAATACTTGGCAATCTTGTAAGCAGAATAACAAAGAAAATCAATTGTATCAGCAGGAATGTCAATTTAATCGTCAGGCGTATTCAGGTATTCACCAGCTTGAATCAGCTTTCTTCGGTTGTGTAAGAGATACGTTATAAGGTCATAAGTTCTTAATTTTAGCCACATAAACATAATGACTACTACCAGATAATGGTCGATATTTATTGTGATTACTTTTTTTGGCACAAAATGTCAAACTATAGGCACTCATTCCAGAAACACTATGGAACAAATGAAGACAACTTTACAGTCTGTTTGGCAAAATCCGACAATCTTCTCAAAAATTGTCGCTCGGTTGAAATTATGAGTTATTGGCGTAATTTTGATTTTTTTCCTCAATATAACTGAACACGCAGTTAAGTAAGAAGTAAGACTTGCATAAAATCTCGTTCTTGTCTAAGTAATATATACGTAACAAACTGCTGTACCATTTCTCGTTTCATCTAGAACTTCTGTAAATAAATAAATAATGGAAGTCTTTTTTAACAGCATCGGTTTCACTTAGACTGACTATAGCTATGTCACAGATAGTTGACAGTAATTCTGTATTTTACAGTAACATGATGTAATGACGTATAAAAGGTTTATTCTCCAGTGTAAGAAGTGCAAAAAAAAAACTGTACAACATATAGGATATATATATTACTTTATTAATTGTCGGTTCTTCATGAAAGTACTTAAAACGGAGGTGAAAAGCAAAAAAAATCGCATCTGGATCCGACGTAAAGGGTGTTTTTTTAGACGTGTGGTTTGCAATATGGCATTTTTTTCGGAGTTGGTCTTTTTGGCAGCTGTCATTCGATTTATGCTCAGTTTGGGTTGCCATTTCATAACGAATAGACTTACTCCTGAACAACAACGTTTGCAAATCGTGCAAATTTAATACTAAAATAATGGTTCGGTTTGCGCGACGCATGCCGATTTTTGCAAGAATTTTTTTTCGGCGATGAAGCTCGCTTTTTGTTAAATGGGTACGTTAATAAGCAAAATTGTCGTATTTGGAGTGATCATAAGCCGCAAGCCATTGTTGAGACGCTGTTACATCCTCCAAAAGTCACTTTTTGGTATGCTCTATGGGCAGAGGGAATCATTGGTCCATATTTCTTCAAAAATGAAGCCGGCCATAATGTTACAGTCTATGTGGAACGCTATAGAACCCTGTTTAATTACTTTTTCATGCATGAATTGGATGATGTTGATGAGGACGGCCGTTGGTTCCAACAAGACGGTGCTAAATGCTATACAGCCAAGGAAACAATTTATTGAAGGAAAGTTTTAGTGAGCTCAATATCTCGCGTCGTGGTCCTGTGGCATGGCGGGCGTGGCCTCCAAGATCGTGCGATTTAACACGGCTGAACTATTTTTTGTGGGATTACGATTGATGCCTTAGAAAAGAATATTCGGCGCGCTATTGCTGACATACGGAATCAATTGCTGCAAAAAGTGGTGGATTGGATCTCTCGGTTAGAATTTATTTGAGCCAGCCGCGGCGGCCACTTTCCCGAAATCATTTTCAAAACATAATAGCAACCCTTATCTTTATAATAAATAATTCTTGGCGATAACATTAAATTATATGCGTTTTATTTCTTCTTGTTGAAAACTACCCGTCTAAAAAAAAAAAGCACCCATTACTTGCTTTTATATAATTATTATATATTTTTAAAGTCGTTTTTAACTTAATTTGTATATATTTACAAAATTTTATTAACTTTTTCTAAAAAAAATTATGAATGCAATTTAAGGTATTGAATAATATAAATTAAACAAAATTTTCAAAAAAACAACTCATTTTTGAAATATTTTTCAAAAATCAAAAAAATTATTTGTCCAAAATGGTGGTATGCAGTATGTTAATGATTAAAATCTCGACCTCGGCATTTTTCTAAAATTTTTCCTTTAATACCAATAGCGAGTGGGAATCTTTTAAGATAAAATATTAAAATATTGCAGTTTCAAAAATGTTGGCGATACAAATAGGTTTATTATGGTTTCAAAGATAAGATAATATCAACCTCTGATATCCGTATTTTCTTAGATGGCCATTCTGCATTTGGACAGTCTATCTCCACGAGCTCCACAACAGCCATTAACTGTCGAATCTCTATTAGAGAGATGACGCACTACTGCACTACCTTTGCTTAGGGCCAGATCATAGGCTCTAATTGCTTGTAATTTTAAGCAGACTGCAAATCAGCTCGGTGAAAAGTACCAAAACTGGGGTTGACAGGCAATGAAATTGGGTACATTCTCTAATGATTTTTGCAGACGCTGTCGACGAGGAAGGAGATCAACCAATTTCTATTCTTCTCTGCCTGCGTGCCCTGCTCAATCAGACGTCAACTCCATTTGGTAAACTTCTTCAACGATAATCCTAGTGAGCCTCGCACGCTTCACCGAGGCATCCAAATGGCTTTACGAGTATCGAATTAAAATCTAGATTCATCTGGTGTCACAATGGACTAATTCATGGTTTTAGTGTGTCACCTTTTCTAATGGATGTAAACATAGTCTAACCTAACCTTGAGAAGTACACAATAAACTTCACTTCCGATAAATTGTTTTGTTTTTTTCCTTAAAACCAAACAGATAAAAACTGATAAGGTAGATAGAAAAAGACCTTGGAAGATGACTGATGAAATGTTCGAAAACGACAGCGAAAATACTCGTATGTACCTACATATCAAAATAATGCCCCCTTTTTAGATTTTTAGATAGTCTCTGAACTTTCTGTTGTGTTAAGTGTTTACTAAAAAAACGAATTGTATTTTAATGTTGTTTTTTTTTTCAACATTTAAATTAGTATACTCGACTCGTGCGGGAGAATCCACACCCCTGTCCGGAGTCTAAGATATGCCTTTGTTAATTGAAGCACCAAAAATGGAAAGAATTTTACTTTACCAATATTGCCTAGCTATTATTAACTCTAATAAATTAGATATATCATCAAGTTTAGAATGTCATCAATATATTATTGTTAAAAATCCAAAAATAGAAATCAATTTGAATTGATTTTTTGTCATCACACTCAATAGAAATTCATTTTTATTGAATTGAAACCAAACTCGTATTTGAGTTGTGAAATTGTGAAAACAAAAAAAAGTTAGGACTATGTATCTTTTTGTTCTTTGGAAAAATTCCTCAATTAAACAATTTTTTTTTGTAAAACAAATAGATCAATATATGCAGAATCGAACACAATCCCCAAAGACCAAATTTAAATTGCCGACAATTGATTGACGAAAGATACTTTTATTACCCTAGTCCCGTCCTTGTAGTGATGTATGTATCTGCACAAACAAATTTTAAGAGCACACAAATGCCTTATTCTCCCAAATTGTCACTCTATATTGTAGGATACAAACAACCGATCAATCTTTGATAGTTCTGGTCAAAAGTCCAAATTGTTTGCCAAATCTGTCACATCTAATGCATTTTCGAGATTTTTTTTTTAAATAAATTAGTTTTTCTTAATTAAAATAAAAATAATTTTCTTCTCTCTTTGTAGTGCGTCTCAACTGAGTGTGAATTATGCAACCAGAGCACCTCAACAACAAAAACCCAACACAATAATTTTCTAATCAACTTAAACACCAACAACATCAAGTCTATCTATAAGAATCAGTTAATTGAACAATAAAATAGAAAAAAATAAAAATAATTAAATAAAACTCAAAAGCAACAAATAAAAACAAAATCAAATAACAAATAAAATTCATTTAATCACCGTCAGTTGTCTTGGATGTGCGTTCAATTTTGCTCTGATAAGATTGTCACTGCAAAGTGTGTAGAATTGTGTTTGAACAAAAAAAAATCAATTCTGTAAAATTTCAATAGTCTAGTAAAAGATATACGGTCAAAGTTCGGAGTGCGTCTATCTGGAAGTCAGTTCAGTTTCTCTCGATTGAAATTTTGTTTCAATATTATATTTGTTCATTATATTTCAGTTACTGAGATACAAAAGTGAGTGTTAAAGTTATTAGATAAGGAATGTGTTATTCTGCAAATTGCAAATTAATAAAGTAAAAATTTAAGATTTTTTTTCATCAAAAAAAGTGAACATAATTTCTAAACAAATATCATAACTCAACTTTAAGATGTCACATCAACGTAATTTAGAACTTTGGGCGGTATGCTGCGTTGCTGTAACAGTGGTGATGTTTGGGAACTGCATTTTAGCAAAACGTAAGAATTTATTTTTTTTCAGTTTTTTTTTTTTAAATTTATGTCAATATTATATTTTACTGACACTCCACAAGTCTCCAATTAAAGATGAAAACTCCTTTAAAAATATGTAATGTTAATAATTATAAGTACCTTATGCGTAAGAATAATTTTGTTTCCATTCGATTAAGAATACTTATAAATCTCTCAGCATCACTGACAGTTGAAATTATTAATTTCCACACAGATTTGATGGAACCCTTTAAAATAGATACTCGTATGACAATTCGATACAGAAACACTCTTATGTAGGTTTGTTCAACCTTCAAATGTGTTTAGCTTATATTGCGATTATTCAACGTTACATAAAGTAATTGATAAGGTTTTTGCTTTTGGAGAAATTAGTATTTTTAATTAGTCACGTCCCGTTCCTACTTCTAAGAAACACTGATGAGGAATCTACCCCAAAAACTGTGGTTATGTTTTTGACAAAAAAATAATAAGCTGGTTAAAAATGGCTGTAGTTTTTTTTACGAATTTACTAATTGTTATAGATTTTTGAAGAAGTCTACACTAGCTTATTACATACAATTTATTTCACAAAACGTGAATTGTGTGCCGAAGAATGGCAGTAGAGGTTTTAGCACAGTATGATAAAAATGAACAACGAAAGGTTTTATTCATCTCGACAAAAAATATGAAATGGATAGTTTTATTAACACTGTACAAAAAATTATAAACAAGTAAAAAAAATTATAGAAACCACGAGCTTAACAAAATAAACAATATAAAATAAACAAATGCCATTTTCTGCCATAGCCGGGTCATTTAATTCGGCGTAACAAAAAGTGTAGGGATCTCCATTTTTATTGGACTGTTTCAAATTTTGATTTCGCTCATCATCAACATATGTGAAAATTAGTAGGTGCTCCCCTTCACTAGTTTCTAGATTTTTTTAAATATATTTTTTCCTAGAATTCTTTTTATATAAGTAACAAAAGATTGTTTTATGTCAAATGTAGAAAAGTAAATAATGAAAAAAAAACAATTCAAGAAAAATAATCATATTTTTTTTAGAAACGATGAATTTTCAAATAGCATCACCGTTTTTCTGACAGCTCATTTGACAGTTGTCTTAATGTTATTTTGGTTTGTCTATTTATCAAGAATAGAATTTTCTCTCCAGAGAGTTACAATTTATTTTGGAAAACATTATTCAATTTGAGAAACCATGGAAGCATGTATAATTCTCGTCACCTAATTCTTGCAATTTGGTGCAATGAGATTATTTTTTTCTCTGGCGATATTAAAGATCCGCTTGGTCCACCAGAAATATTTGAGTACTTCGTTCGACACCTTCTTTCTCAAATAAAGCTTGATTTACTAGAAACCATCATCATCTAAATTATACCAAATTTGGGAAAGCCGCGGCGACCATCGACCACCGCAATCATATTCAAATATTACACTAAAAAAAAGACAGGTGAATATTTGAGTAGGCTTTTGTTAAATTTACAAGGTCTATTTTCCCCAAAGGATAATTTAGAAACTTACACATTTTCAATAATACTTGATACTTAACCTGGCGATGTATGTATGTAATAGTATTATGTAGTTGATTTAAGAAGTTGTCATGTTATTATGACATAAATTGATATAATAAGGAACTTTGACCAGACCGCAATGTTGTTATTACCAATGATTTTTAAAATGATTGTCTGTTCTTTGTATGTCTGCTCGTTCCCGATAATCTCGAAAACAGCTATCCCGATTTTGACGGGACTTTCACTTCCAAAAAGCTGATGTTGTAACGAGTTATGTACATAATGCTGTTTTAATTGCTATCTAGGTGACGCGGGTGTCTTTTTTCGAAAATTCTTATTTATGGACCGATTTGACCCTTCTTCTCACAGTACACTATTTAAAAGAAAGACTTTGACAAAATTTCGACCCGATTTGGGGCGGTGAAAATTTAGTTATTATTTTAACCAATAACGTTCGTCGGGTCAGAAAGTGTAAGGATATATGGAAGGACAAAATGAACTCCATAGTTTCAATAAATCTAATATAACAATAATGGAGGAGCACGTAGACTTCAATATAAATCCTAAAATCCCATAGGGTGGAAATTGAAGTCTATTAAGCTCAACAGTTTAATTATAAATCTATTAATTAACATTTGACTCAAAAATTGCTCCGGAATTTCTGGGAAAATTCCTCATAAATCCTTAGTTTTTATTTGAAAAAAAAAATGTTTTTAATAATTACAAATACTTGTTTGATTTTTTTTATGAATTTATAATTACCAATAAAATTCAGAAGAAATTTCCGGACAAAGCTCAAAGCTATTTTTAAAATTATATTAGCAATTTAATGCTTTTTTCCAATTTCCGCTAATTCAATTACCCGTACCTATGTGGGAACATCAAAAAGATTTTAAATACTTCGAGACCAATGAACCATTTACTGCCGGAAACTGGAAGACAATGAGAACTTTGCCATTTGCACTTAATAAAAATAATTTTAAAAATTCAAATTTAAGTTTACGAGTATGTTGATTGTTTGAAAACATGAAACGAAAATATGGAAGTTTTAATTTAATGTTTGTTTCCAAAATTTTGACTTATTTCCCTGTTAATTGTTTTCAGTTCATCAACCCGGAATTTTTGTTTGATGTTTGAAATAACTTTCAAAATAAAATAAAAAAAAAAAAGATTATTTACCAAAGAAATGATTCTTTCACTGTTCTTTAGCAGCTGATCTTTGTAAAAAAAAAAAAAAAAATATGAAACCTTACCAAGCATAACCAAATGAATGTCAACATTTAAACTGTCATGCGCTTGAAGATGAATATCTTGCTAATTGTAATTAATACGATTATGTGTTTGTTCGGTTGACATTTTGACGAATAAGTGCTTGCTTTTTTAGTATTTCTATTGGCATACATTGATTCATTTCCTTTTTTTATTAGCTTATTCCTAAATATTGAAAGAAAGGTTGATTAACAAGTTTTCTATGGTTGGAGGAAATGTAATAATTCCCTATCTGATTGAATATTCTTCGAAAGAATATCTAATGTCTTGAAAATTTAACATTATATGCTTTTTCAATCTAAGTTTTTTTTTTGTTTATATTATGCCAAAAAAAATCATTTAGCTTTTATATTTATTAGGTAGCCCAATTATTTTTTTTTCTTATTTTTACTTAAACTTATACTTTTTTTCTATAAATATTCAAATTCATTTGAAATGTTAATGGTTTGAAATTATACAAATTTATGAGATTCAAAGTCTTTATGTTCAGTCAAACATTAACAACTTTAACTCAAAAGTCCAAACAAACGGACAACCGTGAGAATTAACAAATTAGCTCAAGTTTCTTATTTATTGATGGGTTTAGTGATTCAGATCGCATCGTTAAAGTAAGCGCTCGTGGGCCTTTTCTGTTTTTGTATTTTTGCATATTTTATGGGTCTTCCGGTTTTTTTTTAATATATTCGAGTTTAACTACTGATTGCGGTGATTTTGATCTGTATGGCAATAAAATTAAGACCTAAACAAGAGACTGTTTATCAAACTTTAGAAGTATTTATTTGTATGGAGAGAGGTTAACATCCTCATCCAGTTATGTTCCTTTTTTAAAGTTAGCCTAAGGAGACGATATATACACTTATAAATGCTTAATTATAAGCTTTAAAAAAAACGAATAAATGCTTAATTATAAGATTAAAAAGAACTTATATATTTACTATTAATACACAAACCTTGTGTAAAACAAAGGTAAGTTGATACAACCTGCGTAAGAAAATACAAATTCGCAAGAGGATTAAAACTGTCAGATGATTTTACTCAAGAACATAAATATTAATAATTTAAGCTGAGAACGACTGAAGAATTTTTTGATATATAATACATAATCATATACATTAAAAACAATGATAAACAAATGATTTTTCATACTAAAATCATTTGGCTGAATTTCTTTTAATTTCTACTTAAATAGCTTAAGGGCTACTTTTTCTTCTAGAAGTAGAACTTAAATGCTTAAGTTGTGTATCAGCAAACGTGCCTTAGTCTTAACTAAATTCGTAATGTAGATATTTAAAATTTTCATGTTTATTTTCCGTGAATTTCATTATTCGGTTTCCACAATATCCATTTGAATGGTCTTATGTTTGTAGCTGAAAAACTCAAGTATATGTTTTGTGAAAAAGTTTGCTATTCTTTCTGAGTTGAATCCAATCTGTCTGACTCTCTAGGATTTCTACGAGTACTTTGTCAGATTTTCATCAGCAGAAACGTTTAAATTAAGAAGCAGAACGAATCTTATTTATTTCATCAAGCAGAGTACAACGGCTTTTATAGAAACAAAGACAATTCGTAAGAAATCTTAGAATGTCATTTATGAAAACTAGAAATAAAAGAGGTCCTAAGTGACTACCTTGGGGAACACCAATGAATTCAATGGGATCAGAAAGAACGTTATCGATTCTTAAGAACTGAACTGTGCGTGAAAGATACGATTTTAACCATTTTAATAAATTAGAGTGAAAACCTATTTAAATCAGCTTGGGGATCAGAGTGATCTATTCTATCAAAGGCCTTTGAAAAATCTGTTCAAATTGTGTCACAGTGAAATTCTTGTTCAAGAGAACTTAATACATAATTGCTAAAAACTGTCAGGCTGGACGGATCTTCCACCAACGAAAGCCTGCTGCAAAGGTGAAATATTTTTTTTTACAATCAACACGCGCTCAAGGGATTATACTACCCTTTAAATGTTTCAACATAGCGCGGGCGTTAGGTTAGGAAGAGAAAGAAGAATAGGAAAGATCTGAAATAACTTCTTTTAATAATTCGAAAACTAACGCCACACTAATACAATTTTTTCGAATAGTTTTGGTATAATAAATATCTTGCAAATAGGACGGTAGTTCGTAAATTGATTTTTTTTTTATCCCGACTTAAAAATTGGGGTACTAAAAAAACTTTCAGAAAGTCACCTTTTTTTTAAAATAATGAGAGCAAGGCCGTCGTAACCTTTTTGTGTGTCTTCTTTCAACTTTTTCCATTGCTTCTACTATTTCACTTGTACTGATTTGCAAGTTCCCTTATGTTAATTTTTACAGGTGAATCATCTACAGGTGATTTGGTTACAGGGCACGGAGGCTTAAAAACTGAAAGAGGTTACAAAATTTGAATGTTTAATCAAATGACTCAACTGATTTTCGGACAATAGACGTATGATGCCATGGATTCCTATAAGTTTAACCTTCAACCAATATTTAAAACATGCTATTAAGTATAGATATTCCATATGTGAAACAATTTACCTGATTTTTCAGTATTTTCGCAACAACAATAATTGACATAAAACAAGTTTATTTCTTTAAATTTTGGGAAATAGGCTTGCAAGAATAAACTTTAATTAAAATTGTTCAAGTTAAGGTCAAACAAAAACTCGAATTTTTTCTTTATAGCGATTTACATATATATGTTATATTCTATATTTTAGCACAATCGATTCACCCGTTTTGGCTCAAGCTTATCTTCAGTTAAAGCAAAAACTCACAGGTCGATAATAATATGACAAAAACTACATGTTAGGTTCGATTAAAACCTCGATTTTTTATTTACACAGGCCTTTAAAAGCCAGTCGAAACAGATAAGTGCAAATTTCTAAAAAGCTTTAAGGGCCAACTATAGCTTATTGTTTCCACTCGCTTAAATCAATTTAAGCAACAACACAGCGCGGGAAAAAAACGGTGAAAATGGAAGCTTCGAACTAAACGATTCTGATTGATTTTGCAAATTTATAAGCTATAGCGACAGAAATAGTTCATTACAGGGAAATTAGACAGCTGTCAAGTTACCCCACAAGTTATTAGAAGTTTTTAGGCGTACTTTCCGTTTCAATAATGCTTCAGGTCTTTTTTTGTTATGGTTGAGCCTTACAATTCATAAGTTATGATTTTAATGCCGATCTTGCACAACTGACAAGCTGTTATAACGTCTTCTAGAACAAATATCAACATATTCAATAATTCCATATTTTCTTAACCCTCGCGCTGTAGTTGTTAATTTTAAATGTAGTTACAATGGAGCTGTATTGATCTGTCAATATGCTGGCAATCCGCAAGAGAAAAAAAAGGTCATAGGTTTCGTGTAAATACCAGGTGCCGCAAAATGAATCTTCATAATATAGCTATAATTTGTACAAGTACCGTTAAATGTCCATTCTACTTTGATACGTCTGATGCAAGAATATACAAAAGATACGTCAACAAGTAATTAATCGCTATATTTACAAAAACGTGGAATTATTGTTTCGATTGACATCTGCCGCCACTAGCAGAATATTATAGCATCTTCCGGCTGCGTGATTAATTTTGAGCCACCTGGTATTAGCAAAATAATGGTTTCATTACAATTTTTTCGATGTCAAAAAGTGAGTAAACGAAACCAACAATTTTTTTCACTTTAGTTTTTGACAGCAAAAAAAAAGGAATTTTGTGAAAGAATTTTTGAGATTGCGGAGATCTCTGAGATTATTTTTCTGAATTGTGATAGTATTGTTCACAGAATGCAAATATTAATAAGATAATATAATATTATGTAAAATAAAATGCCAATGTCAGTCGCATTTACCCAACTGATTTAATAGGATTATGGCAGTTGTTGGATCAAAAATATCCGAAATACCTAATGGCACTTTTCAAGTCCTTTAAATGTGGCATTACACTTGTGATGTCTTTGGTAACGAAAATAGTGGCTTGAAGCTACTTACGAATCGCTATATTTTCTGCAAAAACCATGGCAGACATAATATCGGCCTTCACAAAAATTTGCGTCTAAAAAACCTGCTTGTATTTAGCAACCTTCGTTACACTGTTGCACGTCAAGTGCGGGACTGTTAAGTTATGTTACATTTTCGTGATGAATAATTCTGAATTGTGTGATTGAATAACATCTTAAAAATTTTGTTCAGTGTATTCAGATCTTATCAAACAAAAATTCACGTCAAAACAAGCTACAAGTGTATAAATCTTAACCAAAGGGATAATTTATTACGCGGCTTATGTAGGCCTATTTTCTTTTGTTTGTATTCCGCTTGCTATAATTTGAAAACGAGTAGGTTTTATTCTTCTCCATTTTCAAAAATATCCAATCAATCAAAAGTAGTTTTGAAGTCAAAACTAAATTTATCATTATAATAATCGATTTATTGGATGTAGGACGTAATGGACAAGAAGATTATTCCATAATCAAAAACAAGGTGACGCAATATTTTCTTTCACACCTTACCTGTCGAAGATTAATTGCTTAATTTTACTTTAACATTTTTTTCAAGATTATTTCCATTAAAAAAAAACATTTTTTTTTTGTTTGCTGTGGTTCGGATGGAACATGAAAAGTTAATTAAATTCTGTCAAGATTTTGTAAAACAATCTCAGAATTAAATCTGAATACTGATATGCCTGGCTTATTTAACCACTTTTAAATTTGAAAAAGTTTTAATTTTAATTTAAAAAAATACTTTACTTTAGAAATACCTAATTTACTGGGGTTAAAGAGTTTTGTTAAATTTTTTCTTCAACATCAATATGAACGATTGACTTGCAAATAAATTAAAATATCTTGGCCATTAGTCAAACATTTTAATAATTACAATTACAAATTACACAACTTTAAAAATAAGCCTATATGTAGGCAAGTAGATTTGTGTAAAAAGAGATATCATTGGGAAATTTACGTAATGGTGAATCATCTTCATCAATAATCACTAAAACTAACTGTCCATGGTGTACCAAGTAAAGCAGCTGAATCAATGAACGGTCAGGTCTGGAAACCCGTCTCAACAATTTCTCGAGATATTGATCAATGACATGACATTACGATGCAAAATAAAAATATTAACTTATAGCTTTACATTTTAGTAAGGATAATTAACGGTACCTGTCATTGATCGGTTTTTTCTTATTTTGAACTTTCTCATTAACAACCATATCGATTTCTATCAAATTTTGTATCAAAAGATTCTTCAAATTTAAATATGTTTTTCCTAAATAAATCATTTTTTTTGAAAACTAATTATTTTCATAAATTCGTGACAATTTTGATCAAAATTTAAAATAATACTGCTTAACGAAATTTTCGAAGAAATTATTTTGTGGATTTTTAAAAATATAAACCAATTTTTACTTGAAAAAAAAATCGAACTCGAGATTTTAATCAAACTTGACCATACGATGATGGAGAACACCAAAAAAGTGGGTCCCGTGATTCCGTCTGTCTGTCTGCCTATCTGTGTGTCTGTACAACTCTCTACAGTCTAAACGGCTGAAGCTATTTTGATATTTAAGCGTTTTAGGTGATTGTCCAAAATAGAATTTTGAATTGTTGGTTTTAAGGAGGCTTTAATGGATCTGCATCTGCAGACTTGAAAAGTAAAGCACGACCATAATATAAAACAAACATAAAAGCAAGACAGGGTACACACTAATAACTTACTCGAACTCTGCTATAACTTTCTTGACACATCTCACAATCACATGTTCTAAGCGTTCAGTAATGTAGTTTAGAGAAGAAAATGTTCGCTTTTTTCGTTGTGAGGTGAAATGGTAAAAAAAACTTGAAAATTCGTTATCTGAACGGAACAAATTATGGTGCAGATGAAAATGCTATAATGCAGATGAACATGTTCATTATCACTATAATCTGCAATCTTCACATTCATACTTCCTATAATCTTCATACATGAAGATGATCTCCATTTTGGTCTTCGCTCTCTATCGAACAAGTATGATTTTTTTATTTTGTTTCCTCTTTTTTGGCAGATGTCGATGCAGATGAAGATGAAGTTACATGTAAAGCCTCATTTAGCCCCAAAAATAACGGTATTGCATTACAAATTTTTCTACCATCTTAAATATCTCGAAACGGCTGTAAGATTTTGATAAAAATTGGTGTGTGTTCTAGTTTGGGTATGGTGTACATTTTAGCCACAACTTTTTTAAAAATATTTTGTTATTAACGGTAGCTGCCATACAACCGTTTTATTGATTTTCGACTTTCTTACTCATAAACGGCTCAATGGATTTCGATCAAAAGTTGTATACAGGAGCTCCTTCAAATTTTAAATAATACTGCATTTCGAAATTTTCGAAAAATAGTTTTTTGGATTTTTGAAAAAAAAAATATTTTTTTTTTGAAAATTCAATATTTCGAAAACGGGTGGACGATTTTTTCTGAAATTTTGTTTTTGAATTTATATTATAAAATATTTAAAATGTTCATACCAATTTTATATATAAAAAATTAAGTGAAAAACGACTTTAAAAATACATATAAATATTTTTCTATTAAGAAAATTTTGCATATAATGAAATCGGACATAGGAGCAAGTACGTGCGATCCAGTCGTGCATTTTATTTTTCTTAAAATTTAAGTTTTGAAAACGGGTGGGTAATATTTTCTTTGTTGAAAATATGTGTTTAATTTTATATTTATAAATACATACTTAAAATTGACATACCTACATTTGCTCATTAACAAAAAAACAAAACAAATGCACGACAGAATCGCACGTGATTTTTAGTGGAAACAGCTCAATATATTTTTAGTATTTTTACTTAATTTATTATATACATAATGTCTTAAATTTGTTTCTAAGCAAATCTTAAATATGTCAATTTTAAGTATTTAATAAATTTTAAAACTGAATATAAAAAAATCATGCATGTGTTTTCGAAATATTGAATTTTCAAAAAAAAAAAATCATTTTTTTTTGCAAAAACCCAAATAAATATTTTAAGAAAATGTTGGTATGCATATAATTCGAAGGACCTCCCATATACAAATCGTGATCGAAATCCGTCGAACTATTTATGAGAAAGTCGAAAATCAAAAAATGGTTGTATGGTAAGTACTGTTAATACCAAAATTTGTCAAAAAAAAAAAAAAAAAAAAAAAAAAAAAAAAAAAAAAAAAAAAAAAAAAATGTAGACTATATCTCTATAGTAGTGCACAGATTTTTTCTTATTCAAATCGTTAGACCCGATAGATAATTAAGATGGTATGTAATGTTAGTTTTGTGGCTAAAAAAAATTATTCAAAAATGTATGTGAGACAATCACCTAAAAGGCTTAAATACTAAGTTTGAAGAAAATTGCTCCAGCTGTTTAGGCTGCATATTGTATATCGACCTACAGACAGACAGACAGAAGGAATTGCGTGTCCCACTTTTTGGTGTTCTCTATCATCGTAATGTCAAGTTTGATTAAACTTTCGTGTTCGATTTTTTGTAAATACAAAACTTGCCCTTTAGTAACTCTATCGCAAGTAAAAATAGTATCAAAATAGGGTGGGTCAAAAAAATGTAATTTTTCAAGAAAATAATGAGACGAGTTTTACATGAAAATTTTAAGAAATTTTTTTCGAATTAGAAATGAGTTTTTTAAAGTATACTTAATTTAAAGCTGAAAAACAATTAACAAAATAAAGTAAAATGTCATCTTTTTACATTTTATGACAGTTAAAAACATTTCTAAAGAAAATCATACGAATTTCTTGTAAGCCATTTCAAAACTACTTACTTGATTTGGATTATTAAAACTATTGTGAGTTTCAAATTAAGTGATCTATATAAAGTAGTAGAATCCGAAAACTTAAAAGAAGTTTTACTGCTAACGCGTGAACTTAAAAACAAAAAAAAAAAAAAAACAATTCAAAGAACAAAATGAATCTGGTGCTTATGATGTGATCGAATAAAGAGCAAATATACGTAATTTAATTTATTATTTTGTCTTAAACTTTCTTTTTCCATAAAAAACATTAACATACACATTTTATAACAGTTTCCTCCAAAATTTATTTTAAGAAATTCCATTTGACATCAATGCAAATTCCGTCAATCAAATATGGCGCCAAAAACATAGACTAAAAACCAATAAACAAGATCTTACATTACCATAAAATCGATAACGTGTTTTTTATGCTTTTAAATATCTCATTAACCATATAGTATATCGATAAAAATGTGTATATACGTTTATGTTTTCTTAAGTGTGGTTTCAAAAATTTGCCATGTAGGAGGTATTTCCTTAACTGAAACTTCATTGGAATTCGATCGCTAATGGCTTCCGAATCGTTATCAAGTTAGGTAAGATACGATTTCTCGATCACACCGATCGTAAAATAAAATCATAAAAAGTAAACCACCAAACATGAGTGCTGAACTGAGGTGCCAGTGATATTGTAAACAACAACTACGCTAACGAATGCTGATTAAGGTAGAAAAGGGAACCACAAAAAATGACATCATCACCCGTGCGGTGTTTAAACGCATAAAAATGTGTATACCTATCGATGCCACTGAACTGACAACAGACAAGAAATAAATAAAATCGAAGATCAACCAGGGGCG
The DNA here is from genome assembly GCA_910595825.1 of Philhelius pedissequus. Taxonomy (NCBI): domain Eukaryota; kingdom Metazoa; phylum Arthropoda; class Insecta; order Diptera; family Syrphidae; genus Philhelius; species Philhelius pedissequus. Next base: position 42,845,733 of record OU343163.1, read on the forward strand.
ATATACGAGTAGAAAAAAAAAAAACAGTGGCTGCGCAACAAGTTCCATCTGTCAATAACAACAACAACGACGACGACACCCCAACAAGCACAACAAAAAAATCATGATTAATCGGAAATAGTTATAAATATAAAAAAACAACTGATAAATCTATTTTGGCACATAAACAAAATCATGACACAATCACAAGTTATGGATGACATGTGTTTTACAATGGGCAAATGTCAAACTGACAGATAATGTCCTACTCTTCTTCTTTTCGATGCAAAAGGTGTTATTTGATAATTTGCACATTCACACACTTACAATGCCTAATATGTATTTTTAAAAGAATCAATTTCCATAAATTAATACTAGTCCGTTATGACTCACTAGCAGCGGTAAATGAGTGTCCGTACGCGTGTCATAATTTACAAATAGCGCACGCCATTACCATTTAGGGAACTGTTAAGGCTGTTTATGTCAGATTTGGTCGATGTTTTTATTTTTTCTTTTTTTCTTTTGTATTTTAACTCCTCACGAATTTACTCGTTGCAAATTTATAGTGTTAAGTTAAGTTGCAGTAATTAACATCTGTTAGCTGTCAATCCAAGCAGTACTCAAATACCCAACCTATGGACAAGGTGTCACATATCTGCATTGACACAGTTCTTATTATCTTTTGTCTGTCATGTCATAGAGATCATCAACATTTCAAAGTGTCACTTGTCAAGTTGAGGGCGCCACCGGTTATTTGACACGCTTCCATATCCGGCTTATGCCAATTTAATTCGAATACGTCATTCATAATGGCGTCTGACGTAAGACATTATGTGGATTTGAATGGAATTTTAATCGAGATTTATTTGGATCCCGATGTTTTGCAAAAATTATATTTTTGTTTGTTATTGTTTATTTAGAGAGATTTTCAATTTGGTGTGATGATGACCCACAGAAGCAAATGGGCACTTGAGAGAGAAGCTTATACTGTGCCCGCACACTTCACTCATTTTAATCTGGCCAAGGAATTTCTGAAGTTCTTGTATAATATGGATCGGTTTATATTAACTTTTGTTATTTTGTTTTTGCACAAACCCAAGTGGATATAAATATTCATATTTAGGTCAATTGAAGGAGGTCATGTTTTTTTAAGTAAGATTTCTTTTACGGTCACAATAAACTGAACAACACAGTATTATGCTGATGGTTGGGAGAGTTAATTAATTTTATTAAGTACAAATAAAAAAACAATAATTCATATTTAGGATGGTTTTATGGGTTTTTGGAGCATGCCAAAATGAGGTGATTTTCCATTGAGTTGCGGGTAAAAAAATAGGAAAAGTTTTGAATGGTATTCAATAGATTTTATTTGTATTATTAATTAATAACTGCTGCGTGCGTCTTGATAACAAACAAATGTTGCTGAATGTTTAGTGGAAGGAAAAAATCAATAAGGTTCAGATTATTTTCTTTTATCAGCCGGTTTTAAATTAGACTGTATAAACAGTGATTTTTTAAGAGCTTGGTTTTTGAAAATTCAAAAAAACACAGAAACTTGTAAAAAGTGAATGAAATTTTTATTTGGGTCGATAAATCAATTTCTGCCATTTACTTTTTAAAAATAATTTCACTTAAATGTTGCCCGCGGCTACGCTTCAGGTGGTCCATTCTGAAGGTCCAGTTTTGGCAAACTTTTTCACACATTTCGGCCGGAATCTCACCAATGACGCGTTCAATGTTGGCTTCCAAGGCAGCAATCGTGTTTGGCTTGTCCCCATAGACAATAGACTTAACATAGCCCCACAACAAATAGTCTAACGGGGTCAAATCACATGATCTTGGTGGCCAATTGACTGCGCCAAAACGTGAGATCAACTGCTCACCAAATTCGCCTCTCAATTGATGCATGGTTTCGCGTGCAGTGTGGCATGTGGCACCGTCCTGTTGGAACCACATGTCGACCGAGTTCAATTCTTGCATTTTCGGCAAAAAAAGTCTGTTATCATCGAACGGTACCTTTCTCCATTGACCGTAACCCTGCGGCCTTCATCGTCCTTGAAGAAGTACGGCCCAATGATGCCGCCTGCCCATAAGCCGCACCAAACAGTGCATTTTTCGGGATGCATTGGTAGCTGCTGAATTGCCTCTGGCTGCTCTTCACTCCAAATACGGCTATTCTGCTTATTCACGTATCCATTTAGCTAAAAATGAGCCTCGTCGCTGAAACGGACGTAGCTTGCGAAACACATTTTTCACAGAGCACGAATTTCGATAGTAAATTTCTATAATTTGCAAACGTTGTTCAGGCGTAAGTCTATTCATGATGAAATGGCAAACAATACTGAATCGAAATGTCAAATGTTCGTGGAATTTGTCATGTGTGGTCTGTCAAAAATATAAACCTCAAAAACCAAGTAGCAAAAAAATCACCCGTTATAAATGGTGATTTTTAAGAAGCAGTTGCAATAAAATGAGCAAAAAATAATTTGTATAGCCAGTTCAGAAAAATTCGTTCTCAAAAATTTCGCTACTTTAAAAAGTGGGAAAGCGAATCCAATTTATTATCCCTTATTAATTCAACAGCAAAATCGTTATTCATTTTTGAGGAAATATGGTTAATATTTATAAGATTGCTGATTTGTAGTTGCTCTGCGTTTTATTGGTAAACGGTAAATTTAACGCAGTAATTGATTACCAATAAAACGCTTTACTCAATTGAAAACTCAATTTTTATTTCAAAATAGGCACATATGACAACATTCTTTTTTACCTTTTTTACAACATCCGTTTCCGTATTATTCCACCGATTTTTTTAATAAATTTAAACAATAGTTAAATAATATTATTATTTATATTTTTTGCGTATTTTTTAGTAAACAAAACATACTATGGGCGAAGATACTATTGAACACATTTTACAAATATTGAATGAACTTAGGAGTGTGTCCGCCAGCTATGTTTAATGTCGTTTTCGACTGCTTTTACACCATTCAATTTTTAAGCACGATATGGTGCGATTGAACTTTATAAATTAATTGGGGTAAAAAATATTCGTGTATTTTAGCAAACTTAATTATCACCTATAAAGTATCGATCTATCAATCGAAAAGAATCCAACACATAAATAAGGAATAAATGTATCGAAAAATTATACATTCTGTCAGATAATAAATAATATATAGGTATGTACAGTATGACAGAAATTTTTAATTCTTTTTTAGCTTGAGCTGCTCTGTCGAAAGTTAGTCTAAAATAATTTGCTTAATTTAAGGTTTGCTTTGAGAGAATTTTATATGAGAGCTAATAACAAATGATGGTCACATTTTTGCAAAATATATGCGGTACATCTTTTCATAGATATAATTGAAACAAATGCATACAATTATTTTCAGAGACCTTGTCAATTTTTTTCTAAATGTCAAAACTGCTGTTCGTTTGAATTATTCAAAGAAAACATATCAACAATTCTTTCTCATTATCGATCTGCTTATTTATGTTTTAGAAAAGTTCGTCGGACTATTTTCAAGCGAGATTTGAAATTGATTTGACAGGGTCACTGAAAGTAATTTTTTTTCTCATTAGCAGAGAAACTATTTCTAACAACATACGGATAATAATGGCGGTATTCATTATCATTGTTTTTTTTTTTGTTTAAATAATTCTCTTAATAAGTTTACCGGCATAGATTTTTAAAAACTGCGAAACTATAGTCAAGACTCAACAATCATTGTGTTGTCTTAAAAAAGCACATGTCTAATAAAAAGGGAATTCTAGCAGACATGTACGTTGTTATCAACGAACACATCCTTCGGATCTATCAACCTTCGAAACACAAAATAATATCTGAAGACCTAATCAACGACACCTTCATTTCAGAATTTCTTTCATGTTCTACAGCTAGTACCGCAATCTTCTATTTTGCTGACTGCTTTTTCGCCAGCGGGCAGTTTGTTGTTCTTTGCCAAGGCAAATTTTGCTGCGCTGCATAACAAAGAAAGCACGCCACAGATAACAGTGTTGCCAAACTAAAGTTTTAGTTTCCAATTTGTGCGAAAAGCCATGTTAAAAACTAAAATGTTTCGGTTTAAAAAAAAAAAAACTAAATATATTATTTTAGTAACACAAAATCTGTCGCTGTTTCGAAAAAAATAGGAAGGGTAATAAATTTTTCTATCACTATATAAAATAAGTAATCGAGTTAATATTAGTGATTTGATTTTTTTTAAATTTATGATTTTTATATTACGAGTATCACTAAATATAATAAAATTCACAAATATACGTTTGTTATTTAATCGATAAAGTTGTCAAAGTTGAAGGCATAATAAATATATTAGTTCATTATTACGTTGTTTATGGTAAGCAATGAAAAATTTCAATCCAAAGTTAAATTTGATTAGATTATGTAAATGATTTATACATAGTTTAGTTGGTAACATAATTCTTTATTATATTTAAAGAAGATGTTCATTAATAATTCTTGATTCCTGTAAAAAAATTGAAACAAATATTTCCAATCAGCTCCGTGATGGTTAAGACCACCAGACATCTCTTCTTCGCTTCGCTCGAGAACGCAGCTCAGTATTTCCTTTAGAACAGAGCACTTACCAAAAAGTGGTAGATAATATAATGATCTCTTTCTCCTTGCTAATACGTTATACCGGGTGTTTTTTTTAGACGCGTGGTTTTCAATCTGGCAATTCTTTTTTCGGAGTTGGTCTTTTTGACAGCTTTCACTTGATTTATGATCAGTTTGGTTTGCCATTTTATAATAAATAGCCGTACAAGGTTTGCAAATCGTGAACATTTATTACCGAAATAATGGTTCGGTTCGCGCAACCAATCGCGCGCTGCAACCAATATTCGGTCGAAATAATCGCCCAGCAGAATCGGTAATTCCAACAACCATGGATCGGTTTCGCACCACGTTTACTCAAGCGGATAATGCTCATCCTCAGAGACGCTGCCGTTCAGTGCGCAACGAAGACGCTTTTCTTCATTTTTAAAATATAACGAACCCTTATCCTTATAATAAAGGTAAATTCCTGGCCGTAACAACGAAACCACCGGTTATAAACTGCAGATTTCGGAGTCGTCATCTGTATGAAGGGGGTATAAGGGGTTTTTTCCAAGCTTGAGAACTTTAGATAATAATACAAGACAGAAATAATGTTCTGGTAGATAATTTCATTACATTTATTTGTTTAAATATGATTTCCGAAATATGTCCACAGCGACACAATTCTTCGTTTAAAATTCTCCATAAACAGATTTATTTTTTTCAAAGTAAATTTCTAAAATTTGGAAGAATTGTTCCGGGGTTAAACGATTCATGATGAATTGCCAACCCGTATACTGAACAGAAATGTTAACAGAAATTGACATTCTCAATTGTCAAACCATAGTGTATCTTATAATAAACTATTGATTTTCTTTTACTGTATTTTATTAAATTAATTGCATATTCTTTTGTGTTCACTCATGTATAATCTAAAAACAATTTCTGCCTAGAAAATAAAAGATATTTAATTTCTGAACAACTACGTTCATAAATAAACAAATAAATAAAACATTTGCTAATTGTTGTTTACAAAAATTCAACACATCACGGCATTTAAGCATTCAAAAAACAGTTTAATTTAATCCTCCATGACATTTTTTTTTTGTACAAAAATTCTAACGAATTGTTGTCAAAGTCTCCCATCTGCATACCTCAATTCATCGAAATATATTTCGTAATATTTTTCTTTTGGAATTTAAAATATTTCACTCACATACTGCACTACGCCGTCGATAAAATCATTATTGAACAACAAATCGAACGTTATTGTTTGTTTATAATGAAAAAGAAACAACAGCGATGGAAATAAAAATCCCAAAGCAAAACAAAAAAAAAAAAAAAAACGACAAAAACTAATAAATTTGATTTTGTATGTGAAACGTAATCATTTTTATTTGATGATTGGATCGAATGGAATGAAATGGAATTATAAAACCCAAGGCATTCACAACAAAAAATAGAAAATATTTATTTTTAATTTGCTTCAATTTGACGCTAACATTCTCCTCCTAACTCTCATTCCACCAATCTATATATACGCACGGCGCACCACATTTTATCGAATTTTGATATCGTATTTGATTGCCCATATAAATTCCGAACTTCTTTTTAGGAACATCAAATAAACAAAAAGAAAAATAGAGAATTAATTTTTTGTAAATTCATTTCGGAAACAAAAACATTAAATTCATTCAAATAAAGGAAGGACGGCTAAAAAAAATTTTCCGGCTCAATCCCCGGCGCTGGCAGGCTGACCAGGCCAACTGTAAAATCACATTACTGGTTTTTTGGTGTTGGTTTTATTAGTTTATGTACAGTTTAAAGTCGATCGGAAATGTTTTATTTTGAAATAATTTAATTTCACTGTGAATCGAGCTATAGTGAGTAAATAAATAAATTGTTGTATAGCTATTTAGTAGTAAATCAAAATTCAAATGGAAATTTCTGTGCCGTGCGTAATTAATCAAAAACCAATTGAAACATTCTTGTGTTGTTTTTTTCTTCATTGAATTAATTTATTTTTTGAGCAGCTTTAAGCCTTTCGAAGCCAATTGAATGGAACGCAATAATTACAATCTAGATACAAATAAAAACATTGTTTATATGAAATGGATACAAATAGATTTAACGAAATTGCAATTTTTAAATTTAAATTACTGCGATGGTCACTCACAAATATTGCAGATATTCATGCCTTTTTGGGATTCGTCTCATCAACTGACGAAAAAGAAAAAGTTACTTCTTCCAAAAAAAAAACACAAGCTTAGAGTTTTGTCAAAATATTTAAATGTATCTACCTTAGACTGACCAAAAGGTCAGTTTTCAACTTTCGAAAATGATTGATTATATGCAAGGTACGGCCAAAGAAATGTCATAATCTGGCATCCATTTTGTTAGAAATAAGAAATAAAATATGATTAGTTTTCATGGTCCAAATTTAGGCTGGTTTTGTGATATTTTAGATTTTTGCTGGCAAAAATCCAGCTGCAAAGTAGAGAGCAAATTGTTCGACACGAATTGCAATTTGATTGTTACGTACTGTCAAATTCTACATGCCTTCCACATACCATCCACACTTCAACGAATATACTAACCAGATTATAACGAAAGATAAAAAAAGGCATGTTACCGAAATGTCAAAATGAACGAATTTTTTGGTGGCTCTGTTTTAGATAAGTTCTTTACATACATCGTTCATTCATTCAATTCAATCGTCAAAAATTTGTATCACTATAGAAATTGTGGTTTCAAAATATCTATCGTTGCACGAACTGTATCACCAGTTACTCCATTCTGCTGAAACAATCAAATCAGCAACTCTCTTCAAAAAATCTCAAAATCAACCCAGTACGTAGTAGAAGGTGGCGAGGAAAACGACCCACACAATATTAAAACAACACAACGAAAATTGATCAAATAAACAGTAACGCGTTTTTTGAATGTGCTTGTTGTCAATTTGTTATAAGACCGCAAAGAAGTAACCAAGAGGGAAAGTAGTTAGAAATGACGATAACTTATATAGACCTTTGGATTTAGGACACTCACTCGACTGGATTGCCCACCAACCCGGAAAACATTTCCCAAACTAAGCAGCTATCAGATCTGATGTGACAACCAATCCATCCGAGTGATCATCCCGGAAGCTATCCACCATAAACTCCGCTGCTCGCGAATTGAGATACTAAAAGGAGAGCCCAGAAGCTATGCAAATTGGACTACATCCATTTGGTTGATATTAAAACAAAATCAAATCTTTGATCTTCATTTTAAGCAGCTAGTTAAGGTCGTCTTAGACGTCTATTCCTGTCTCGCCTGGGTCTGCGGATTTCTTATAGTGGGGCCAAATGTTCCGGAAGCTTTGCTGTTACATATGCTCAGTCTTACATGGGCGATCTTTTTTCAAACCAGTGGTGCCTGCGTATATTGTCACCACACTTAATTGAAAAAAACAACCACTGAAAAAGATTCTACCCACTGACCAAATTACACAAATTGCTGTGATAATTTCCTGCAAAATATTGTACACCCAACCATGACCATCCTAATTGCATGTCCAAACCCAAAGCATACTGATCATCTATACTCGCTGCTATTTTTGCTGTATAAGTTGAAAAAAAATACATTCCAATAGAGTTAGAAATATCAATTGAAATCAATACAAGAGCTTTTTCAGTGATTGGTTACCAAAGAGCTTTCTGTTTTTTAAGCTTTTGAGAACAAAATTTAGTAAGGTTGTATTTCTAAATAGCCCGTTAAAATGCAGTTAATTTTTTTCGTTTTCGGTACAGAAGAAGTTATTTGTGGAAAGTATAGCAACGTTCAAAGCTAATTACGTGGATATTAATTACAAAAGGTTTTAAAAAGTGAAATTTTGTTTTATCAACAGTAAATAGGTAACTGACATTGCGTTTGTTAAATAGTAAAGTAAAATTGAGTTAAATAAATAGTAAAATGAAAGGTATTATATTTATAACGCGCCTATTGGCTTACTGCCAATAGTTTTTTTTTTTTTTAATTTCATTAAAATATTCATTATTTTAAATAAGCAGATGGTAACTCATACACACATTTCTCTCATATATGTTGCCATTTATAATGAAAAGTACGAAAACCCTATGAGAGCTTTTACTTGAAAAAGGAATATGCGAGCGAATACAAACAGAGTGAGAGGCAGATGCTCTATCTTTCATGTACTGACTATATTTGTTGGACAGATTATAGTTAAACTGCCCCACATACGATTGGATTCTTTAGAAAAATTGAGCATATTTTCTTCAAAACTCCAAGGGGAATATGAACTGTTTCCGCAAGCGAGCTGTGCAGGGATGATCTATGCATATAAACCTTCGTCCGCTCTCTCGATTCTCTCAATGCCACAGTAAACTGGTAACCCAGATAAAGTGACTTTGATGTTAATGTTCAGGCTTTCGAGCTCTTTTCACCAATTATGTTAATATTGAAACAAATTTGATGGTTTTCACTACTGTGTGACTGACAGTCAGAATGCCGGTATTACCTTTTTGGCTTGGGTCTTGTTTTAGTATTTTGCATACTTCCCTGATTGCTAGTAGTTGAGCTTAAAAGAAACTATCATAGTTGGCAAGCCGATAAGATTTAGAAATATTGGCCGAAGATAATTCACAGGGTATTGCCCTCGCCTACAAGCCTTCAGAATGAAATTTACCTTAACGTCTCCACGACTCTGGAGCATGGTTGAAATAGAGGCATCTTTCAATTTTATTTTCAAGCCAAGAGGGTGCTATGTCTTGCAACCTTTGGAGGTTCACTCGTTTCTAATTCTAAAAATGGAGACATCGACATTATATAAATTCTCCTTTTCATAGTTTCCCACAATACACATGGATAATCAACAATTTTCTGACAATCATCTATCAGAATTCAGAAATATCCATACTCAGTTAATCCAGAATAAATTCTACGAATCTGTTGAGTTAAAAAATATACCGAAAAATATTTTTCAGAAGATAACTCTGACTTAACACTGAAACTAGGATGCTCTCGTACTAAAAAAAAAAAACTGCACTTACAGAGCTTTATCGAAGCCGGCAAATCACAGTTGGTCAAAAGTTATTGACAAAAGTTGAATTTCTGGAAATTCATGCCTGGATTCTTCTTTATTGAGCTAAGTTGGCGTCAACTACTCTACAAACTTTTCAACTCTTATAAAGTTTCGGTAAGATCTTATCGAAGTTAAAATTACTTACAGAAGCATTATCGAAGCTGAAATATTGGTTGAGTATCTCTCTTAGTTAGAATCCAGACTTTTCAGACTTTGTCTTCCCGTTCGGAAAAAGGTGACTTTTAAGGGACATTTGGACAAAAATGTATCCAACCGTCAAAGCATAGTATGTTGCCTACCTGTCAAGCCATGAACTGTCAAAATCGATTGAGGAATGGCCCCGAATTAAAAGGATTAAAAAACCTATACAAAATTCCTATTCATATTTTTTTCTGTTATTAAGTCATTTCCAGATGCTTAACTCAATTTGCAAAAAAAAAACATTAGGAATCTGTTGGAATTGGAATATGCTCGCTGACCTTGAAATGATTCTACTAGAACAAAAAAAAATATTAGTCCAGCTGTTCTAAAAACACACATATCAATAATTTAGACGCCACTAAAAACCGTGGCTAGACTATTAAGCTATAAAATAACAAAACTTCATACGTAACAGAATAACCAAAAAAAAAACAAAAAAAAACGAACAAAAAACACAGAAGGTCTTTCCTACACCCACGCTCGAATAACTCAAAACCTTGTACCAACAAATCAAAAGATTTCTGATTTATTCTTCGAAATAAAACTGTCCACGGTACAAATTTTTCATATCCCCAGCAAGAGCACCTATATGTATAGGATAAGAAAAACAAAATTTATTTTTAATTCTTAATATTTCAAATTATTAATTTAATTGACCTAATGATTTAAAAGAATTATCCCACCTTTGAAATGTGTGTATGTATTTTATGTTGATAGACAATTCAGAAACCACCGCGTCCGGTAATAGTTGTGTTGATGTTGTAATATTTTCATTTGCGTCAACGCGACGATGAGGCGACCGCTACCGTAATGCCTAACAGATGTTTTAGTGTCTGAAGAACTTAGTCTATGCCACCCACTCAAATCGGCCTATTTTTTTTTTTCTTCCGAGATCGTTCCCCTGAGTTCCGTTGGCTTTCAGATAGAGAAGTCCCCTTCTCCCCATTGTGTGAATGTGAAAGATTAATTTATGATATTTTTGCTTAAATAATTCTTCGAGGAGGATTACGTCGGAAGAGATTTTTCATGCTACTGCTTTGCCGGTCTGTGGATGTACGCGATAACAATTTATCACCTCCGATTTAAATTATTGGCAGTTTCAGTTAACCATTTGGGATATAATGGTGGGATGTCATTAATCAGCAGTGATGCAGAATCGTAGAGCAGCGCCCTCTGTCTGTGCGTTGTCGTTGTGTAAAGTCGCGCCTTCAATGGTCACACATTAATTCGAGCGATTAATACCGAAATGGTTATTCACATTTAGCACCAGCATCAGTACCGCAGCACTCTCAGCGCCGCCGATTAATTAATGTGTTTCTGTCGCGTCGCCGCCCCAACCGTCATATCGTCATCGTCATTGCGTCTTCGACGACGAATTTCAGAGGCCAGTTTTTGTCATTTTTCAAACAAATTACACTGAAAGAATTCTTCCATGCCAACATGGTTAACCACCAATATCCTGGATGCCAAGAGTATCAGATGATTCTCGAGAATTATGCAGATATTACGAAAAAAGAAATATTCGTTAATCAAGCAATAAGCTGAAATGATGATGGAAATGGACAGGAGGAATGAGAGGATGATATAAATTGATGATTTTAATGTTGCATCGGAATTAATTATATCAAAGATGTTGTTTCGTTTTTTTTCTGGTTTATTATTTTCCGGGAAAATGAGAGTATTAATGAGGTATTTATGAGGTAGACAATTGACGGCGACATGAGTAAGAATTAATTTTAACCGTTTCGAAACATGATTTTTTTAATTATTGCTGCTGACGTGTAAATGTCAATTGCACATTATCTGCTTTTCGGAAAAAATAACCGCTGATGTAATTATGGTTTTTTTGAGCTCAAAAGTAATTTGAGATGAGATGAAGAAGCTGATTAAATAATATGACAAAGGTTATAATAATAATTAATTTTTTGCACTCAAAAAAGTGAGCGTCAAACTGCATTTTAGGTTAATTAAAAAGTCTAAGGTCCAATGGTGTATCATAACATCGTAAATATCCACTTACGCAGAGAGATGGCAAGAGACTTACATTATTTTATTTATCAATCACCTTCATCTTGAATTTTTTTTTAATATTTTAACTCGAGAATGAAATATTTGATTTCTATTTAAAATCTAAATGTATTTTTAAAGTCATTTTTTACTTTATTTTGTATACACAAAATTAATTTATTTTCTGAAAAAAAAATGGTATGACAATCTTAAATATTTAATAATATAAACTTAAAAACAAAAAATAAATCGGAATAATCAAAGAAAAAATAATTAAAAATTCTGAAATAAATACTTAAACTAATTTGAACTCAAAAAAGAGTACGCCATTTTATTTCTTGGATAAATTTGAATTTATGAGAAAAAAATTTTAAGAATCTGTGGAGCGGTTTTTGAGAAATAAAAATCAAAAACGCCAATTCATAGGCAAATACATTATAAATATAATTTTTGAAAAAAAATTTAATGAGCAGTTTTCAAAATATAAATTTTTAAAAGTTTTTTCTTAAAAATGCTTTTAAAAATACAAAAAAATATGAATTAAAAATATTGGTACGCGGTATAATTTGGGCAACCTAAACCTATATATGTGGGAAATTTCGAAAGAATCGGTTAAGCCATTGAGATAGTCGAAAGCAAAAAAACGGTCCTATGGAAAGAACCGTTTTTAGACATTTAAACATTTTTCTTTCAACCATATGATCGGTCGTATCTAAAAAGCTGCACTGATTTTTTTTAATCAAAATCGTTAGAGCCGTTTCCGAGAAAAATAGGATTCAACGTAACGCTTATATGACACACAGACAGACATACAGACGGACAGGATTTTTAGACCATCTTTTTTCGTCTTCGATTGTTGTAGATTGTTGTCCCAAAAAGTTTTTTTCGACGAATGCATAACTTGCCTTATAGTACCTATAATCGCAAGTAAAAAACACTTTCCTCCTTGATTTTTTATATTTATAAAAAAATTAATTTTAAATTCTTTAATGGAATTTTCTTGGTTCTATAAAAACTACACACTTGGAAAATTTAAATAAAATTAGTCCAGCCGTTAACGAGATTTTATCAATAAAAAATAATTATGTTTCTTAATAAAAACGTTTTAACACTATTTTCGTGTGATAATTTTTCCTATAAAATTTGAAATTCAGTCTTAATTTAACCATTTTGGACATGAAGAGACGAATTTTATACCAAATTCTTAAGCTTGAATTTTACGGTCAACGGGTTGACTCTCTGACGTAAAAATTACATCAAAATCTGTCAAAATGATGGCACGTCTTGTGATTGTCATCGAAAAATGTTGTCAACGTGTTTGCGAGAACGTTAACATCTGTGTTGACAGCAATATTTCGATCACGGCATTGACCGTGTGGTGACCGGACAAAAATAAATTTTGTAGTAACTTTGTTCACGTAATTCCAGACTTTGAGTCGTTCTTAAACAAAATTTAAAAAAAAACAACTTTAGATATAAGAAAAGTGGGCGTGGCAGAAGCCGGAGTTTACCTAAGATATTTTTGGAATGTTTTCTTGCTCATAAAAAACAAACTCTCGAAATTTTATTGCCAATCGCTTGAGCCGTTTCCGAGATACCTGATAAAAGAGTGCATGGTGATGGGCGGATTGTAGTAAAATATTAATTAATTTTTTTCTTGTACGAAAAACCAAACTATAAAAAGTCACACAAATCATTTGATTAGTCTCCAAGGAATAGAACATTTTTCGAGAAACATGAAATAAGAAAGTGCGCGTGGTTTTATCTAAATCATTTTTTGTTCATGAAATAAAAATGCATTGTAAAATTTTCGATTTCACCACTGATGTTTTTTTTTGAAAAAAAAAAATGTGCATAAGATATTAGGTAAAAAACGACCAGAAAAATATATTTCACTGTTTCTACCAAGAATCTTGTGCTTAAGATATCATCGAATATGGGAGCAAGTATATGCGATCCAGATGTGCAATTTGTTTTAATTTTGTTTAAGAACAAAAAAAACGGTATTTACTTGTCACAAAACTCCTCCACCGATTTTGATTAAAAATTCTGTTTATAAAAAGAACGGCTACTTTTTCTTATTTTTTTTTTTAGTTTTTGTCCAAAAATTTTAATTTTTGTTAAAAAATTTTAATTTTTGTACCTCCTTCTTCGATGTTTCTGGAACATTATTTAACTGATTTGTTTTATTAAAAGCTTCTTAAAAAGTCAAAAAAGCTTCTGCAAATATTTTTTTTGAAAACTCAAAATTTTTAAAACGAATTACCTTAATGAAAAATAATTTTATTTTGAGTTTTTATTTAAAGTACAATTTCCCAAAGAACCACTTTTCTTATTTTCGACTTTCTCATTATTTGATGAACCAATTCATTTTTTATACAGATTAAAAGCATAAATGATATAATATGTAGTATATTCTAATTTTCATGTTTTTTTTTAATTAAAAAAATAATTTCAAACATCCAAGCTAACACTTACATTTTTTATATCACAATAATACGCTATGAAACTGGATCGCAAGTACTTGCTTGTATGTCCTATCACATTTTTAGCACAAGATTCTTAGTAGAAACAATTAAAATGAGATAGTAAATACCTAATTCTCAAAATCCACTGTGACAACACAAAATTCTTTCCTATCTTTTTATTCCTTCTAACTAGTGCCGTGCAATTCAGGTTGCATTTAAAAGACCTTAGGTCTTACAGGAACGTAGTTAAAATTATTTAAAAAAAAAAATTTCCCAATATTGTACAACAGCACAATTATGTACAAAATTTCGTAAATTTTTTTCCAACAAAAGTTTAGTAGGACAATTTTATGTAAATATGTAATTATATAAACTATAAAACTAAATTTCAAAAAAATCGTCCACCGAAATTGTTTTTTTTTTTTTTTTTTTTTCAAAAATCCACAAAATATATTTTTCGAAAATTTATTTTAATAATAAATTTTAATTTTAAAAACATTATTTAGAATTCAAAGAAACTCCCACATAAATATGTTGATCGAAATCCGTTGAGTCGTTTATGAGAAAGGCCAAAATAAAAAAATGGTTATATGATGACAAAATTTCTAAAAAAAAAATGTCGAATCTAATGTAGACTATAACTATAGTGGTGCACACACTTTTTTTATCAAAGTCGTTAGAGCTGTGTTCGAGGTAATTAAGATGGTAAACAAAATTATATAGCAAGTACTGTCATTTTTGGGCCTAAAATAAAGATTCAAAAATCTATTTTAGACAATCATCTAAAACGCTTAAATACCAAGTTTGAAGAAAATCGGTTCAGCCGTTTAAGCTGAAACTAGTTGTACAGATAGACAGATAGACGGGTCCTACTTTTTTTGTGTTTTCTGTTATCGTAATGTCAACTTTGATTAAAATCTCGAGTTCGATTTTTTTTCCAAATGCAAAACTTGCCCTATAGTACCTATATCGCAAGTAAAAATCGTATGGACATAAAAAGAATACATTTAAGTATGGCTAAAGGTCTTAAAAAACAATACAGCCTCACATTTTAAGTTTAACGTCTTTCATGATCTGCTTTGTAATTAGTGTTCCATTAACTTTACAAGGCTATTTATATAGTTTTACGAAACTTCTATAAAACCGTAATAAAATCCATAAACAGACCTAACACATATCTGAGATACACCGTATAGCCCTATTTTTCTTTAAAAAAATAAATTTCCATACCCGTCTTTTAAGCCTCAACTTCTATCGTCATTCAATAAATAACTTGTCATTTATGTCATTTGCTTTGTCCCACCAGAAAGAACCTCATGAATTTGTATGAGGGCTTAAGCCTTACTACCAAGTTACACACAAAAACGTTTAACCAAACAAACAAAAACCGCTTAAGGCTTAGATATCACTAAGCTCAACTCATAATTTCTAAGAACAACCACTAATTCCTTTTGTATAAACCGGAACACCCAGTTATGATCGAAGTCATTGGTATGGGAAAAATTTTAAAAATTCAAATGGATGCGCTCCTTTGCTTATGAATTTCTAATCCAAGAATGGAATCCGTATACAAATTAAAACTTGACAAAAAAAAAATTTATATAAATAATTGCAGCCTTGAACTTGGTTAAAGGAAAGTTCAATGAATAATGACGCTCATCGCAGAACAGAATCAAAGATACAGAAACGAGATACATTATGCCTGATGCAAAATTGCAGAGTGTTGGAGCGGATGGTAGAGATGGTAGTGAGGATGTTTGGAAGCAAACGAGGACAAGAATTTTTAATGGGTCAGTGTGCTGAGAGTGCTTTAACTGCTGGATCAATATAAGCACGATGAACATTTAAATAAATAAAAAAAAAATCGAATAAACGAACGAACGACAATTTCGCACACGACTTTGAATCTGAATCTTTGAATCTGAATTGCAAGGAAATGCATGCAATTTTAATGCGTGACTTGCGGACTTACTGCGGACATGATTGATGTCACAACGAGGCTTAAATGTATTAGCTTGGCTAATTGCATAAATATGCTAAATTTAAATTAATTGCTTGACAAATTCTTTGTCAGTTTTTTTTTCCATTTTGTTTTTGTTGTGTTTGCTTTTTGTTCCATATTTGTAGTCGTTCGTCGGACTTTAAGCATATGGAGTTGTTGTTGTTGCTAATTTGAGAAGGGGGCAGTTAGAGTGTCGTAGATAGATGTTTTTTGCAGTATATGCAAGAGAAAATGTTTGAATTTTCAATGACACGACCGACAACGACGACGACACACGACAACGATGACGGCAAAAAATAGAAACATCACGACTCACGCTAGTTCGAACGTGGTCATTCTTTTGGGGGTGAACACAATGAGTTGGTGTTTTTTTTCAATATTCAACGTATACGATGTTTAACGCTGAAGTTGCAAGTTCTTTTTTTTTTGTCAATATCATGTTTTTTTTGTGTTATATTTTTTTCTGTTGGTACGCCATTTTAACAAGCGAACTGCAAGCAAAATTAAGACTTTGTAAAATAGAAGGTGGAAAAGAAATGAGGGCACGATTGGGCTGCACGTACGTTCTTTATGTCTGAAAGTTGTCAGTAGGTTTGTGAATAAATAATAAAAAAAAAAAAAATATGAAGACATGAATGAAGTGAAAAAATCGTTCCAAGCATTTTTTATACTGTTTAATGTTAATAATATGCCAAGGTGATTGAAAAAAAAGTATGACAAGCAGCTGTCTAATCACTGAAGATGTGAAACACATTTTGGTACTTGCTTAATTGACCTAAGTTGAAGCCCACCTTCTCCGCTTCCGTACAAATTTGCCTAGAAGCACAAATGGAAATATTACCGACCAAGTTTAATAATTCGCCTTATCCATCTATACTTCTTCCACTTTAATTGTCACTCTATCGGAAGATGCTTTAATTCTTTAAAATGGTAGCAAATGTCAATCGGAACAATAGGCAAGTTCAGAAATACATATAAGATACCAGCAATCTCGTTTATATGAACAGGATTCATGAGTGAAATGTATCAGTTGTGCTGTCAAATAAGGTGGAGCAAAATTTTGGATTCACTTCTTAATTTTTGACAAAGCGATATTTTGTGAGATCTCTTTTATATTAACTGGCCATATTATTCCACATTCTTTAGGAGTACAGTGATTAAAGTCATAAATTGACATTTGGCCAAATTTGCAAAAAGCATCTTTGCTACGTTGGTTTCCTACCTAAATCTGTTTTTTTCGGAAAATATATAGTACAATTCTTGAACTTTTCAATTAAGTCTCCAACTTTTCTGAACAATTAATTTTTGAAGTAGTCAGACAGTTTTTTGACAGATTTAGTCCAACTTATTTAAATTCAAGAGGCTAATGGTAATTTGATTTTCCAAAAAGTGCTTTTTGTGCCAAAGAAACCATTTAGCTTTTCACAGTCATTATTTAAGTCCCCTTTCACACAAGGAAACTGAGTTGCCGGCAACTGGGAGTGTGTTGGCGAGAAGGGCAAGAAGTAAGGGGAATGAAAAAAATCTCCCCGGTCAACGATTTGAAGAGATTTTTTTGACGTTTTGCTTTGCATTCCAATTAGCCCAACAAAATCTTCCCAGTTTCCTCCTCAGTTTCTCGGTGCCAGTTTCTTCATGTGAAATCTACAAGGCCATTAAAGGAAAACGTCAAAAAAATCTCCAGCAACTGGTTTCCCTGTGTGAAAGGGGACTAAAGTACTTGCTATTAAGGGCATGCTCAGTTTCTGCGCAAACTTACAGGCAGGCAACAATGTTTGCACTACGTCACCAAAATTGGATTTTAACAAGCTCTTCATAACTATCTAGTGGCTTCAAAGCCGAGGTGTTGGTAGTGACAAATGTCGAAGCTGGTAACTTGTTGTCGCAAAGAGCTCATGGTTCTTGGCACTCAGCATAACATTAGACTCTACTGGATATCGGGTAACATTGATGTTCTGAGTTCCATTCGAACTCTTGTAAAGGTTAAAACAAGACACAATCAGCTGTGCTACCATAAAATGAAAATAGAAGAGAACACGAATCTTACACGCAATAGCATGTTGAACTTAATAAAAGTCTCTAAATAACTCGATCATCCATAGAACTCATAGATTGTACAATATAGGAGTTGTAATATTTCAGGGTATCACAGTAGATCTATTTGAATCTTAGTTTGGCCGGTAACGAGATCAACTGTCAGCCCATTATTTTTCAATTGCTTGCTATTGATTATCCCTTTGTTTTCCAACTGGTTATAGTTCAGCTGTGGGAGTAATATGGTACTCTAAATGTTATGTAGTCTCGGTCTTGCAGTGCTGCAAGAAGAGACTATGTACTAGGTGGGTCAATAAGTCTCTGAAAATTAACTCAAATTGTGTCGTCAATTTAAATTTATCATTTTTTTTTGTCAAGAATTTTCTTTCAAAAGAATTCACCTACATTTTCCGACTAATCTGTCAAATAGTTTTATTGTGGCAGCCATTTTATGTAAACGCCTACGAGTATTTTCGTTAAAATGGAAAAAAGTCACTCTCGAGTAATCATTAAACACTATTTTTTGCGAGACAAAATTATCACGCAAACCAAACAAAAGCTTGAGAAATATTATGAGGAATCTTCACCATCGATTGGAAACACTCACCACTGATTTACTTTTTCCCGGTGCGGTCTTTCAAGTACAAGTGACGCCGAGAGTTCTGGTCGCCCAATTAAGGTCACAAGAAATGGTCGATAAAATCAATGATTTGATAATTGACGCCCGGCGATTAAAACTGAGCGAGCTTGAAGAGGCCACATGCTTATCGCATGGCGCAGTGATTTCGATTTTACATATATATTTTGACATAAAAAAGTTTTCCACAAGATGGATGCCATGTTTCTTCACAATCGACAACAAACTCATTCTCTTGAAAATGTTCCAGGAAAATTCGTCTCAGTTTTTGCGCCATTTCGTAATTGTCAATAAAACCTGTATTCCCCACAATACATACAAAATCAAGGAACAGTCAAAACAATGGACTGTGAACCGAAGGTGAAGAAGCTCAAGGTGAGTTCGTCAGCAAACAAAGTAATGGAGACAGTTTGTTGGGATGCACATGGCGTCAGCGCTGCTGGATCGATTCCAAACCGATTTGAAATATAAACTTCCACATTTGGCGAAGAAAAAATTTAAAATTTAGTTTTTCACCAGGACAACGCATCGGCGCAAAAGTCCGCACTGGCAATGGCAAAATTGCATGACTTAGACTACGAACTATTCCTTCATCCATCAGAATTCGCATACTTAGCCTCCTGACGTTAGTAATTTGGGTCGAAGGACCAAAAGCGAAAGCATGTTTTAAAAGACTCGAGACATCGTATTATTTGGAGAAGAGCATTAAAAAATTCGAGAAACATTGTCGAGCTAAACAGGAGACTATGTTGAAAAATAAAATATTTGTATGCCAAACGATAGTTATTTCATTTTTCAGGGACTTCTTCACCCACAATACTATAACGCAATGACTTAACATATTATAACTCTACTATCGATCTCTGTAACTTACGGCAGGCAACCAATCAATGATCAATTATCTCTAAAATTATAATTTAATTGGACGTGGTAAGTTTTTGTTTCATAGAATTATTAGTACATTAGGTGTGATTGATTCTTATGAGACTGGCCAGTGGCGTCTATCAGGGGATTTCGGCTTGAAATCAAGAAATCTTATTTCTTTATATATTGGTGTACATATTAGTAAAAATTGCAATATATTAATTCTTCGATTCTTGTTAGGGGCTATAAGCATCGAACAACACATTTTTAGAATTAAGAGCATATTACGGCATCTAACCGAAAAGAACACTGTGTTTTTTGCACTGGCCACTTTAATTGAATATATGTGAATTAGTTAAAAAATCAACAATTATGCGTGTATTGTTCCTCGTATTGCAACAAAAAAATAATAATCAACCAATAGCTATAAACTTTCCATATCGTCCTTATAAAAATTAATACTTGTTTGTGTACTATTTTATTTCAATTATTTATAACATTGTATTTTTAATTTAAAAAAGAAAATATTACTCAGAGTGAAACAATTTTGTTTTGCAATTCAATTTGTTTGCATTTTATTTTCATTTCATTTAATTGTGTCATATGCAATAATATTACTTAACAACTCTTGCAGTAAATTTCCAAAGAATTATGATTTTTTTGTTAAAACAGATCACACTGTGGAATGTGGAAAAACCCCTTTCACACAAAAAATATGCAAACAAGAAACTTTAAGAAATAATGAAAAAGATTAATATTTAATCAAGGTTATTTCTTTTAAAACAAAAGCAGACAAAAAAATGAGATATTTTAAGATATGACAAAATAATTAATAAGAGGTGTGTTTGCTTAAGTCTCATGTTGTTTACTATTGTCTGAAAACAAAATCAGTAGGTAAAGTTTCGTCTGGTCTAAGAATTTTTAATATACAAATCACCTTATATGTTTGTAGGTGCGTAAATGTTTATTATTACGCGGATAAAAGGTAGAACTTAAATTAAGTATATTGAGGAATATTCTTTATCAATACCAGAACAATAATTGATGGAATTTGAATTCAAGTTCCGATCAGTTTTACCGGAATACTGTTTAACCATCGTATCTATAGAACTTCGCACTTAAGAAAACCAGTAAATCCATTAAGGCTCGAAGCACTGAGGCTGGAGACGAATACATTCCAGTATGATATCTCATTATTCATTTTTTCTGTCGTACACAATTTAAACTCATTTGTTCTCTATTTTCTCGCGACTGACTGGATCGAAATTCCATGTTTCTAGCCCAAGTCTAGACTTGCAGTATCAATTAAGGATTCAGTCAAGGTTATGCGCTGTCATGCAATCTTAAGCATGCAAGTAGTTGCATTCACTTGCATTCATACGTATAGCAGTATATATATTGAGGTGCTTCCATTCTGACGGAAAGAATAAATTGGCAAGAAGCTTTTTTCGCTTGTATAATGTTTCAGAGGGTCGTACCTTACAAATAGTAGACTAGGAGTTCCAATTAAAGAATGTGAATGGAGGGACGTAGAGTAGAACTTATCAAAATAATAAAGTTTTTCAACAAAACTTATTTCCCACGCAACACTTTGTACCTTTCATGAGCTTCATTCCTCAAAAAGTCAAAATCTTGATAGGAACTGTAGAGTGCATGGTCATATTTTGGTCTTATAAAGTTAGTGGATCGTGATAAACAGGGCCCAGTGACTTACATCGATTTGCTTATGTGGTAAGATGCCAAAAATGAAGTTGATCTTGTATCTATAAATTCGTGCCAGAATCGAACAGCTAATATGATTGGCACTGAATCAAATTAGGAATTTATCA
This sequence comes from Philhelius pedissequus, assembly GCA_910595825.1. Taxonomy (NCBI): domain Eukaryota; kingdom Metazoa; phylum Arthropoda; class Insecta; order Diptera; family Syrphidae; genus Philhelius; species Philhelius pedissequus. The sequence continues at coordinate 42,867,395 of OU343163.1, forward strand.
GATTGAACGCTTGACTCGACTTCGGTCCGTTCATGCAGGATATACTGAGGGTAATGCGCAGTGACTTCGAGGCCTCTTTTTTTTGTAAATTAACTATATGCCTGTAAGATCTAAGGTCTTTTAAATGCAACCTGAATTGCACGGCACTTGTACATCCATTTAGAGCTGGATGATATTAGACTTCGTTCAGTTAGTATTCCACATTTATTACTCTAAGAATATTTCAGCATTTTGTTTTACATATACTCGTATGTACCTAATTTAAAGGCATTTTGAGTACCTTTCTGAACATCAAATTGGGAGGAAAAAAAGAGTCTGGTGAAACAATCTACATGTTGTACAACTAAAGATGGAATCTCAGTACTTTACAGTACGCCTGAAGTTTACCTCAAGGGTAAGTTGATGTGCATTCCTAGAACTGGATATTTCGCTATATTATTTATAAAATTAGCAGTAAAAAATTGAAACACATGAAACATGAACATGAAACATGAAACATGAAACATGAAACATGAAACATGAAACATGAAACATGAAACATGAAACATAAAACATGAAACATGAAACATGAAACATGAAACATGAAACATGAAACATGAAACATGAAACATGGAACGTGAAACATGAATCATGAAACATGAAATATGAAACATGAAACATCAAACATGAAACATGAAACATGAAAAATGAAACATGAAACATGAAACATGAAACATGAAACATGAAACATGAAACATGAAACATGAAACATGAAACATGAAACATGAAACATGAAACATGAAACAAGAAACATGAAAACATGAAATATTCCGAGAAAGGAAAGCTGATAAGTACTTTTTAAAAAATAGATTCTACTCACCTTGTAATATACCAGGTTTATAGTTTTCTCCGAATCTTCTGTGAATTTTGTTCTGTGTAGTTCGGAAAGTTCTGTTGTAAAAAACCAAAATCTTTTCGAAAATAAATAATAATGGAAAATCAGAAACGCAAAATAAACTTTAATGTTTTTGTCTGATAAAACAAAACATCAGGAACTGTTTTTTTTTCTTAAATTTTCCTTTCTGTGACTAAATTTTTCGAAGTAGGTATAATTTATCTCTCCCTTGAAGCATTCTTCACTGCTTGTTCAAAAATTGATAAAGCCGATTTTTATAAAATTAAGTAATCCAGTCTTTAACATTTTTTCTTCTTAATGTTTAATCATTTCGCCAAATTTGACTCTTTCGAACAAGCTATTCAGTCAAGTAGTCAAGAAGAATATTTTCAAAATCTTGTAAGTCTGGGCGAACATTCTTATGTATCAATATGTTTCACGATTTTAGCTACTCGGATCCGTGGGACTTCATCACGTTATTGGCAGCGCCATTCAGCTAATTTGTCGAAATTCTGCATAATCCATCGACCCCATATGCATCGTTATTGTTGCATTCGGCGGCCGCTGGTATCACTTCTAGTGGCCAGGAATACAATGAACGCATTCACTATTTTTTTTTATTTTTCTTGAATTAAACAAAAAGTAAAATGTCAATGACTGAAAAATTCCATTTCGAATTTATAAATACATTTGTCCCCTCTCTACGCAACAGCGACATCAGTAATGGCCAATATTGCTAAAAAGTGTTCCAATGGAAGAGTTGCCAATTTTTTTCATCAACTAGCGAATATTAAAAAATACGTCGGAAAGTTTTTTTTTTAGATTTTGAGAAAGTGAGGGATGGTCCATTATTCCATTTCCATTTTAGGTGTATGTACATTGATACGTTATGCCCTCGGAAATTTACTTTCGAGTTACTTCATTCAGGGACCAAATGTTTCCCAACATTTTTTCTTAGTTTTGTAGCTTTCTGTTATTTAGTTATAAGTGGACCAACTATTCACGTTTAAAAGCTGAAATTTGTTGCATTGGTGTAGCTATTGGACCCTACCTCTCTTAGTAATTCGACAGAAATACTTGTAGGAAAAAAAAGGAAAATCCAAAACAATTAATTTGGCAAATAAAAATCGATTTTTCTCGCCGTAAATTATACAATGACATATTTGACTTAGAATCAGTTACTTTTCGCGTTTTGTGTCTTTTAAAGGAATTTATGCTTAAAAATGTAGAAATTGATTTCCGGTCGAAAGAGAAGATAATTCTCGTTTTCAAACTTCTCTCATTGAAACTCTTAATTTTAACTAATATCAAAAAATGGAAAAAAAGTGACGACAATTATGAAATTGACTGACAAAGAAATTCAGGTAAAGAACCTGAACCCTTAAGGTGAATTCACAAAAAAAAACAAATGATATGCACAAACAAACAAGTCAAACGAGAGCAATCTTTTAAATGATAAAAATTACTCCCCAAAAGATTACATTCTTTTTCCAATCCTAGTGATTAGTTCATGCCAGATTTCTGCCCATTTTTTTGATTAACGAAAAATTACACAAGAATGCCTCTTTCTACACCGGAATTCGATTAAAAATTCTAAGATACCTGCGTTCTTATCGAGAAAGTTGTCAAAAAAAAATACACCGAGTGGGTGTTGTCTTCAACTAATTTATAAAAACTCAATACGAAATCAATAAAACAAGACAAACGAAACACAAAATCTGTTTTATGTAAATATTGTTTTGGTTTCACTTAACAATTTTTTTTTGTTCAATATTGACACAAAATAAAACACTACAAAACTAAAACCAATAATGTCGGTCATAAGTTTACCCTAACTTAAGGTTTTCTATCAATGTCATTAATTAAGGGTCTTGTTATCCATAAGCCAGCATATATTTACGAGCATGTCAAAACCTATATCATGCAAGAATTCATTCCCACACAAACTTTATATCCACACATGAATTATTTATCGAAATAGTATCACAACAAATGGGCGTGTATATTTACATACAAATAATAGTTTATTTAAAGACCCCACAACATTGTCAAAAAAAAATAACAAACATTTCATAAATACCATCTTACCCACAAGACCTACCTACACGTATAATGTAATTCGAAATAAGCAACTTACTACCAGAGTTACACAGAGTAAGCAATTTTGAATAATTAACAAAGCCATACTAATCGAATGCCCAAACTTGTAACTTAAATCCAGCTTGACGCAGGCAAATAGATATTATTAGATACAAAACGATTATTACACACATATGTATGCGTGTATGTAAGAAAATAAAATGTCTAATCAAGATTAAATATTGACAATTAATTTAAATGAATAAGTTTAAAGTTTTGGGTGGAATTTCAAATTCAACTTGTGAAACCCACTTCTGACCGATGTCAACAACACTATAGTTTCCGTACTTCAATGATTTATTTATGTGTGCGCTTTAGGTTTTAAAGCTGCGACAAGTGTTGTTTTTTTCTGTTAGTTCACTAAAAGTTTTGTAACAACTTGGTGAGTTCCAGAGTGAAATTAAGCCTTTAAGAAAGTATCAAGTGTCAAAAGTAAACCTACCGAAAAAAATATGCTCAAGGAAAGAAAAAACAAACCATTTATCATGTTTCGTTTTTCTTTCAAGATTTCAAGACTTTTCCTCTAAGCTTTCGGGGCTCTCTTGCCCACCTAATTATTGCTGGCACGCGTGACAGGTAGACCAAACAAAAAAAAAAGTTTATATATTATTCAAGGGCCTGTTGTGACAGAAAAAAGGTGAATCTACAGAAAAACACAATTAAGGAAATGTGTGTTTATGCACTTTGTCCTGGATAATAATTGACACCGATGAAAAATTGGGTTTCTATGTGTTTCATATTCACTCTTCGCTAGACTTTGACATGTAAATGACAATCATTATTTTGTTTACATGCTGCATTAGCCTAAACAATGGTGTTGTTGTTGATTGATCTGTCACATTAATGCCACATTAATATTAAGGGTATTGTATGTATATGGATGGTGAAACTGTGGTTTATTGATTATACAATTTGGGACAACCGATGGGGTCACTTGGATTGATTTTGGTATTGTCAGTTACACGAAGCGAGCTTTCTGTCGAGATTTTTATTTATTTACGCTGACATTTTTTTGTTGCATTTTGAAAGGCATATTGATGACATTATATGTGGAGTTGGATCCTGTTAAAAGGATATTGCTGCTTCGCGGTATGGCATAACGCATACTCTAGTTCTAGAGGATAAATTATCATTGACTCAGACGCATATATCAAGCTTAATTTTAGTAATTCCACGGGTTATATGGACTTTGAGGGTACCGCTTATTTTGCGGATTATTGGCATACCTTCAAAGAAAAAACTCTAACGCTGTCAAATAGCACGATCAACCAGTTCTTCTCTCCTGACCATCAGGTAGGTAACCTCAAATCACTCACGCAGAATGTTCACTGTGACATAAGCTGTGTGGTAAATTGTGCAGTTCTTTTGGAACCGCATGTCGTCCACAATCCATACCAGCCAAGTTGGGAATTAGTTATCATATCATTAATACGCAAATGAAGTTTATGTCCATTTTTTTCGATGTTTTTACAGATGCCACCGGTAAACTATCCACATCAAACACTTCAGTCAGTTTCTGCAGATGCATTGCCACTTAGTGAAGATTTTTTTCTTCTTATCATTTTCCAGTTTTTTTTAACCTGAAGCAGTTTTACCACCTGCACCATATGTAGGAAGATCTGATCCCGTACATTTGACCTAATGTGCAGACCTATAGCCAGGGTCGTTACAAAATGCAATAGACACTTGTCGATACGAGGGCACGCGACAAAGCTGGGCATTCCTAACAATACCTTTTGTCGAAGTTGTGAGGACCACTGGGACTAAGAAACGGCATTGCACTCTGTCTGTAAATGCCTTGAACTGGCTTGAGAAAGAGCACAAATGTTTGGTAAGGCTAGACATTTTTTGACGACATTAACGAAATTTCAGTTTTAATGATCGGAGATCTGACTTCTTTTCTAAACAAGACGAAGAGGCTTTATGGAGAACTCCATTTACTTCTGTATCAAGAACATCTTTCAGGGTCAATAGAAGGCAATGGGTTTTTGAGAGTCTTACATTACACATTGGGCGGGTATACACAACACAAGGTTGGACCGACTTTTGCCCCTGGGACCAGTCAACAAGCTTGAGTGTAATTAAATGTTTTTATACATGAGTAATTTCAGTAGTATATAGAATTGTATTATAAAAAAAACACCTTCTTATTAACTATGTCTGGTCAAGGACAAAATCTTCCAATTTTAATGATTAAATTTTAATCTTGTTGGATATAGTTCCGATTGCTTTTTTATCAAAAAATGCAAGTAAGTTGAACTGAACTTAACAAAAATTGCGTATTGGTAAGGCGTTCACTAACCAACCGATGAGTGCAAGTGAGATTGCCGGGATGAAACGCAAATTTTGTGGACTAAAGGCCGTTAAAAGCTATTTTGAACCAAAATATAAATAGTGAGAAATTCCGTGTTCTTTTCTATCTGTCAGAATCCAGGGTACGACAAAAATATGAAATGCTTCAAGTACTTACCAGATATTATTTTTATTTATAGTGAAATTTTGTCACTGCTTAATTGTCCCACCCATGGGTGACCGCCCCTACTACCGGACGTCACTGACCTTTATCAGTTATACATTCCACATTGCACGTGGCCCCATTTCTTCCTTGGCTAATAAAAAGTTAAATAATTAAGATATTTAATACATTTTAATGTGTGTACTAAAAATCTTTGGCAACAATGTGATCGAACATAAGAGCGTGATCGAATGTAATAGCGAACTACATCGTAAATAAATTTCATCAAAATCGCTGTAAACGTTTTCGTGGAAGTCGAAAATAAAAATATAATAATTGATATCATATTCCGTCGTAAATCATATTATCGAAAAAAGGCCAAAACGGTTTTAACCAAAATCGCAAAAAGCGTTTTCTAATAAAAATAAAATCTTGCTTAACGTGATGACATTTAAAGTAACGACATTTTTGTCCTTAAAAGGTATTGGGAATTTCTAGACCAAGAAAAAATACAACAAACAGTATTTCGCCTTAATATGCAAATTTAATCAAAATCTCGAGCTCTTTTTTTCTGAATCGAACATTTTCCCTACAGTACTTATATGTACCGCAATTAAAAATTTTTAAAAATAACAATAAATAGCTAATAGCTTGATCTTCACAAGCCGTAGCGACATAAGATTTATTTTTACTTAATTTATCTTGGAGTTAATATCAATCTACATTACCCTACTTAGCTAGTAGCATGTTCAGTTCAACGGAGCCTCCTCCAAACATAAAACCATAAAACAGGTAGCTAATTTCTTTGGGACATTGTAAACAGTCAGATAAACAGTCAGTGGACTGAAATTAAATTAATAACTAAAATTTCTCTAAAATCTTATTCAAAGAGAAAAAAAACTTTGTAAGGTAGAATTTGGCACTTTTTAATAAACAAAATATTTTTTTTAGATAAACTTCGGCGTAAACAAGAGCTAGTCTTGACTCTACCTTGTCTATACCTCTTTTAAAATATTTTCTAAGCTTCTTTAAAAATTCCTAATGATACCGCATGGTAAACAAAAGATTAAAATTACTTTAGAAAAAAAAAATAAACGACCCCACAAGATAAATCTTATTATCATTTGCGGGCAATTAGGCAAGTTGATTTTTCTCTGACATATTTATCACAAAAACAAAAAAAAACGCAAAAGTTTCTCTCTTTAGACATGTGTGCCAAAAAGCCAAAAAAAGACTCCACTAGGCTAAGTAAAGTATGTAGGTACATTCACGTTGCTAAACATGTTTATTTGTTATTATTTTTTCGTTTTAATTTTGTTTTAAAACTTTCAAAGATGATGGACAGCTTCTGTATATGCCCCAAATTCAAAAAAAAAAAAAAAAAAACTGCTACATATAACCCCAAAGTTATAAACTACTTGAAACAAGATAAAATAAAACGAATTTCTGTTTAAGAAAAAACAATAATTGAGTAAAGTCTTTGAGAAAGCAAAAAAAAAAATAAAGTATCTTTTGTCACTCAACGATCAGTTGATAACTTGATGGTGCGTGTAGATACATTTTCGGCCTACTTACACATTAATTCACATGCCACACAAATATGCAATCAATTTTTAGGTTTGGTCGTTGTATAGTTTTTGTGTCTTGTAGAACAAGTGTAGACACAATCATCATTATTTTTTTTATTGTACTTTCTTCAGGTTGTAGATACATTATTCTGTGCAACGAGGCTGAAACATCAAAGACTGCGTACGCTTACATTGTGGTCGATAAAGTTTCATCATATTTTTGTTAATTTTGTAATAGCTACACAATTATTATTTTAGGTTTTGGACTTAGATATACTGAGCTGACTATGCTAGACAGTATGGCGTGTCCTCATTTGTATCTATAAAATGAAATCGATAAGAATGTCGCGCTTGTAATGTTTGTAAAATTTTTTTTTATGAGGAAAATGAAGCGAAATCGCCCAACATTATCCAATTATTATATCGGAAAATCATGAATAGAAAATATACGGTCCGGGGTTGTCGGATTGTTCTCATTGGAAAGAAGGAAAATGCATGCACTTTACTGAATGGCCAGGCCATACAAGCCGCAGTCATGAAGTCATGTGGTGTGCGGTTGCTGTGTGCCTTTCTTTTGTACTGAAATTGCGGAGGCTTTTAGAAAGATAAAAAAAAATGTATTATTATTTAAAAACATTTTCCTTATTAGATGAACACGAGATAGTGTCAAATGGCGTAGGCTGCGAAACAGATTTTTGTATAGCCAAGAGTTTGTTAGTGGAATTTTTAATGGTTGATGGCTTTGAATTGCCCCAAAACAAAACCTTATTTCCCGAAAGGGTATAGCCCAACTGTATGTGTCCAACTGTACATCAGCCAACACTGCCTACTGCCAATGGACGGATTAGATAAAAATATGCCTAAAATTATTTTGCAAATTAAATTTTAAAAAAAATTATATTAAAAAGAAGATATTTTATTTAAAAATGATTTTACTTATATTTATTTATTTATTAAAATAAAACTATAATTCTGATCAATGCTTCATGTTGTGAATGTTTAACATTTTTGTCGCCATTTGATGGACCCAAAGAAAATTTGTTTAACTTGTTTGTTTGTATTTTTTACTTGCGATTATAAATTTTAGAAGAGCTTGGTTTTTGAAAATTCAAAAAAACACAGAAACTTGTAAAAAGTGAATGAAATTTTTATTTGGATCGATAAAATCAATTTCTGCCATTTCCTTTTTAAAAATAATTTCACTTAAATGTTGCCCGCGGCTACGCTTCAGGTGGTCCATTCTGAAGGTCCAATTATGGCAAACTTTTTCACACATTTCGGCCGGAATCTCACCAATGACGCGTTCAATGTTGGCTTCCAAGGCAGCAATCGTATTTGGCTTGTCCCCATAGACAATAGACTTAACATAGCCCCACAAAAAATAGTCTAACGGGGTCAAATCACATGATCTTGGTGGCAAATTGACTGCGCCAAAACGTGAGATCAACTGCTCACCAAATTCGCCTCTCAATTGATGCATGGTTTCGCGTGCAGTGTGGCATGTGGCACCGTCCTGTTGGAACCACATGTCGACCGAGTTCAATTCTTGCATTTTCGGCAAAAAAAATCTGTTATCATCGAACGGTACCTTTCTCCATTGACCGGAACCCTGCGGCCTTCATCGTCCGTGAAGAAGTACGGCCCAATGATGCCGCCTGCCCATAAACCGCACCAAACAGTGCATTTTTCGGGATGCATTGGTAGCTGCTGAATTGCCTCTGGCTGCTGTTCACTCCAAATACGGCAATTCTGCTTCTTCACGTATCCATTTAGCCAAAAATGAGCGGGAAAAAAACGGACGTAGCTTGCGAAACACATTTTTCACAGAGCACGAATTTTGATAATAAATTTCAATAATTTGCAAGCCTTCTTCAGGCATAAGTCTATTTATGATGAAATGGCAAACAATACTGAATCGAAATGTCAAATGTTCGTGGAATTTGTCATGTGTGATCTGTCAAAAATATAAACGTCAAAAACCAAGTAGCAAAAAAATCACCTATTTTATACTATAAGGCAAGTTATGTATTCGTAAAAAAAATGTTTTTCTAACAATCAAACATGACATTACTATAATAAAGAACACCAAAAAAAGTGGGTCCCGCAATTCCGTATGTCTGCCTGTCTGTCTGTAGAACGATCTACAGCCTAAACGGCTGAACCGATTTGGTTCAAACTTGGTACTTAGGCGCTTTAGGTGATTTTCCAAAATAGATTTTTGAATATTTGTTTTGGGCCCAAAAATAACGGTACTTTCAAATTTTTCTACCATCTTTATTATCTCAAAAACGGCATTAACGATTATGATAAAAATTGGTGTGTTTACTACTTTGGGTATGGTCAACATTTCGGCCAAAAAAGTTTTTAAAATATTTTGTAATTAACGGTACCTGCCATACAAGTTTATTGATTTTTGACTTTCTCATAAACGGCTCAACGGATTTCGATAAAAAAATTTATACAGGAGCTCCTTCAAATTCTAAATAGTATTTCATTTCAAAATTTTCGAAAAATATTTTTTTTACTTTTTGAAAAAAAAATATTTTTTTTTTTTGAAAATTCAATATTTCTAAAACGGGTGGACGATTTTTTCTGAAATTTTATTTTTAAATTTATATTATTAAATATTTAAAATGTTCATACCAATTTTTTTTTAGAAGAAGTTTAAGATTTTATATATATAAAAAATTAAGTGAAAAACTTTAAAAATATATTTAGCAGTTTTATTAAGAATCTTTTGCATATAATGTGATCGAACATAGGAGCAAGTACCTGCGATCCAGTCGTGCATTTTATTTTATATCTAATAGATTTTCAATGAACTAGTTTTTTAGACTAATGATGATCGTATTTTACGAATAAGAGATTATTTGAATAAATTTAAATAACATGTCACGACTTTAAATTGATATAGTAGTGCATTAGACAAGGTTTATAAATAAACATACAAAGCTAGTTGGATTTTGATTTATTGATAGAATGAATAAATAATTTATGAAAGAGCTTCGGCCTAATACTGGCTTTTTATTGTGTTCTGAAAAGTCTTTTGTCAAAAATATAATTTATAAATATCAATTTTGCATTTCAAATAGTCTAAATGTCCAAAACTAGTTTTTGAAAATTCAAGTTTTTTTTTGATTATTGTGTGACGTAGCATAAAGCGTCAAATATAGAAATGTAGGCTCCTGACCACCTCAAGAAAGCTATACAAAGCCAATTGGTACAGTCAGTTCCTAAGTTAACGATAAGAATTCCTCAAAATGAGATTTTTCTCTTCCTTTTTTATAGATCCATTTATTCCTTGTGATATATTAGGTTCCGTAGAGCAATTCCAAGCAATTCCGGCTGTGTCTCGGTCTGTAGATCGGTCTAGTGCCTAAGCCACTAAAGGGGTTCAAACTAGGACTAACGTTTCCTATGTGATTGCCTAGATTCTCTTTGAAAGTATTTTTTAAACCCACCCCGAAAATAACAGTACTTGCCAATAAAAATTTGTGTATTAAAAAAGTTAAATATCAATTATTTCAAAAACGGGTCTAACGATTTTGATAAACAAAATTGTTATTAAATGTACATTCCATAAAAGATTTTTTTGGTTTCCGACTTTTTATACCTACAAGAATTCTAAGTACTACTGCATATCAAAGCATTCGAAAATAATTACAATAATAATATACATAAGAGCAAGCAATCAAGTCGGGTAATTTATTAATTATTGAAGTCGTTCCTAAGCTGTGTATACCTTTTTCTACCCATATTAAAAAAAACGATTTAGTTACGCTTTATCTTTTACACGTAAACTAAGTTCAAAATGTCATTAAAAAAACCGAACTTCTGCTGTTTGACATTTACAAACTTATTCCTTCGAAAATCAATCGAAGACGTTGGTTTAGTGAAGGAATAAGAATTGACATTGAGAAAGAAATATACAGGGACATAGAATAAAAAAGGTAGAGTTGATATTTATTGTTGTAGATTTTGCTCGTGGATATTTAAGTTTTGTATTAATTGAAAATTTTATTCGGCAGATTACTTTCTATTCTATGGTTTAGTAAAGTAGGTAAAGTAATGGATTAGAGGTGGAATAAATATTTTTTTATTAATAGGGATAACTATTCATGTTTTACTTGCGATATAAAAAAAATCGAACTCAAAATTTGAATTAAACTTGACTGCTGATAGCGAACAAAAAGTGGTCTGACTGTCAGCATACAGTTTGGATTGTCCTCAAACTTGATACATAATGTTTTTTACTTTCATATTCGAAGAAAACGCAAGCAATATTTACATATTATTTTTGTTTTTGTTTTGCGATTATAGGTACTAACGGGTGATTTTTTTCTACTTGGTTTTTGACGTTTATATTTTTGACAGATCGCACATGACAAATTCCACGAACATTTGACATTTCGATTCAGTATTGTTTGCCATTTCATCATGAATAGACTTACGCCTGAACAACGTTTGCAAATTATTGAAATTTATTATCAAAATTCGTGCTCTGTGAAAAATGTGTTTCGCAAGCTACGTCCGTTTCAGCGACGAGGCTCATTTTTGGCTAAATGGATACGTGTATAAGCAGAATTGCCGTATTTGGAGTGAAGAACAGCCAGAGGCAATTCAGCAGCTACCAATGCATCCCGAAAAATGCACTGTTTGGTGCGGTTTATGGGCAGGCGGCATAATTGGGCCGTACTTCTTCAAGGACGATGAAGGCCGCAGGGTTACGGTCAATTAAGAAAGGTACCGTTCGATGATAACAGATTTTTTTTTGCCGAAAATGCAAGAATTGAACTCGGTAGACATGTGGTTCCAACAGGACGGTGCCACATGCCACACTGCACGCGAAACCATGCATCAATTGAGAGGCGAATTTGGTGAGCAGTTGATCTCACGTTTTGGCTCAGTCAATTGGCCACCAAGATCATGTGATTTGACCCCGTTAGACTATTTTTTGTGGGGCTATGTTAAGTCTATTGTCTATGGGGACAAGCCAAACACGATTGCTGCCTTGGAAGCCAACATTGAACGCGTCATTGGTGAGATTCCGGCCGAAATGTGTGAAAAAGTTTGCCAAAATTGGACCTTCAGAATAGACCACCTGAAGCGTAGCCGCGGGCAACATTTAAGTGAAATTATTTTTAAAAAGTAAATGGCAGAAATTGATTTATCGATCCAAATAAAAATTTCATTCACTTTTTACAAGTTTCTGTGTTTTTTTGAATTTTCAAAAACCAAGCTCTTAAAAAATCACCCATTATAAGGCAAGTTAAGCATTCGTCGAAAAAAAAAAGTTTTGAGATAACAATCAAACATGACATTACGATGATAGCGACGACGAAAAAAGATGGTCTAAAAATTCTGTCCGTCTGTATGTCTGTCAGCCTGTCAGTCTGAGGGGAAATTCAATTTTTTTTAGCCCAAAACAATAACGGTACCTACCATATAACCGTTACGTTAAAGCCTATTTTTCTCGGAAACGGCTCTTACGATTTTTATTTAAAAAATCAGTGCAGCTTTTTAGATACGACCGATCACAGTTTAAAAAAAAATGTTTAAATGTCTAAAAACGGTACTTTCCATAGGACCGTTTTTTTTTGCTTTCGACTATCTCATAAACGGCTTACCCGATTCTTTCGAAATTTCATACATATATAGCCTTAGGTTGCCCAATTTATACTGCGTACCAATATTTTTAATTAATATTTTTTTGTATTTTTAAAAGCATTTTTTAAGAAAAAAATTTTTTAAATTTATATTTTGAAAACTGCTCATTAAATTTTTTTTCAAAACTTATATTTATAATGCATTTGCTGAATACCTATGAATTGGCGTTTTTGATTTTTTTTTTAAATTTTTTTCAAAAAGTTAAACAATTTTTCTCAAAAATCGCTCCACAGATTTAAAAAAAAAAATTTCATTAATTCAAATTTATCCAAGAAATAAAATGGCGTACTTTTTTTGGAGCTCAAATTAGTTTAAGTATTTATTTTAGAATTTTGAATTATTTTTTCTTTGATTAAGCCGATTTAATCTTTTGTTTTTAAGTTTATATTATTAAATATTTAAGATTGTCATACCATTTTTTTTAAGAAAAAAATTAAAGAAACGTTGTGTATAAAAAATAAAGTAAAAAATGACTAAAATTATATTTAGATTTTAAATAGAAATCTTTTGCATACGATGTGATCGAGCATAAGAGCAAGTTCGTGCGATCCAGTCTGCATTTTATTTCTCTAATGCAAACCCTTTTTTTCATTTTTTTTTACCGAAAAGGTCAATCTTTTAAAAAGAATCAGTTCATTAATGAAAGGAAAAGATACTTTTTGGTAATTTTTTATTTTGGAAAAAAATGTTTTTTTGGGTTTTGGTACCCTCTTAGAACAATTTTTTTTTCGAATTTCCGGAAAACCGTTCATTTTTTATGAAGCAGCGCCTAAAAAGTTTAAACAGTTTTTGAAAAAAAAAAACAATATTTTTTGGAAGACTCAATATTTCGAAGACAACTCAATAAATTTCTTGGAAAATTTGTACTCTCACTACTTTTTTTGTCGTTATCTTGATTACTTAAAAAAAAAAACTATTCTCCTAAAACAATGTTAAAAAACCGGTTTTCAAAAACGGATCCAAGACATTAGGGCAGTCCATTTTCAAGTAAAAAAATATTTTATTTTGCGTTCTTATTAATAGTACTTAGGTACTATAGAACTACTTTTCATATTTTCGATTCTCCCATTATTGGATAAAGTGATTAAAATTAAGTTCCTTAAAACTAAATGAAAGCTATTATAAGATAATGCATCTTAATGTGTATAGCGTAAAAAGTCAAAAAAAAAAAAAATTCACTCAAAAAAATGTTTCCCCATTTGTTGACTTTTAGGCAATTTGGTTTTGAGCAATTTAATTAAGAATTCGGTATGACCTAAAACAAAGCTAATTTATGATTAACAACACTCTATTGGACTTCTCCATCAATGTATTTAACGGTAATAAGCATTGCCGGTTCTGATCATTAAATAATGCAAACTATTACCAATAAATGCCTAATGCGCTAATCAAATCCATTTCACAAAAATCTAGGCCAGAAAATGAATAACTTATTACCATATCTACATATCAATTCAATCAATTATAAAAAAAAATAAAAACACCCCTAATCCCGAACGTAAACATCCTGTGCCTCGTCATTTTTTTTATTATTTATTTGACCATAATTTAACCAAAAATAAAATTCCACAAAAAATGTATGTCAGAAGCGTGTGATTGAAAGAAGCCTAACAAATGTTTACTACAAAAAAAAACTTCAAACAGGTCTGCTGGGAAAATAAAACCCATCAAAGTATCTTAATATCTTCAGATCATCAACAGCCCTCTATAAACACATTCCCACCAAAAATACTTCATACCCACCCTACATACATATCTATACAACTAGATCCAGCTAGAGATTGTGACTTCTAATAAAAATACGCATTCACACCTATTTTTAAAATTTTCAATTTACTTAAAATTAGCACATTCTTAAATCATATTCGAATCTACATATGTACATACCTACTCCGTATATGCGGGAAATGGTGCGTAAATTATGTGATCTTTTATAAAAAAAATCGTAAATTTTTTTTAATTCAAATTCAAATTAAATACAAAAAAAAATAACAAAAGAAAATAAATACAATTTTTTGTTTAGAAAATGTTTGCCAAAAGAAAGAGTGCGTGAAACTAGTTCTTGACGTCATAAAGATACAAAATAATGCTCGTCACTCAGAATGCCACCAACACCGCCGCGCCATCCGTCTATAGAGCAGACTCAAAATTTTTTATCTGGAGTGAGAAGTAAACATGAGTACATTCGAACTTGTATCTTGCTGCTGCCAATACATTTTCAGCACAAAACTTATCTTAATGGGCCACTGGAAAGATACAACATACCTACCTACCTATTAGATAGAAAATTGGATTTCTGCTGTCGATCTGTCCAGTTTGTCTAGCTTAGAATATTGTCTGTAGCAGGATAGAAGTGTTACTTGCAATATGTTCGATTGTAAGTAGAAAATAATAATTAGCGTTCTATTTAAAATTCAATATGCAAATAGATTTTCACTATTCGTATGTTCGATGTAATAAATTGCACTTGCGACTGACAGGGTCAGAATTTTAAAATATTGTAGATTGTGGATTTTTCGTGAAGTGCCTCGGGGGTGATTTTTTTTTTCTTTTACTGAATGATGTCTATCACGTAAATTGTGAATATTTTTAGTAGAAAGATACAAAACGGATGATTTTTGTGACGTAGATTTGTAGAAAAATTTGCTGATTCCGAAGAAAATGATGTCAAGTGACCTTTAAGCAAACGTTGGATTTTTTCATACTCATCTGGGTGCTTCTACATGATGGGGCTAGTCTGGATTGGTATCATCCCAAATCTGACAGTTTTGTTTTTTACGTGCGCTTCTTCACGGTACGAGTAGTGCAACACAGTAGCGACGTTTATTTTATTTCTCTGAAAAAAAAAACACTCCTACCTAAAAATGTGTGTGTTCGCGTAACTGGTGACAAAAATTCACAGAGAGTGAGGAAAAAAATCTCTCAGAGATAGACGATAGACAAGCTTTCGGAAAAATTCGGGAACTCATTCATCATCTCCGAAACCCTTAAAATAGAACACAGTAGAGTCTTCCAAGTTCAGGTGTGGGTAGTAAAAAATGCTGCTAAATATGTGTCAATGATGACGCTACCACATCCTGCATTGACGCATTGACAGCTACGCAACAATCAAAGCGATTTCTGTCACAGTTATCAAGCCGAAGTTTGTAACTTGCTGTCGGGAAGAGCCGATGATTCTTGGCACGCAGCATAACATTAGATTCTGCTGGGTCCCGAGTCACAGTAATCTACGGGGTAATAAGAGAGCTGCCGAGGAAGCGAGGAAGGGTTCAGCACTTGAACCTACCCAAATAGACCCGTCGCGTCGATTAATATCCCACTCTGTGTCACTAAGCCGAACACTGGAAATGAGATTCTCTCAAAAACCAATGAAAGTTGAAATTTAGTCGAAAACTATGCTACAACCAGGAAACTATGGAAAAATATCGATAAGAAAAGAACAGGAAAGATTACCACTTGAATAAGATTTCCCATCGCACTCTTAGAAGCGTAATAACCGGAAGCAATCTGCTGAAAATGGGGTTTAGTAATGGTGACCTTGTAACGACAAAGAAGAACACGAGGACAATACACAAGATGTCAGTGGGGCTTATTCGGGTAGTTAAATAATATTTGCGATAGCATTTAAAAAAAAAAGTTTTCACAAAAAAACCTATTATTAAACATTTTAAAAAATATACTCTTCGGGGTATCGGAACCCCGCTTTTTAAAATCTCGTTTTTCAAATATCCCGACAAAGATTTTAAAATCCCTCTTATTCAAAATCTCGATTTATTTTAATCCCACTTTTTAAAATCCTGTTTAATCCTGCATAGGCCCATAGGGCGTTTTTTATTTTAATAAATGTTACATAAAACACTTTGCATACACCCAAATTCAACTCCGCCCCAAATTCTATGTTGGGCCAAGCAGGGGGTTGAACATCGTCCTTTATGCACTTTGTGTTGATTTCAAAAGCAGCAATCAAATAAACGGGATGGTAAAAAAACAGGATTTTAAGAAACAGGAGAGTAAAAAGCTGGATTGTTAACAAGCGGGATTATAAAAAGCGGGATCAAAAACGTGATTTAAAAAAAACGGATTACAAAAAGCGGGATATAAAACCCAACTCATTATCTTCATATGAAAGAGATTGCTGACATCTAATTTTACGGAACTAGCGTATTTTTACACTCACTTTTAAAAAAATATGAAATTTTGTGCAGCTCAGTCCTAAAAACATGTTTGACGCTAAAATTTGCAGCTTGGGCAAAATTTGTGGGAGCGTATCGAAATCCTGCTTTTTAAAATCACTCTTTACAAAAATCCTGAAAAAAAAACTTTTAAGACCCCGTCTTTTAAATGCCGCTTTTTAAAATACCGCTATTCAAAATCCCGATCTATTATAATGCCGCTTTTTAAAACCCATTTTATATCGTTTTAAATTTTGATAAATGTTACAAACAAAATTTGCATACGCCCAAACTCGAACACAAACCATATATTGGGACAAGCAGGCGCTGTCCTTTCTGCCTTCTTGGGATTATCAGAAGCGGGATTATAAGAGACGGGATTTTAAAAGAGGTATTTTAAAAAGGCGGGATTATAAAAATCGAGATTTTAAGAAACGGGATTATAAAAAGCGGGATATAGAACCCAACCCAAAATTTTACTATCTCGGGACCGCATAATTTTGTGGAAAATGCAAAAATTTAGTATAAGGGAACAGGGCAAGAGACTCTGTAAAAGTACAACGTCGCAAAATTTTAAAAGGTGTGATATAAAGGTCGTCAAGCTAGCTGAAGGCTGGTTAAACAGTGCAAAAAACTAAGCGAACATAACTTTTTGGCATTTGTTAATGTCAAAGTGCCTTAGTGTGATTAAGTTTGGTGCTAAAAAGTTAAAATAGCCTTCGCGTGATTTTGATGAGTAAGATCTTAAACTAATGATAGTTCGATGATTAACGAATTTAAAATTAGCAAAATCCTCTTTTGAGTTTAGTATCATACTAAAACTGGTTTAACATACTAAGTCATTTAAAATTTTGTACTAACGCCTCTGAGCGCTTACATGTTATTCGTAAAAGTTACGTAACATTGAATAGAGGCATTTTAAGCTAAGTGCGCTTGGAGGTTTTATGCATATAAATTTAAGCAACGATGATTAGAGTTTTAATATATATTTAATCACTGTGTATCTATTTAAACGTTAAGAGATGTGCTACCGAATTCTATTGAATACGATTATTAGAAAATCAAATCTGTTCAATTGGGTAGCTATACGCAGATTTATTATATAAACGACTTTCTTAAAATAGTGGGATTTGTAGCAGAGAGTTGCATATTGTATTATTCTTAAAGGAACTCTCTTCGAATAGAAAAACAACGACAAATTATTTATCATAACTCGAGGACTTTAAAGAATATATCTACCTATAAATCTTTGAACCCAATACGGGAAAGTTTTGTTCAACGGTGGTTGAGTTCGTAGCAAAAAAAAATTCCTGTGGTTTCCATATATCTACAGTTCATTGCACAACTATTTCGATGCAACCCAATCCAACATCCAACCAGCCAGAGACAACAGATTTAATAGATAGGTACACAGAGCAGAGATAGATAGACTTTTGATTGAATGTCACATAATGCAACGTGACATTTTGCCTCCATACATTATCTCATTTTGCAATATCACTCACACATCCACCTAGTTCTGCACATTCTGTAGTTGCTGTAGTTTGCCATAATAACAATCACCAACAACGTCCTCACTTCTACTTTATTATTGATGACATCCAATATTCATATCTCGATATCACGTCAAACTGTCAATAAATTTGACATGTTGTCACTGCTGCCGTTGCAGTTTCTGTGCCGATTGAGAACGCACATATCCATATGTTGTACGAGTAGTAGGTACATATATGTAGGTACATAATGAACTAGGCACTCTTCTAAGTAATTTGAAACCAATATTTGCCCATCAGCTTTGGTTTTCTGTTTGTTTTGTCCTTCATGGTTCCATGCGCTCCATCAGAAACAGGCGACATCGTGCGCCTAGAAAAATCATCAGCCAATTCATTTCAGCTCTTTTGAAACCGGACTTCATACTCGTAGACCGGAGCTATATCAAATTGCCCTCGAGATACTCGTAGATACTTTTTAATATGCATTTGAGTGAATAACTCTTTGGGTTCGTTGGGTGTATGGATCAACAGCATTGCTTTTGCTTCCTTTGACGTTGTTGGTTGCGAAAATGTTAGCAATCTTATGTGTGGTTTATATTCAAAAAATGGAGAAAAAAAACTAATCAAAGCGATTTAATGAAATGTGACACGTCAAATCAAACTGTCACGACAACGATGACAGAGTATTGTATATTTTGTTTTTTATTTTTCGCTTAATCCAGAGAAGATAGAATTTCAATTCTGAAAATCTGATCGCTGATGATCTCGAATCCTCCCACCGCACCAGTTGGACACTATTTAGCGTCGGGATTTAAAGCAACTTCCGCTGCATTTATAACCAAGATGCCAATCTTATCGACACTTTTGTTTGCCTAATTAAATTCGTAAGATACTCAAACACACTATATGCACTGCACTATGCAAGCATATTTACTTGAATAAAGTTTATATTCTTCATTCGTTATATTTGGGTAAATCCGTAGTCGTACACGGATACGAAAAGAAGTACGATCTGTAGTCTCCAGTTGGATTACGAACCTCTCGAGCCAGAGAAATGTAAACAGACCTTTGATCCGCAACCACAAAACGAGTCACGTATCGCCATCATCATCGTGGATGTTTGTTTCGGTTATTTAGGCGATGATTTCACTTAAGCGGCGCATTTTATTGTTATAAAATATTATCAAAAAAAATGAGTTTTTTTTTGTATTACGTATTATACTTTTTGTTCATATATTTTTTATACTCTCTTTAAATTCGAGTTTTTCTCTTTCTTAGCTCTTAAGTTTCTCTTTTGTTTTTTTTTTTGTTAACTGACAAGACAAATAAATTATTGCGCTAATAATCGCCATGGAAGGTGATGCCAATTTACGAGTATTAAAATAAATAAATATAAAACAAAATAAATTAAAATGCACGACTGAATCGCACGTACTTGCTCCTATGTTCTATCACATTATATGCGAAAGATTCTTAATAGAAACGGCAAAATGTGTTTTTAAAATCGTTTTCACATAATTTTTTATATATAAAAATTCTTTAATTTTTTCCAAAAAAAAAAAAAAAATTTATGGAAATTTTAAATATTTAACAATGTAAATTCAAAAACAAAAATCTAGAAAAACTATTTTTCGACAATTTTGAAATGCTGTATTATTTAGAACTTGAAGTAACTCCTGTACAAACATTTTGATCGAAATACGTTGAGCCGTTTATGACAAATTTGAAAATCAATAAAATGGTTGTAAGGCAGGTACCGTTAATAACAAAATATTTGAAAAAATGTTTTGGTCAGAATGTAGACCATATTCAAAGTAGTACACAGATCAATTTTGATTAAAACCGTTAGAGGCGCTTTCGAGATAATTAAGATGGTAGAAAAATTTGTATGGCAAGTACCGTTATTTTTGGGGCTAAAACAACGATTCAAAAATATATTTTAGACAATCACCTAAAACGCCTAAGCACCAAGTATGAACACAATCGGTTCAGCGGTTTAGGCTGTAGATCGTTCTACAGACAGACGGAAATGCGGCACCCACTTTTTTGGTGTTCTCTATCATCGCAATGTCAACTTTGATAAAATATTTTTTCCAAATGCAAAACTTGCCCTATAGTACCTGTATCGCAAGTACAAAAATTAAATAAATAACATGCACGACTTGATTGCACGTAATAGCTCTTATGTCTTAATAAAACCTGATAAATAATATATGTATTTTTAGATTCGAATTTTAATTAATTTCTTATTATAAACATTTTTTTTTAAGCAATTAGTATGACAATTTTAAGTATTTAACAATTATAAATTTAAGCCCATAACTTAAAAAAATCGTGAATTCAATTTCGATATATTAAATTTTACAAAAAAAAATTGTTTTGTTTTCAAAAATCAAAAATTATTTGTCGGAAATTTTAGTATTATCTTTATCGTTGAGTCGTCAATGAAATAATCGAAAATTAAAAAATTTTTTCTTGAAGGTACCCGTAAAAACAATTTATGTAATTTTTTTAGACCAAAATGTCGACTACTTATAATAGTACACTGAAATTTTTTATTAAAATCTTTAAAGCCGTTTTCGAGATAATTTATATTAACCATTGTTGAAACAACAAATTGCACAGGACCGTTATTTTCTAAACCAAAAAAAAATTGTTTAAAGCATTCGGGCAAGCACCTATAACACTTGTGTACCAAGTATGAAGTAGGTATATGACTATAGTACCTATGTCACAAGTAAAAATTAAAAATAATTTTGTATGTATGAAATTTTGAAAATATTTTTAGGAAAACAGTTTAAATCACTAGTTTAAAATAATTATCAGTTTGAAACTTTAGTTTAAAAAAAACAAAACCACTAAACCGTTTTTGATAAATGGAATTTTCAAAAAACTTTATTTTAAACAAAAACAGATTTTATTAGAAATTTGAAAAACTAATTTGAGAGACTAGTCTAGAAAATGCCAACAAATTAAAAATAAATACAATGTTTCAAAGGAATGAATTTTTTTTTTCGAAATATTGATTTTTAAAAAAAGTAAATATTTTTGTTATTTTTCGAAAAAAAATTAAAGCAAATTGGTTTATAATACTGAGTAAGCTTTTAGGAGTTTCTCCAAAAAAACATTTTTCTTAATGTAACCGTTTGTAAGAAAAACAAGATTTATATTTGTGGATACAAAAATATGTATCAGGTACCGTTATTTTTGGTCTTCAAAAAAAATAAAAAAAGACCTGTGTGCATAACACCGAAAAAAATATGTACCAAGTTATATGAAAATCTATCTGACCTATGCGTTTCAAAATTCTGTATTAAAATTCTGGATTTTATAATATTTTTTAAAACAAAAAAAATGTAATTTAAGAATTCCTGGAAACCTCGAAGCGCGCGACAAAAAATTTGAATTTAAAAAAAATCCAGAAATTGCGCCCAATGTTATTTTATTGATTTGCTTTAGAAGATTCTTGTCGACAATGTACAAGTCATATGTACATCTCAAGTGTTTGAAATTGTTTTTTTAATCTAGATGATTTAAGTAAATCAGAAATTTGTCATATAATTTTCTGCTGACTGCGGATCAATAATTTAACATATACAACACATACAAATAAAATATTTCAAAACAGTGTAAAGTGGCAACACTATTTCTACTCCCAAAAGTGGTCTCTTTATTATATTTGCCACCAAAAGAAAACAAAAACTCTACTAATTGCAAAATGCTTTCTTCTTGGTAAACAAACTTAAAAAAAAAATAAAAATAAAAAAAATATCTACACTATTAGCTGGCTGGCCATAAAATCAGATCGCAATTCAAAAGAAGCAATAAAAACACAGCGACTGCGACGACAGCAGAAAACAAGACTATCACTAAACTTATTCATTGCGGTCAGTGACTGTTACTGGCACGTTATTTAGTTTTGTTTTTTTTTTTTTGGTTTTGGACTTTGGAATAAACTTAAAAATTGAACATTGTATCTATGCGCTCTGGTGAGGTGTACCTGAACCTATGTAACATCCAAAACTTATTTAGTTTCCTAAAATGGACAAGAAAAAAAAAAGAAATAGTTAGTAGTGATGCAATCTCTCCGATCATGTTCTTGAATAATATCTCTCTTTAGGTCTTCTTTTTTCTCGACATCGTATCTTGAATTCTTTTTTTTTTTATTTTTATCTCAACCGCAGCTAATCTTTTTTAAATTTACGCGGAACGCGATTAAAATTAGCCATGGTGTTGTGTTAAACACAGCATTCATTATGAACATGTTGCTGCATAGGATGAACCAACGACTTTAGGACAAATAGCCTCTGGCGACACTGGTTAGACGCCATCGCCACAGTCCCAGCCGCCGCCGGGCAGGCGCTCGCCAGTACCTTCGCCTTCCTTATCGCTCCGGGTATAATCTTCTATTTTAAATTGGGGAATCAATCATTTTGGTACAGTGAAGTGTTTGCTTTTAGCTGTAAAGAGTAGTGGTCGGTGAGTGAGTCTATTTTAAGATACAACTGTCCAGAAGTGTGAATCAGACAGAAGGTGTGCAAAATCTTCTCCACTTATAGGTGCATTAACTTTTTTTTTATAAAAATGTAGATATATGGTAATGTTTCATAGGCAATTTACTTGGATCGGGTGAAAAAATATTAAGCAAAAGCTAAAATTTGGATTTTTGAATTGAGCATGTCCTCTAGTAATTCCTTTTTAAAAAGAGCAAATACTATATATAGTGATGGTGATAAAAATTGTCTAGGGCTATTAGTAAAACCGATGGTTATTGCCAAATTTGACAACTAAAATTTGTTATGAAACTCGAAGAGATGATTGTTCATTCTTTGTTCTGTTAGTTGCCAATCAAGAGCGTAGAGAATAAGGGCCCTGACCTACAAAAGACGAAGATATTTTTGGGATATCTGAGTGTGTAGGATATGTTGAAGTTGAACAAAACTTTTAAGTCAGACTCAAAGGGAGAGCAAAACAACTGTGACAAAGTGTGCGACTTTGTGTGATTTCTGTATTTTCTTTTGCACACGATCTTTGTGTGCAGTAATTGTTGAAATGAGGTCAGAAGGTCATTTAATCAAATCGTATAGAAAACAATATTCTCGATGTGTGAAATGATATTGGAATAATGCCCAAAGCCAATCTAGAAGCAAAATAGACATAATCCCCAAACCTAGAATTATAAAGACACATGAATGAATGAATATTAGTATGGGGTTGTTGCACTGCGACCTTGAGATCTATTGTGCCCCCGCCTAGAGCTGGGTGAGGATAGCGCATTTTACAGCTCTTCATC
Source organism: Philhelius pedissequus (assembly GCA_910595825.1). Lineage (NCBI taxonomy): Eukaryota > Metazoa > Arthropoda > Insecta > Diptera > Syrphidae > Philhelius > Philhelius pedissequus. Next base: position 42,891,056 of record OU343163.1, read on the forward strand.
CACATTTATTTCCCTCATGAATTTGAGTATTTAAAGTATTTTTAGAGATGGTAAGTCATTCTCTTCCACCTTGTATCACCCAAGGTGTTTTTTCCTTTGGTGAACAACTGCATCACATTTGCCCAGAATAAGTTCCGGCGTTTCCTTTTTTTTATATCACAGAACCTGCATGTGGCACTATTTACTAAGCTAAGGATGTTAAGATGTCTTTTAAATTTACAGTGTCCTGTAAGGAGACCCGTTATTATTCTGAGGTTATTTCTGCTTAAGGTTATACAGTCTGTGAAACGTTGTTGGTTATACTCGTAATTCCCAAGTAGTAGTTTGGACTGTCTCAGTTTGGGGAGTTTTATCCAATTGTTGGATCTTGTGGCCTCCTCTTCTTTTTTGATTTTATTTCTAATCACATTTTCTCCTATTCCGCAGCATGGTTCAGACCTCACTAAGGGAGTCGACGCAGCTATTTTTGCTAAGGAGTCTGTCACCTCATTGCCCTGGCCACCTACGCGTTCAAGTACCCAATGAAGTGTGACATTATTACTTTTGCCGAGTTCATTTAACATTCTCATACCAGTTTAGAACTGATAGAGTAGGAGCTCAAAGCTTTGAGTGCGGCTTGGCTATCTGACATGATGGCAATATTTTGTTTATTTTAATTTCTTTCGAGATTACGATCTGCACATTTTCCTATAGTTGTACTTCGGCTTGGAAAATACTAGTAGACTGTCGCATTGGTATAGAAAGTTTGGTTCTTAGCCCAAATATTCCTGCACCAGTCCCTTCCGATGTTCTCGATCCATCAGTGCACCACTTGATGGTGTTTGTAATAAAGACCCATAACCATCTATAATCAAACTCCCCAAAACCCAAAATCACGAAAAATCAAAAAAAAAAAAAAAGCATAAAAATCAAAAAAAAAAACAGCAAAACTGATAATTATCATAATTCCTAAAATCAAAAACTTAAGCTCTCCCTAATTCAAAATTCACAAAACCCAAAATCACCAAAACAGATATTTTTCAAAATCCCCAAAGTCCAAAATCTAAAACCATAGAAACCCAAAATTACCAAAACCCAAGATCGTTAAAGCCTAATATCCTTGAAAGCCAACCCAAAATCGCCAAAACCCTAAACCTAAATTTCCAAAAAACTACATCACCAAAAATCTCCAAGACGCAAAATCAACAAAATTTAAAATCATCGAAATCCAAGGATCTTGGAAAAAATCCTCTAAACCTAAAATTCCCAAAACACAAAATTACTAAAACGTAAAATCTTCGAAACCTAAATACCCAAAATCAAAAATCACCCAAAATCACCAAAACTGCGATTATCAGTTTCAAGACCCACAGTCCAAAATATCGCAAACCCAAAATCCAGAAATCTCATAATCCCGAATAACCAAAATCAGCCATAAGATCATCCCTGGCCGATTTACATACCCCAAACGCAGCAACGCTGTTGCGTGAGCTGTACGCAGGAATGGACCCAAAAAAGGCGCCTAAATTCTTGAAACCCGATGAGCAAGAAGACAAGCCACTGCTGTACAAGAATTTGTTCTTAATTTTATATTATTTTCTTTAGGACTTCGATATCGGTAATTTTGGGTATTGGGGATTTGTCGATTCTGACATCAGCCAAATTTAGAAACTTGTAGGGCTATGTAAAGTATGTAAAAGTTGGCGGCAAATTATTTCAAAAAAGCAAATAAATTCAACTCTGTCAGGCACTTTATTTCAATACCAAGTACAATTTGTTGTAGTTATGTGATGTTTGTTTATCTACACGTTTACCTACTTCTTCAAGGTTTTTGATGCGTAGCAGATTTATTTTGACAGTGAATTGTTGAATACTATAATGGGGTCAACTATGGGTTAGACTTTTGACAAGAAGTGAAAAGTAATGGATGTCTTGAAATTAGTTGTGGAATTCTGTTTAAAATCGAAAAATACAAATGGGCAGAAGTTAAGTGTTTTATTTCAATAATAGTTTTTTTTTTGTTTTTTATTTAAACGTATTTCAGTGCCTAGACCGAGACAAGATTCAATTTTTGCTGAAAAATTTTTTGACTGACACTTCATTGCGGCACATACTTTTTATATTTTCTTTTTTTTTTTAATTTTGTTTGCCTTTTGGTATGTGTCAAATTGGAATTTGAACGCCCTCAATACGAAACGAAAGACGAATAAATAGTTTATTGCCAAATGTCATGTGACGTTCATATATAAGCCTTCATTACACATAATTTGTCAGAGGAATTTTTTTTTTCGTTGCAAAAGAATGTTGCGGAACACGTGTTGAGATTTTATTTCATGAACAAATAAACATGTTTAATAAATATGTAAATGTTAAAGATGCGTGAGTGAAGTTTTAGTGCGTCAAGAACGAAAATATTCATAATGAGATAAAATATGAATTTTTATGACTTTTTATGTATGTTAATAAATGATAGTAAGAAAACAAATACAGGAGAATAATGGAAATATAAATATATGTAGTTCTAAAATTGCATAAAAATCTATTAAGTAATTAACAAGATATACGAGAATAACCATGAAATTAAACAATTTGCTTAAACAAAAAAAAACGGCAAACACTATTTCCGTTTTGGGATTTTTAAAACACACTAAAGTACAACCCGTTTAAATAAAACGTTTTAACTACAAAATAAATCGCTTATTTAAACAGCGTAACTTATCTTCGTGGATTTTAATAAAATTACCCAGAAAAAATCTAAAAAAAAAAATATATATTTTTTTCATTTTTTTCTATACCAACGACACGTAACAGAAATTATTTCATATTTGATTTAGATATGTGTTCGTTCTATTTAAGCGGATTTGAAGGTTTTAGACAGAATTTTACAACTTGCTAATTTTTATGTCAAACTTTATGCCAGCAAAACTTTCAGAAATTTTATACTTCTTCATTGGGTTGTGAAAATTATTTCATGAAATTTAATTAAAATCATATCACCAAACCACCTATACACAGATATTGTATATGGTTGAAAACATCCGTGTGCCACCTTAGACCGAGCCTTCATAAAAAATATTTATTTCGGACATTTTCAAATATTATTTCTGAAATTATCCATGATCCAAGAAAATCACATAATATTGAACACAAAAATATGCAGTTTAGTGTTATGGTTCGATGTCTTTCGAAAAAATTGTGCCCGTTGCAGTCGGGATGCCACTAAAACCTAAAATGTATATTTACATTTATTTCTTCCGAGAAGACATAAAATAAATACAAACATTTATATTTGAAAATTATTAAGATACAGACAAGAAATATTAACTACGTAAGACATTTCTTGCAATAATTTATTTCAACTATGTATCACTATTTAATCAGTTAGAAATCTTGTTATTTCCCGACCCAGTTAAAAACTTCAAAAACAGAATAGATGTCATTCGAACTGACATCTTAAATGTCATTCAAACTATTATTCCGATATTTACAATCTAAAAATTAACTCAATTGAAATTTTCCATTGTACCTACTTATTGGTGGTTATCTTGAATAAAAATTTCCCTTGAAATTTTTCTCCAATTCGAAACTTGGGAACGTGAATGATACTCAAAAGTTTCCCTCGGAATTTTTTGATATCGGGAATAAGATATCCCAGGCAATTTTGCTGCCATTTCATACTATTTCTTGTTCGAGGGAAATTTATTCCGTGGGAGATTCACGATCGCTGGAAAAATTTCGAGGGAATAAAATATTCCGTGGTAAATGAAATTTACTTGGAGATTCCCGATAGGGCCCATTGTGTCTGGCCAGGCAGGACAGACAGACAGGAGCAAGTAAAGGGTGTTTCTTTTAGAGGTATATAACTATGTATAAATAAAATAAAACATAGATAAATTGCATTTATAGTTATAAAATTTGAAATCTGAACAAAATTTTCTTGTGGAAATACGCGCCATGATGAAATGGCAAACCAAACTAAAAATAAATCACATGGGAGCTGACATAATGGCCGTCCTCTAAAAAAACACATTTTACTTGCAGGCAATTTTCAAGACATTGAGGCAACTTGACCATCTTGAATGAAATGTCCCTGCTCACGGAAAGCAATTTAAGATTTAAGTAATTTAACAAAACTTATAAAAAAAAAATTAAAATTCAATTATGTAATTGATCTGTGTTGCAATTTTTACAATACGGTATGTATAGGTAGAAGAGAGAGCTGCTGAGATATTTTGGCTAACATAAAATTTGTATTTGTCATTCAAAAAAAATCGTCTCGTGATTGTGGCTAAAAGTGTTGTTGAGCAAATATAAAAATTCTAGGGTTCTAAAATACAAAACAATTAGCTTAGAGAGAATAAGATATACAAAAACAAATATTTTCTTGACGTTTAAACATTTTAGGAAATGTTTGCTCAACGTGTTCCAGACTTTTTCGCACTTTATTTGTTTAGAATTGAGAGAATTTTGTCCCAGATGTTCAAAATTTATCACTGTACCAATATCTGCACAAAAAAGTGGAACTAACTCTTTTTCCCTTTTTACTTCAATGGTGGCATTTCGTCTATATCAGAGCAACCAGACAAATTCAATTTTGACAAGCAGTGTATGTGCTGAAGCCTTTTCAAACCTATGTAAATGCTTGGTTGGACTTGATCGAGCTGTAAACAACAATTAAGAGTTGAACAACTCTTGCAGCACCCAGTACGGCTCGGTCTGTAACTGCGTTTTTGGCATGGAATTTGTGGGCAATAAATATTTTGATAGCTTTTCCACTTGCAGCTCTATCTTCATTGTGTTCAGCCAATAAAATATATAGCTTTAGCACAGACTTCAAATAAAATCACAGTTCAGTCAAAATTTGCCGGAATTCGAAATACAACTTGTAATACCGAGCACCTAAAAATATGATTTATAGGAGGATAGGACAGTGGTGGATTGACAAATTTGCCGCCGTATGCTATTCAATTTTTGCCGCTTTTATTGACCAGAAATCTGATAGATCATCTTAAAATTTTACCAATTACATTTATTCGATTGAATTATAACTTTATGATTCGTGTTTTATCGCCTTCTTTACATGAGTTTTTCGTCTCACTATAGGATGCTTATAAAGTAGGAGATCGCTGTGAATTTCAAGATTATTTTTATAATTCACGCTTTACTGGAGATTCTATGATTAATAAATTGTGGATATCCTATTACGCTTAAAGAAACTTGCTCTTATGTTCGATCACATCGTATGCAAAATATTTCTATTAAAAATGTACACATATTTTTTAAAGTCGTTGTTTACTTAATTTTTTATAAGTACGTATATACAAAATTTCTTTAAATTTTTTTAAAAAAAATTGGTATGACAATCTTAAATATTTTATAATATAAGCTTAAAAAACAAAAGATTAAATCGGCTTAATCAAAAAAAAAATAATTCAAATTCTTAACTAATTTGAGCTCAAAAAAAGTATGCCGTTTTATTTCTTGGATAAATTTGAATTTATGAGAAAAAAAATTATAAAAACCTGTGCAGAGGTTTTTGAAAAAAGCCTTCTCAGACTTCTGGTAAATCCAGCGCTGGGATAGGATATTATTCGAAAAAACATTGTGCATATGTCTATTTTCCCAAGCAAGACAAAAATTAGACGAAGAAAACGAGGTATGGCCTTAACGAATTATTTGTTATGTTATATGGAACATCGCCTTTGTTATCGATAATTTTATGGAAGTCTCGAAATCACGAAGTCGTTTTTTTTCTTTTCGTGTTAAAATCCCTCCAGGGTGACAAACGCCAGGCCTACATTAATACTATCGCAACATCAGACATCAGTCTCGGTATCTTTAAGATGACATTTATAATATAAACAACAAATTGTTGACCCAACTTTGAAGATAAGGCCAAATCCAACAATTCTCATACACCTTGCTTACCATCAGGAATTTAATCAAAAGCCACTTCGAAATAATTTTCGTATATCAGATTGCTCATCAACTCCAACTTTCGTGTCCAAATAAACCAAAACCAAACAAAACACAAATGTTTCGCATTCCCTGTGTTCCGCAAATATTAGTTCAATTTTATTCAATCTGTAAAAACATCCCTGCTGCTTCCAACAAAAACAAGTTCCATAGTTAAAACAACTATCGCATACCATTTAAATGACAGATGGTAACAGCCGGACATTCATGTGTTCCTCCTTGCTTGTCATAATGACCATAGTCATTAGTCCAAGCCTGGACTGTATGTTCCTCAATCTTATAAGTATAGCTGTTGATAGTTAGTATAAATTCTGTGCAATTTTATTCGTGTCTGGGTATGTGCTTGGGTAATTAAGATACGTTTCTGTTCGAAGGAGGCTGATAAGCAATAACGATAATATCCTTTGATTATAGAGATGTGAAGGCTAACAAGGACCCCGGCATGGAAGGCAGCATCATTTAGAGGGTAAAAAGAAACGGAAACAGGTCAAGAACTTGTTATTTCAAACTTATTCCAATTCCAACTTAGATGAGTTCTTTGATATGGTGAGAATGGTAGGTATGTAAGAACTACCCTTGAGAAGTATGTTAAGGCATACTGGGAGCTAATTTAGTTCTGCTTTGACACACGGGTGTAATTATTATGTGATTAAGTTGTGGGACATTGTTTGGTAGTTTTTTTCCCCAAGCATATTTGAAGGGTTGATTTATCTTTTTCTTGAAATTGCCTTTCTTAATCTCTCTACCAATGTAGCTATCCCAATTCATTCAAAAGGCCTGTTTTATAAGTCATTGTTTTTTTTTTCAGTAATTTGCATGTTTTTATTCTTAACAGTTGAAGTTTAATGGACACTTACTTAATAAATACAGCAAAGTAGTTTCGTTTTGTTTGCTTTATTCATTGTCAAACTTAATGGCAATTAATATGACAAATGGCACCTCCTCGCAAACCTAAGTGCGATTGTTTTTTTTTTTTTGTTTTTTGTTATAGCTACAAGCATATAACAGAACAGCTACTAGTTGTTTAAAATAATAAAAGCAATTTCATTATTCGTGAGGAAATTATAAGATGATAATTTTAATACAATAAATCAGGAGGAAGAGAAACGAATTTCATGCTAAATTGTGTAGGTATGCTCGTATAATGAGCATGTTTTGAATATTAATTAATGTTTTGGTTGTTTTGGGAGAATTTTGTTTTTATTTTATTTTGTTTAAACTTTTTTCATTAAAAAAAAAAAAAAAAACAACCGGAACGATGTCATAATAACTTGAATTTTGCATACCTAATTTAAATATACAAAATGAAAATTTTATTGCATATTAAAAATGTAAAACTACAATTTAAAATTAAGGACTTTTAGAAATTCAGATAATTTGATAAAAATGTTTGAAAATATTTATTGTTTTTTTTTTGTATTTTAATGCCAGAGGTTGAAGGTTTTATAAAATACATTCTATTCAGATTGTAGATACGAGAAAGATACGACTGGAGGAAGTGCATGCGTAGTTTATCCAAGGGCTTCTCGAGATATGCCAAAATAAATTTAAGATACTATTAATAGCCAGATTTTTTTAAAAGAACAATGAAATTTGTAATCAATTATGGAAGACAGGAATTCGACTTCAGATTTTTTGAAGGTTTTTTGAAGTAAAACGTTTTTTGCGCTGTGAGTGGTAAAAATTGGACCTATAATGACATGTCAGTCCGATACGTTTTCTGTCGAAAACAGAATGAATTTTTCGCGGCAGATTTTGGTATAGAACTTTAAGAACAATTTGACCCACCAATAAAAAAAAACATCTTATTATACCGTAAAAAAACTTATTTTGGAAAAGAATCACATACATTAACCGACAAAACATCTAAACACATATTTCATTAAAAACCTCAGAAAGTAGCTTTTTTTAAATTAAATTCAATAAAGAACAACCACCAGCACCAAAATCCATTTTCATTTATCAAACAAAAAACAACAATCATCTTTTTAACATTTCTTTTTATATAAATCCGGCTCGAAGGACCAATGTTAATTTGACAATTCGTTATTTAGCGATGTCCCGGCTTTGGAGATTTATCTGAGATAAATCGGTGAGATTAAATCGAAATCATTGAGTTGAAATCGACGAGCTGAAATTACTGAACCACGGATCAAAATTTGAATCAGCATTGTTAAACTACCTTACTTACCCGAAAATAAAAAGTAGTTTTACTTCTAGTGCGTGTACATAAAAGTACATATACTCTTTTTATTTCTATTATGTGTTTTAAAATAGAAGAATAGATAAAGAGAACGCTCGGAAAAACAAAAAAAAAACAATTCAAAACTGTCAATATTGCTCAGATTTTTTTGTTTTCATTTTAAATTTTAATACTAAAGCGACTTTTTGACATAGACGTTTCAAGTTGAAATATTACTTCTGTGCGACTCAACATAATCACATCCTATTTTTTTTATCAGTTTAGAATTGTCGCTCAAAATGAGAAATAATCAGTTGGTTCGTTTTTTTAAGACTCAATAACTATGCTCCAGTCCAACTTCTTGTAAAAAATAAGCGATCGAAAAGAGTGTATCCGTTATTCTTTAATGACGATGAAGTCATTTTAGCCGAGTGACCTATCCTTCCGACAATCATATGATATATTTGATGTGGAATCTTGTTAATCGATTTAAAACTAATGAAAAAAAGTTTAAGTATTTTTTTATAAATAGGTAATTAATAAAATTGTAAAAGTTAAGAGAATGTTTGGAAGAGTGATTGAGAAATATGTTACGAAACTGAATTTCAGAATATTAAAACTATAGAAAAAATCGAACAATTAAACTGCATTATTTGAAAACTTATATCTTAGGACTATGATTTTGAACTTACTTGCGGCTTCTATCGCAAGGATTTTTTAGTCGCAAGAATTTAGAATTTGAATGTTAGTAGGTTACTAATACAAATGAACCAAAAACGGGTGAACCTACATTTTGAGTCGCAATGAGAAAATTGCAAGTGGTCAGTATTTTGTTAAGGCTTGTTTAGCAAACTGTGGTTTTCAGTTTTTTTCGTCAAAATTTAGTACTACTTCTGATAGTGTACTAAGTTTTTTACAAAAAAGTTCAATACAACTCTATTTTTTGTCCATATGCATTACCAAGTCACTAATGTAAAGGGTTATCCATTTTGAGGTTTCAAAAGTATAGGGCTGGAATTCGATATCTGTCAAATTAAGTTGTTAAACCAATTTTTGTTTCAGTTGAAAGTCTGACATTTACGAAAATAGATCGCTTAACTATCGCACAACGCATACAAATTGTTAAAACCTACTACAAAAATGGTGATTCTGCCACAGCCACATATCGTGCTTTAAGAGGAGATTATGGGTTACATAATCGTCCAACTACGCAAGCAATTAGCAGAATTGTGAAGAAATTTGAAGAGAATGGATTGGTTACCGATATTGTAAGGCCTGTGCATCATCGTTTCAGTCGTACCACTGAAAATATCGCTGCTGTAAGTGAAAGTGTGGCCGAAGACCCGAATGTGTCGATTCCTCATCGTTCTCAGGAATAAGGACTGTCTTACGGCACATTTTGCATTTGGATATACACCTACATCCACATAAAGTCTAGCTCACACAACAACTGAAGCCAGCTGACCATTCACAACGTCGCGTCGTAGATACGCGGTGGACGTCGATTTTTCAAAAAAAAAAATGTCTTCAGCGACGAAGCACATTTCTCACTCGGTGGATATGTTAATAAACAAAATTGTCGTATTTGAGGTTCTGAGAATCCTCAAGTAATTGAAGAGAGGCCATTACATCGGGCGCTCTTACTTCTTCGAAAACGACGATGGAACGACTGTCACCGTCAATTCGAAGCGTTATGGTCATATGATAACCTTTTTTGCCTGCTATTGAAGAATACTACTTGTAAAATATGTGGCTTCAACAAGACGATGCCACATGCCACACAACTCGAGCGAATATGGTTTTATTGCAAGAGACATTTCCTGGCCGCGTAATTTCTCGTCGTGTGGCTACGCGAAAGACCGTGTTTATGCAGATAAACCTTTAACTCTTGAGCACTTGAAAACCAACATTCGTCAAGTTATGGCTGAGATACCGCCCAATATGTGTCAAAAAGTGGTCGAAAATTACCTCAAAAGAATCGATGCTTGCAACAATTCTCGTGGTGGTCATTAAAATGATGTAGTGTTTTACACATAATGTCAACGTTCAAACTTTATAATAAAAAAGAAATATCATGAAAAAAAAATTTTGTATGTGTTTTATTTACGTTTACTAAACCGCAAAATGGATAACCCTTTATTTACATTCAGCTTTGAACCAAATTGCACATTTCAATCAAATATATTATTATTTTAGATTAGATTTAGATTTTAGATTAGAATAGATTTATTAATTCATAAAAGTTAAATTTACAAAAACATTTGAGTTAAAACTGAAATCTTATGAGGCATGACCGGAAGGGCCGTTAGCCAGAAGATAGCCTAAATTATTATAATTCCGATTTTTTGTAGATTAATGGTGCTTTATTTACAATTTAAACCTAAAAGTCTTCTTTTATTATCTGTCTTCTAAACGGTGATTTTTTAAGAGCTTGGTTTTTGAAAATTCAAAAAAACACAGAAACTTGTAAAAAGTGAATAAAATTTTTATTTGGATCGATAAATCAATTTCTGCCATTTACTTTTTAAAAATAATTTCACTTAAATGTTGCCCGCGGCTACGCTTCAGGTGGTCCATTCTGAAGGTCCAATTTTGGCAAACTTTTTCACACATTTCGGCCGCAATCTCACTAATGACGCGTTCAATGTTGGCTTCCAAGGCAGCAATCGTGTTTGGCTTGTCCCCATAGACAATAGACTTAACATAGCCCCACAAAAAATAATCTAACGGGGTCAAATCACATGATTTTGGTGGCCAATTGACTGCGCCAAAACGTGAGATCAACTGCTTACCAAATTCGCCTATCAATTGATGCATGGTTTCGCGTGCAGTTGCGAAACACATTTTTCACAGAGCACGAATTTTGATAATAAATTTCAATAATTTGCAAACGTTGTTCAGGCGTAAGTCTATTCATGATGAAATGGCAAACAATACTGAATCGAAATGTCAAATGTTCGTGGAATTTGTCATGTGTGATCTGTCAAAAATATAAACGTCAAAAACCAAGTAGCAAAAAAATCACCCTTTATAAGTCAGAGCTATTTTTATAGTTATAAAATATATGTGTATTTTAATAAAATTTGAATAAAGTGTATGTTTTAAATATTAAGAAATAGTTTGGACAAGAGCATTAACCCAACTAACTACTAAAATACAGCTTGCATCTTAAAAAGCCCACCCTTTCCCCAATTGAAACCACAAAAATTCAATTATTTTGGATGCTACAGAAACAAAACAACCCTCTCAAGAGGAGCAAGAAGCAGGCACTGGACAGCAACAGATCCCATCTGCACCATTGAAAAATATGCTAAACGAAATTATTTTTTCAATTACTTAAAAGGTATTTTGAGCGACAAACTATAGAAATCATATCAATGGAAAAACGAATTCCTTGCTCTATACAATATCTTAAATTTCTATCTCATCCTTTCACACATCAAAACTCTTATCTCAAATCAAATCAAAGTCATATATGCAATAAATGTCTTGACTGCCCAACCTATAGAACTTCTGGACAGCCGTGACATTTCCTATATACACCATCAAATAACTATCCCAGTCTTCCATCCATCATCATCACTGTCTTTTCGATACAGCTATAGTCTCATAAATTGCTGCCCTACCTACCTTATACTTACTAATTTCAAAGGTTTCCTCTATTATTAATCTAACTAATGTCTTTCCAAGGATGCCTCAACAATGCCAGCAAATATAATATACCAATAATATGTGTATGAATTATGTAGAACTAAAATGCCGCATCAAAATTGCATCAATTAACTATGGATCTATGAATTCCGCATTCCATTGCTTAATTCAAACAGAGCATATCATCGAAATCAATCTTCAAACTAATGACTGTCAGTGTCAAAGAGGCCGTAATTTTGCAGCAAAATCTATGTGTCGATGTATCCGCCTCTATATTATGTACTTTGCCATCTATATTCTTTGCCTCCTTCAAACACACTTCGTCACGTCACGCAATATCTAATGATTGTCATTCCAAGAACTGAATATGGTGGCGCTGCGTATATATTTTCTTACGTATTCAAAAAAAAAAAAACAAAGAAAACCCACCCAGATATTTATGTGCGCATCACCAAACGCAACGCATTGGCATTGTCATTATCATCAAATAAGCATAAAGTTGCATTGTTATTGCCTATTACTCGGCCATAATAAAGTTTGATTTAATAAATTTTAAATTCAAAATAATAAACGATTCAATTACATGTTCAAATAGTGTTGCACGGCGCATATGTTGCATATAGAATTAGTGAGAAACATAGCAAGGGTTGCCATATTGTGATTTGAAAGTAAAACTTTAATACACCAATTCATAACTCAAAACTGTCAGAAAATAGCTTCTGGCACTTTAGTGATTGAGAAAGTGATCTTTATTTTGACAAAAAGTATCTACAAGGTGGGGCAAAAGAAATGTCATAAAGTGGCTTACTCCAAGAAAATAAGACATTCAATTCGAAAAAATTCCCAAAAACCTTTATTTTTCTCTCACTTCTGTATGTCAATTAGTTCTTAAGTTATAGCGTACCAAAGTTTAATTGTTCGTCAAAATGGAAGCTATATTAAGTCTGGTTGCTTTAAATTACAATTAACAATTAAGCTTTGGTACAACAGAACTATAGAACGAATTGACATACAGAAGTCGTTAATATGTCATTTTGTAGTTAATTGGACTGTCTACAGGCAGTTTTAGAAAAAATTGAGAAAAAATTAATAAATTATTATTTTTAACATGGCGGCATTTCCTTTCCGGTTCCAAGCTTAAAACTTGGTTTTTTGCTAGATCATGTTTTTCCAAACATAGCTAAAAACAAAAAATTTCCCACTCAAAAACATAAATTTACTACATACTTTGGAAAAAATGTATTAAGCCCCCATGTTTTCGACCATTTTTTTCGAAATCTATCAATTGTACGATAAAAGTATCTGTATCTTTTATGTGTAAATAACATGAGCTACAATGCATACCTACAACTTTTCTCAAAAGAACATATAGTTTGGAAGTAATTTATAAACTTTACTTTTTAGTAAATGCTTACGACGTAAGCTCTCCACCAAAATTCAGCTTTGTTGGAATTTTTTCGAAGTTTCATCATTTTGTTATCTTATTTTGCTGGACTAGCTGCCATTTTGTAGGAAATGAAACAAAATGGGCTCTGTTTTCATATAGATTGGAAGGTATAATATGTTGAAAATATGATATCGGTCATTTAATCACATCCCAAGTTTGCAAAAATTTGCGTGAAATTTCATAAAGTTCCAAAGAAATCTGCCACTCAGGCTGATCAGTTCATCAAACCACCAAAACTGCAGATCACACGTTCTAAGAATTAGTGGCTCGAGATATCTATCTGAAGAGCTTAACACTTGCGATCAATTTTTCAACAATATTCTCGGTGCCACCAGTGGGAATGAGGCCAGCTACTTCTTGCGAAATTCGTACTGGGGGGCAGTTTACACGAGCTGTTTAAACAAATGCACAATTTTTTTCCTCATAGGGAAAGACAAAATTTAAGCCGATTGATTAAATATTTAGATGTCACTAATTACGGAGTGACATTTGATCTCACACTGTCATTTGACGCCATTAATACAAATTATGACATTCACTTCATGACATGCCGCACCTAAGTAACAAAATTTAACATGTTATAATACATAAACACTTTTAGGATGAGTTCTCGTATTCTCTCAGATTTGAGTATTTCAGTTTATCAAAATAAATTTCACTCACATAAATTTGTCACATTTTGGTATTAACATTAAGATTTTAGATTGTATAGAGAAACTTTAAGTACGGTAACCCTATTTAGCAAGTTAACTTTATCATCATAAACATAACCACCTGCGTACAAGGAATTTTCTGTTTTTGTTTACTATTTTTTTTAATAATTATAATTTACTCAATGCACGCACGCTGCACGCATCACCAATCACGCACAAAGCATTTATTATCGTTCATCGCATATTGCAATTTCGTTGTCGTTTTGGATGACAATAAAGCAAACACATAAAACATCTATAAGACACAAAGCCAAACATTTTGTGACAGATGATTGTCATTCAGTGGCGGCGGCGGCAGCGACCGCCGCACTAATGAGTGCTGCCATCCTGATCCTTCATTCGCTTTGCAGTGTGAGCCAAACTCGACTTGACAGTGATTTTTTGTTTAATTAAGCAAACAAAACATGCGAAGTATAAATAAGAAAATTTTGATGGAGTTTTTTTTTATGAATGCGTTTGTTTGACAAGCGTCCAATAGTAATGGTTACTCGTTAAAGGAATACTAAAAATGGTCAAGTGAATCCTTGTATGTGTTATTTCGGGCCCGAATAATTTGTCAGAAAATGTTGAATGATGTGGTCTGGCCCACAACTAAATGAAATGAAAGGCATATTGTTCACAACTCGTCGACAGGTGGACAACTTTTTTGAATGTTTGTTTTTGAGGAAAAACCGAAACGAAAAATTCCCATTCCACTATTTTTTGGACAGGATGCACCTTCACATTTGCATTCTCAGATTTTGATCAATCGATCTTTTAGAAAAATATGATTTTATGTGACTTCTAGCCCATATCAAACTTTTCTCTTGGCAAAACTGGCGGCCATAATGCGATTAAAGTCAATCGTATCACAAAGTTGAAAATAATTGAATTTGTATCCAAAGTTTTCTGTTAAACTCTCGAATTTAGGTTTAGGGCATGATATAACTATTTAACTGAAAATATATTTTTGAAGAAATGATTGTCCAAAAAGCGATTTCAATAGTGAAAGCGTAATTTCAAAAGACTAAAACAACGATTTCCCTAAGATTCTGGCAATTAAATGTTACAATTAATTGATTAACTCTAATGGTTTAATAAATCAGTCATTAAAAAATTGTCCCTTAATGTAACCAATGAATCTTCAGCGGCTATTATGGTGAGATAGAACCAAAAATTCTTTTAAGAGAGACTCTTTACTTGCGACTGTTGAGCAAATTTTCAATTTGGAAAAAAAATCGAACTCGAGATTTTAATCAAACTTGACATAACGATAATAGAGAACACGAAAAAGTTGGCCCCGAAGTTGCATCTACAACCTTAACGGCTGAAGATATTTTTTTCAAACTTGGTACTTAGGTATTAGGTGATTGGGTCAGTTCTTTTTTTATCTTTTTTTTTTAGCCCCAATGGTAAATTTGTTTACCAATAATAGTACATTTTAATTATATTCAAGACTGCTCATACGATCAGAAAATCAGTGCACTATTTTAGGTATAATCTACATTTTAATCTAAAACAATTATATTAAATCGATGTTGTTGCGCAAAAAGGGCCAATCTGATATTTTCAATCAGGTTTCTAATGCTTAAAATATAAACTTTTAAATTTTTAAATGTGCTTTATTTTAATCCTCGATTGAATCGTTTCACATTATTTTTTCGGGCTTAATTTGTTGACTGTTGAAAATATCAGATTGGCCCTTTTAGCACAACAACATCGAAATGTTACTAACGCTACCTGCCATAAAAAGTTTTTTTTTTTGGTTTTTGCTTCTCGACTCTCTAATCAATGGACTTCGATCAAAATGTAAACGAGGTCCTTAGAATTCTAAATAAAACTGCATACCAAAATATTCAAAAATTATGTTTTTGTTTTGCTTTTTGATTTTCCTTTTTTTTTTGTTGAAAAATCATTATTTCCAAAACAGGCGGCCGATTTTTCAAATGCTAGAAAAACGTACTGAAACATTCTTTTCTTGAAATATTTTCAAACGTAACTTTGTCAATTTTCCAGATATTAAGAAAATTCATTTACCACATATTGTGTATTTTTATTATCTGTCGAATTAAAAAAGAAAAAAGTAAAAATGGATTCTAATGTTCAGTAATTTTGATACAAAAAAAAACAAGGTTAGATGTCAAATGTTAGATCATATCAAATACGATTGCTGTAAGGCTCATTCATTTTTTTTACTTTCGACTTTCTCATTAAATTTTCGAAAAAAAAATGTTTTGAACACTAAGGGCCAATTTTTCAATAGTCAGTTAAGCAGTCAGTTAGTACATATTCTCCAGATAGAGCAAAAATCAGTTTTTCAACAGTCAGACACAACTTAATCTAGAAACAGTGTTGACAGAAACACTGATTTATCGTATTTCTCCCAAGTTTTAGACCTATTTCCGATACACGGATTTTCTATGTTAATAGGGCACTTTCCCCCGATTTTCATATTTAAAAATATTTTCATATATAGGGTTTTCCAATAAGAGGTGTTATTTTGATATTCAAAAAAAAGAAATGCGTTGTTGAAGCGTGTATCGTTCCATTTTTATTAATAGCGTAGTTTCTACTTGTCAAATGTCAAAAAATGACAGCTTCAAAAGTGACAGATACCGAAATAGCGGGATATAGCGGGATTATTTAAACAAAAATTGAAACACTAAAATCATTTGTGGGTGCGATGCGAAACGCATGTTTCTAAATATACACATATGTGTACATATATACATACATACGTATACATAAGTTCAACTTGAACCCTTATGTCATATTTTTTAATTTTTAAGCTAACGGGTCCGCCATCTAACGTTTTTTTTTTCAACTAGTGCTTATTTCGTGAATGGTAACACTTAGCTCATGTCTGATTTGACAGATAATTAGTTTTATCCTTCTGCTGAACCAATATGGTTGTGTATACGCTTGAACAACGCTCGCTAAGTGGGCCTGCGATCGACTTAAAGAAGATGCCGATTTTGCCAAAAAAAATCATCTTTTCAGATGAATCTCATTTTGATCTTGGCGGGTATGTAACAAGCAAATTTGTCGCATTTGGGGCATAGAAAACCCGCACGCAAACATTGAAAAGCCGATACACCCAAAACGAGTCACTGTTTGGTGCGGATTTTGGTCCAGAGGCATAATTCGAAAATGAGCAAGGAGTGGCCGTTACAGTCAATGGCGATCGTTATCGGGCCATGTTGAACGAATTTTTGTTCACAAAAATTGGAGAGGAGGATATTGGCAATATTTGGTTTCAACAGGACGGCGCTACGTGCCACACAGCCGAAGCTACACTCGATGTTTTGCGCCCATTTAAAAAAAAAAAGTTATTTGGCGGACCCTGTAGAAGCACTTAATGTTAAAGTTTTTATAAGCTACCCATATGCAAAAATGTTTATTTTAGAGGAGAAATATTTATTTTTAATTTTAAGAATCTATTATCTTATCTACCTACTGTGTTCAAATAATATGAATTTTAAAAATGATGAACAAACATTTTTTTTAAGTAGGTGAAATTATTTCTACTTTTAATTCCCCGATTTCTTATGTGGAAATCTCCCGATTTACAAAAAATATTTTATGGCAAAACTGTCTAGGAATAAAGTTGTCTGCTCATTTTAAAACGGAATATGGAGTTATCTGAGGAATTAAATAAATAGCTTTTGACAACTTTGAAAAATTATTGCTTTGAAATAAACGTTAAACAAAAATTAATTTCTATGAAAAGTTCGATACTCAAAAAAAGTGACGGTCAAATTAAATTATTCTATAGATCGTTTTTTCTTGATTGAAAAATTCGATGTTGTTATCCGGTTGTTTAACAGTCAAGTAAGTTTATTCTTCTGGTAACTAACTGACTATTTATCTGGAGATTGAAAAATCGGCTCTAAATGAATTATTTTCTTGAAAATTCAATATGTCGAAAACGACTGGGCGTTTTTTTTAAATGTTTTAAATTTATATTGTTAAATAAATACTTCAAATTGTTATACCTTTTTTTCAAAAAAAAAAAAAAAAAAAAAAAAAAACGACCCTAAGAATCTTGTGCTTACAATGTGCCCGAACGTAAAAGCAAAGTATTGCGATCCAGTCTTGAATTATATTTTATTGAGGGTTATTATTTTTAACCGTAAAAATAGAAGTGAAAACCACACATTAATGGTTGTAATTTAAATTAATTATTTTACTATATAAGTACCTATACATATTTGTTTTACTTCAATAAACTCTACATATTTTTTTCTTTTTCTTTTCAGGTAAGTTTCAACATGCAAAATTTAGTAATTTTTGAGGTTTGTAAATTTACAAAAATAAACCACTAACTTTACCGATTAAGGCTTAAATTTAATGGCTTGGCAGACCCTACCGTCATTTCTAGTGAGATGTTTTCGGCTCACACGGGACTATCGACACCTAATTTTAGCCTCAGTGAGAACTAAGAACTTGAATTTCAATCCAGAAAAAAAGCGAGAGACATCGATACTAAAATTGTTCTCACTGGCTCGAAGATGGAGTGTGGGCTTCCCAACCATGGTAGTGTCTTTCAAGCTGAACTGCTGGCAATCAAGGAGCATGCAAAATACTTATACTTTATAGTAATGCAACAATTCTGACAGATAGTCATGCAGCGGTAATAGCCATCGAATCAGTTTTAACATCATCAAAATTGGTCACCTCAAAATCACTTTTAACTTGATTCCAGGTTACTATGGCATTGAGGGAAATAAGAGGGCATGCGAACTGGCAGGGAAAGACAGCTCAATTGTGGAAAGAGTGCATATTCCCCTTGGAATTGCGAAGAGCAATAAATACTCAATTTTTCTTAACGAATCCAATCGTAGATGGGGCAGTTGACTTAAGAAATGGCCATATTTAAAAAAAAAAATACCGAACAACATTATACGAAGACCCAGGTGGAGCCTTCTATCCTATGATGACCTTACCGAATTGAAATGAGGATCAAAGAACTGATTTTCTTCTTTACTGGACAAAATGGATCTAGACGAATTTCGGTATCTTCTGGGCCGCGCTCTCCTTCTAATATCTAAGTTCGTGACCGTGACAGTTTATGATGGAGAGCTTCAGGATAATCACTTCAAAATCTTTGCCCTTTTTCGAGGTCCTATTCCACAAAAATTAGTTTTTTACTTGCGATTATAGGTACTATATAATAAGGCAAGAAAAAAAGTTTTGAGATAACAATCAAACATGACATTACGGCGATAGCGAAGACGAAAAAAGATGGTCTTAAAATTCTGTCCGTCTGTCAGTCTGTCAGTCTGTCAGTCTGTCAGTCTGTCAGTCTGTCAGTCTGTCAGTCTGTCAGTCTGTCAGTCTGTCAGTCTGTCAGTCTGTCAGTCAGTCAGTCAGTCAGTCTGTCAGTCTGTCAGTCTGTCAGTCTGTCAGTCTGTCAGTCTGTCAGTCTATCAGTCTGTCAGTCTGTCAGTCTGTCAGTCTGTCAGTCTGTCAGTCTGTCAGTCTGTCAGTCTGTCGGTCTGTCGGTCTGTCAGTCTGTCAGTCTGTCAGTCTGTCAGTCTGTCAGTCTGTCAGTCTGTCAGTCTGTCAGTCTGTCAGTCTGTCAGTCTGTCAGTCTGTCAGTCTGTCAGTCTGTCAGTCTGTCAGTCTGTCAGTCTGTCAGTCTGTCAGCCTGTCAGTCTGTCAGTCTGTCAGTCTGTCAGTCTGTCAGTCTGTCAGTCTGTCAGTCTGTCAGTCTGTCAGTCTGTCGGTCTGTCGGTCTGTCAGTCTGTCAGTCTGTCAGTCTGTCAGTCTGTCAGTCTGTCAGTCTGTCAGTCTGTCAGTCTGTCAGTCTGTCAGTCTGTCAGCCTGTCAGTCTGTCAGTCTGTCAGTCTGTCAGTCTGCCAGTCTGTCAGTCTGTCAGTCTGTCAGTCTGTCAGTCTGTCAGTCTGTCAGTCTGTCAGTCTGTCAATCTGTCAGTCTGTCAGTCTGTCAGTCTGTCAGTCTGTCAGTCTGTCAGTCTGTCAGTCTGTCAGTCTGTCAGTCTGTCAGTCTGTCAGTCTGTCAGTCTGTCAGTCTGTCAGTCTGTCAGTCTGTCAGTCTGTCAGTCTGTCAGTCTGTCAGTCTGTCAGTCTGTCAGTCTGTCAGTCTGTCAGTCTGTCAGTCTGTCAGTCTGTCAGTCTGTCAGTCTGTCAGTCTGTCAGTCTGTCAGTCTGTCAGTCTGTCAGTCTGTCAGTCTGTCAGTCTGTCAGTCTGTCAGTCTGTCAGTCTGTCAGTCTGTCAGTCTGTCAGTCTGTCAGTCTGTCAGTCTGTCAGACTGTTAGTCTGTCAGTCTGTCAGTCTGTCAGTCTGTCAGTCTGTCAGTCTGTCAGTCTGTCAGTCTGTCAGTCTGTCAGTCTGTCAGTCTGTCAGTCTGTCAGTCTGTCAGTCTGTCAGTCTGTCAGTCTGTCAGTCTGTCAGTCTGTCAGTCTGTCAGTCTGTCAGTCTGTCAGTCTGTCAGTCTGTCAGTCTGTCAGTCTGTCAGTCTGTCAGTCTGTCAGTCTGTCAGTCTGTCAGTCTGTCAGTCTGTCAGTCTGTCAGTCTGTCAGTCTGTCAGTCTGTCAGTCTGTCAGTCTGTCAGTCTGTCAGTCTGTCAGTCTGTCAGTCAGTTAGTCTGTCTGTATGTATGTATAGACACCTACAGCCCAAACAGGTGGGCCGAATTGCTTCAAACTTGGTATATAGAGTCTTTTAGGTATTGAACAGAGGGGAAATGTGAAGTTTTTTTTAGCTCAACAAATAACGGTGCCTGCCATATAACCGTTACGTTCAAACTTTCCATAGGACCGTTTTTTTTGTTTTCGACTATCTCATAAATGGCTCAACCGATTCTTTCACTCATATATAGGTTTAGTTTGCCCAAATTATACCGCGTACCAATATTTTTAATTATTATTTTTTATTGTATTTTTAAAATCATTTAAAAAAAAAATTAAAAAATTTATGTTTCGAAAACTGCTCATTAAATTTTTTTCAAAAATTATATTTATATGTATTTATTGAATACCTATGAATTGGCGTTTTTGATTTTTTTTTTTTGAAAATTGTTTTCAAAAAATTTTAAAAACAAAACTTTTTTTCTCAAAAACCGCTCCACAGATTTTAAAAATTTTTTTCTCATAAATTCAAATTTATCTAACAAATAAAATGGCGTACTTTTTTTTAGCTTAAATTAGTTTAAGTATTTATTTCAGAATTTTGAACTATTTTTTCTTGATTAAGCCAATTTAATATTTTGTTTTTTAAGTTTATATTATAATATTTAAAACTGCTTTAAATATATATTTAGATTTATAACAGAAATCTTTTCATTCGATGTGATCGAACATAAGAGCAAGTTCGTGCGATCCAGTCGTGCATTTTATTTTTAAAAGGATTATCCTGCGCCTCCACAAGCAATAATTTCTTTCAGAAAATCGAACATGCAATGGAAATTTCCAACGCAGACCACAAATTTCATGAAAAAAAAATTGTAAATCATTTCACGAAATCGATTTCAGCATTTATTTCTTACAATCTCTGTGGAAGTAAATGAACAAATAATTTGACTTCGAATTTCAGTTCGACTTTAGATATTTACATGTATAAATTGATTGGTTGAGTTGGAATTCCAGGCCGAGAATATAAATGCAATAGGGTTTGTCACTCTAATTGTCACAATAAGATTTCATGACATAAATTGCCCACCGAACGAAGAAATAAAAATGTCTGCAATAAATGCTGAAATAAAATCAAAAATAAAAATTGCTTGTGGAAGCGCAGGGTTACTTAGCCCAAATCTAATTCCAACTGAAAGGCTTCCAGCTAAACCACTTGTAAAACCATAAATATCTTTATGGGAAGTGGCTTTCCTATGGTTCAATTAATCGCCATCAGCATTAACCTTTTGGGTATATAAATACAGACAAATGATTTCACTAAAACAAACCAACGGAAAAAAATCAACAAACCGACTTCATCACTCTCACCGAGCCGAGTGCACAGTGCAGGTTTTTTAGTGTTCAAATATTTATTGACGTTGTATCAACTGCATCATTCAAGGTAAACACCACAAACATGTGTGCATGAATAATTTATTTTAATTCCACAATTCACTAGAATGCTCACAATGTTCGTGTTATAAAAATTAAAAATAACTAAAAAAAAATCCACGGCCACAAAAATACCTGTGCAAAGATAGGTATTTTTGTATGTAAAGTAAATTATAACCTGGGACAGTCCTATACTATTCCAACCTACCTCATCAAGAGCTTTCGAAATAATATTGACATTTTCTTCAAATAAGATACGAAAGGGCAATAAAGCGTAATTAAGCACAATAATTACAGAGCATAACGGTTATCGATGCAAACACTGCCAGCCATCGCATCGTTTAAGAAACTCAGTGTGATTGTGTACATTTCCGGAAAAACTGTTTACACGCCATGTTTACATATTTAGCTCTCCGCCGGAATACTTCAAGGCCTTTGTCAATTGTTGGAACTCTCTTATTTTTGACACTCGAAGATGACTCAACATAACATTATGTACATAGGTATTGGTTGAAGGTATAGTAAGTTGGTCTTCGACCTTTCTTCGACGCACAAAAGGACTAGGTACTATCTGGGAAAGCCACACTTATATTTGCTCTGAAAACAAAATCGTATCTCTGATGTTTATGGTCTAGAAACAGAGATACACGACAAAGCAATCTCCTGTTTGCACATCTGAGCCACACACATACATATACATATGTATACCCATCACAACGTTTTTGATTAAGATAAGATAACAAGCTTTCTATTTGAACTAATTTGTGTTAGCGCATTTTACTGAGGCTTTAGGCCTTTTTTGAATCTTTCACCTTAATGCTCTTTCATCCAGCTCTCCAACACCCCCCCACTAACGATCCCTTTATTCATGTTAATGATGTGGTGATTTGAAAACCTTCCTCAGAAATGCCTTTCACTTCTAAATTTTCCCGAGAAGGTTATAAAATGCAAATAAGTATTTTCTGGCTTAAAGTAAAGGTACACACGCACACCTATTGGGGTTTTTGTGTGAAGCCGAAAGGAATTTCATTTAATGTTTGCTGACTGACAGGTCTTGAGAATATTTATTCAGAGCGTGTTTTCTTCAAATGGTATTTCTATATGTACACACAATGTGCACACACAGGTATTTCTCGAGTGAGTGATTTGAGATGGTTTTACACTTGTGAAAAATGTGTACAAACATTTGCAAATCGTTTTAATTTTTTATACACACAAACATTTATATGAAAAATATTATTTTTGATATTTATTTTTTTTTTTTTTTTCAAAAAGTATTCGTTGAGGAATTCACATACCTACGGACGGCCGGTGGCGGCGCGAGGGAGTGATGAAGGTTGACAAAAATGCGTTTTGAAATTATGACATTAGATGACATTCAGACGATGCTGAGGTGTGATGGTGGTAGTTTTTTTTTTCCTCAAGAATTTCTGTCTTCAATGTCAGACACGGACACAATACCTGCCAAAAAAAAATTGCTAATTTCTATTTATGGAAAATGAAGGCATTTCAATTTTGTTTAAATTATTTTAGAAATTATTTCTATTGAAGCAGGGGTAGGTTGGAAAATATGAATTTGGCGAGAGAATTGCGGTCACCTGCGTGTCGTCTTATTTTCGGGTTATTGGTGTAATAAGACCTGCAAGTCAAATCTCAAGTTCCTAGTCCCGACTTGAGCGCCCCCTGCGAAGATTTAAATTTTGGGCCACCTCAAACATGCCTGACCAATCTTCGATTTTAAATAATTTTAATTTGATGAAAGAATCATCACAGCTAACAGAAGTCACAGAAGGTCAAAGTTAGGCGAAGTGCAAACCCTATATTGGTCACTAATGCATCTTTTAACATACATCTCGTTGGCATTTAAATACTTTGGGAAATTTTTATGTGCGATCAGCTAAGGATTATGTTAGTTCTTCAGTTTAGGTTTCGTGTAACGAAATTCCTTTAAGGAATCCCAAGCCACGACATTTGCTCCATTTGATGAATAAGGATATCTAGGGCACAGTTACGCTAAATTTTTAACTGTTTTGGCTACATTTTTTAGAAAATTCGGTTCAAATGGAAGTTTTTTTCGGTTCTATCAAAAGGTCGATTTTTAGATTTTTCGTCATTCAATTATATTGAATAAATTTTAATGGAAACGGATTTTTCTTATAAAATGTAGTTAACTTTGTTAGTTTTTTCTAAAAAAAAATTATTGTTGTATAATTTTTCGCTCTGCCAAGTGCGCTTCCTACAGATGTGACCCTGACCGCAATTGTTAGTCAACATTTATGGGTTCCTAATATAAAACTCCTAAGTCCTTATTAAAATAATAAAATAAAAACACATAATAAAATTTAAAAAAAAAATAAAATAAAATAAAATAAAATAAAATAAAATAAAACAAAATAAAACAAAATAAAATAAAATTAACGAAATAAAATAATATAAATAAAATGCCCGACTACATCACATATACTTGCACTTATATTCATATTCACATCGCAAGCTCATGAAATAGATAATATTTTCTTAAAGTCGTTTTTACTTATTTTTATTATACTTAATTATGGTGTCTATGAAAATTTTAAATTTATAACAATTGAAATTTAAAAACATAATATCAAACAAAGCATCTATCTGTTTTCGAAATATTGAGTTTAAAAAAAATATTTTTTTTTTCAATATTAAAAATTATTTTTCGAAAATGTTGGTGCATAATTAAATATTATTTAATATTTGAAGTAAATTCTGTATAAATAAAATGCACGACTGGATGGCACGAACTTGCTCTTATATTCGATCACATTGTATACAAAAGATTTTTATTAAGAATCTAAATATTTTTAAATTCGTTTTTAACTTAATTTATTATATATATACATTTTTTCTATTTTTTTTTTTCTAAAAAAAATTCGTATGACAATCTTAAATATTTAATAACTTAATCATAGAAAACATAATTCTCTGAAATAAACACTTAAAATAATTTGAGCTCAAAAAAAGTACGCCATTTTATTTCTTGGATAAATTTATGAGAAATTAGTTTTAAAATCTGTAGAAGGGTTTTGAGAAATGTTTTTTAAGAACGTTTTAAAAACATGTTAAAATTCGCTACAAAATTGGTCCTCATGATTTTCTTCCTAAGAGTTACCATTCGTGAGATATCGATCTACAACTTTGCTTTGAAGTTTTTTTTTTGAGAAAACTTACCGTTTTCGAGAAAAATCCAAAAACCTCAAATGTTGACCTTTGACCCCGAATAACTTTTGTAGCACACATAGGATCGATGGGGATTTTTAAAACTTTATTTGTAATGCTAAGCCCCAGCTCTCCACCAATATTTGGCATTCCGGGAATTTTTATTATTTTAAATGTCTATATTGAACGACTATAAGCCTTAGACATTTTTAAAATTTTTTTTCCTGCCATATGAAATGTCGCACCTAAAAAGCTGCACTGATTTTCTTAAATCAAAATCGTTAGAGCCGTTTTCGAGAAAAATAGCATTTAACGTATATAACCGTTACGTTAAAGCCTATTTTTAGGTATACCGACAGGTACCGTCATTTTTTGAGCTAAAAAAATTTCAATTTCCCCTCTGCACAATACTTAAAAAACTCTATATATCAAGTTTCTATACAGACAGACAGAATTTTTAGACCATCTTTTTTCGTCTTCGCTATTATCGTAATGTCATTTTTGATTTGTATCTCAAAACTTATTTTTTTCGACGAATGCATACTTGCCTTATATACATATTCAGTCCGAACTTTGATTACTCGAACCCTCACTTGCCAAAAAAATAATTCGAGTTATCAAGACTTCGAGTTATCAAGTAAAACAGAAAATTAATATAAATTACGTAATATTTATTTGCGAATAAAAAAAGTACAGTTGTTGTGATTATTTAAAATATTCTGTTATACTTGACTGACGAATGGATTTGCCGGAATGCTCTATTTAATAGCCACATCCTTCTTTCTTGACCCCATCTCCACCTCTTTTATTAATTAAAGTCTCTCTTCTAACGATGTTTTTAATGTTCGTTTAAAGACCGATATATCAACGTTATCTTTACTTTTAATAAAAACTTCACATTGCACTGTTAATACGTCAGTTTCTTTACTTTTATTTTTAAAATAAGACTTTGAATTCGTATTATAATACATACGTAAATCAACCTAATAATGTGTGTTCTAACACCGGAACATGACAGCTTTTACTCACACTTAACGAAATCATAATTTTCAACACACACATTTGTATACAAGGTCATAGAACATACAAACACAGTGCCCACAATCGCAATGCATTATGAAATGAACTTGTAAAAATTCACAGAATTTGATAATTTCCCTAAAAAATTCGACTTATCGAAGGTGCCGCCAAATAATATCTTCGAGCTATCGAGACATTCGAGTTATCGCGACATTCGAGTTATCAAGACATTCGAGTTATAGAAGTTCGAATTATCAAACAAAAATTACAAGTAAAATTCAGGCTTCGCGCTTTGCCAACTAATTTTATTTGAGTTATCAAATATTCGAGTTATCGAAGTTCGACTTAAATCGAAGTTCGACTGTATATGTATAAGTCGCAAGTAAAAAACTAACTGACATCCTTTAGGCCTTTAATGAGAAAGTCGCATTTTATGTATGTTAAAACAAATTTCAGGACCAACAGGCTATTCAAACAATAGTGCAGAATTTGTTTTATCAAAATCGTTATAGAAGTTTTCGAGATAATTAAGATTTGCCTTTCTTGCTCCAAAAAAGTGTACAGTACCTGACTGTTATTTTTAGGATAAAAAACAAGATTAAAAAAAAAACAAAATCCAGGGAATCACTTAATACGCTTGAGTACCAAATTTGATGAAAATCCATTCAGCGGTTTGTGCTGTGGATCAACATACAAGCATACAAACGGACAGGAAGACGGAATTGAGGGACCAATTAGGTTCGTGTTGTCTATCGTCGTAATGTCAATTTCCTTAAAATCTTGAGCTCTATTTTTCCCAAATGCAAAACTTGCCCTATCGTTACAAGAAAAACTGGAAAGAGTGAAAAATTTTGTTAAAATATTTATTCCTGCTCCTTTTTTTTGCATTAATCATGGTAAATTAAGTCGAACATGGTTTTGATCAGATCTCTCCAATTGGATTAGAAAACAATAGGTTCGTTTGTTGAGCCCTAAAGTTAGCCTTAATCACCTTGCTCACCCTGTTGAGCATACTAGTATTCTATGTATTTTTTTAATGCCTGAGGTCACCCTGAACTCGCTCTAAGGAAAATTTAAGTTCTTAGCTGTCAAAGTGACATGTTGCTGAGGCATGTTTTTTTTTTTTTTTTTTTGAGGATTCGTGTTTTGTGTGTTATTGGTTCGTTTTGAATTCGAAATTAAAGGAATTCTCAATTTTAATTTAGTAAATAGAAAATGGAATCATTAGAAGTTGTGGATTGTTCATCTGTTTAAATCGCATGCACTCAAGAAAAAACACATTTAAAGTTTCAATTATCAGAGGACAGGTTTGTTTCTTATTTCTTGCTTTAAATGTCAACTGTAGGGATTGTCAATAAAACCTGAATCAACCACTTGAAATTTCTGTCAAACTACATGAAAACTACATATAATTGGAATTACGTGTTGATGTGTCAATAAACCATTTCAATGCTTAGCAGTTATAGTCTTTGACGATAAAGGCAAGTACCTGGTAAATATTTCTCTATTTTATACATTTGTATACGATATATGAACACTCATAGTAAAAACTATTAATTTCTTACAAAAATATTGGTTAATATAAAACCTTTCTTTTGTGGCTCATGCGAAACCTCTGAAAAATTAAAACACAATTTATACATTATTTTTTTAATTTAGCTACTTATCAAAAAAAAAAAAACTGTCAAAATCCAAAGTTTTATCTATGCCACTTTTGCTTTTCAACACAAAATGTCATGTCAAAATGGATTAAATGTAGACAATCATGGTCATAATAAACCCAGTCATTTAGGACCTCTTTAATTCTCAACTTTTATGCTATCCAACTTTTTGCCATTCTCAAATTTATATAATTATTGTAATAAACTAAGAGATAAGAACACACAACATCTGTAAATCCTCACAAAAAGCATCCATTGTGTTACATTTTATAATCCTGTCTGCTTTCATGAACGCAAATGAAAAACCACAATAATAAAGCTACGTTCTTTTTTAACGGGCTCCACACCAAGCTAGGACTTCCCGTTTGAAAAGTTCCAACGGGTAAATGTGAGGTGGTTATTATTCCTTAATCCTTGCACCTGACCATTCTTGGAATATTTTTCTCTTGAAAAGCATAAAAATACCCATGTTTGCGTGTGATGTTTTCTGTGGGTTTTGTGAGTGTGGGGGTGTATGTGTACACAATGGAATAATTTCCCTATGGCAACCAGAGCCCGAACAAAAAGGTCTGTGAAATCGAAATGTGTTTTGCATTGAAATAATCCAGTTGCACTTTAACAATAACTGATGGTGCAAAATTGGGATTTGGGTAAAAGGGATTTGAAATTATATTCTTAGTATGTGCATAAGTGTAGGTATCTACGGGTGATGAAATATTTTCAGAGAAATTTTTCCTTATTTGGTTTGATGGGAATTAGTGAGTGGAAAATATTTATTTATGATGAAAAACAAATTCATTCGGTATAAGAAATATTTTTCTAGAAGATATAAAATTTTAGTAAAAAGTTAAAAAAAATATATAATAAAACTCTAAGCTATACAAATACTACATTTTTAACATTTGGGGGAAAAACATTTTTTTAATCGTAAATACTGCATAGTCCAGGAAAATTAGACACGCTATAACTAAAGAGCGAATTGACATACAGAAGTTGTTAATATGTCATTTTGTAGATAATTTTACTGTCTTAAATCTGCACTTAGTGTTTTTTTTAGAAAAAATAAATACTTTGGGAGTTATTAAGTAGAATAAAAAAAAAATAGGATTTTTAAGATGGCAGCATTACCAATTATGGGGGATGCAAATCAATACAAGAAAAAACCAAAATAATTATCTTTGAACGAAGGCAACGAAGAAGACTATTACCCGTAGAAAAATGGTATCTGAACCGTGAGCAAATTAAAGTTGTTACCCAATTTAAATATCTCGGAGTTTTATTGACGTCGAACTTAAGTTTTGCTTGCACACTAAAGCCAAAAGCAATGAGGCTAAGCTGGCACTAAACATTATGTGGCCATCTTTCTTTAACAACCAGAACATTGATTCTTCTTCAAAATACAGAGTATTTAACACAATTAACACCTGCATGTGTTATGGTGCCCAAGTTTTTGGTTACGCGAAAATTGAGCAATTTGAAGTGATCCAACAATATTTTTCAACAGATTATTTTGGCTCCCTAATACAACTCAAACCTACCCCATCCACGTTGAATCCGGTATTCCACCTATTTTCATTCAAAATCTCAAACGTCATACAGATTACTTAGTTAAAGTTATGAAGAGAGAAAAAAGCCTCCACAAATCAATTTTACGAAGGTTACTCCTAACGAATGATACGCCCTTTAAAGAACTGAATCAAATGGCGTTAGCTCACGACATTAGCATTTCACTCAGTGAAAACAATTTAGTCCATTTTGCGGTTTCAAAAGTATAAGGCTGGAATTCGACATCTGTCAAACTAAGCTGTTTTTTTTTTTCAGTTGAAAGTCTGACATCATAAAAATTATTAAAACCTACTACAAAAATGGTGATTCTGCCACAGCCACATCGTGCTTTAAGAGAAGATTATGGCTTACATAATCGTCCAACAACGCAAGCAATTGGCAAAATTGTGAAGAAATTTGAAGAGACTGGATTGGTTACAGATATTGTAAGGCCTGTGCATCGTCGTTTCGCTCGTAGCACTGAAAATATCGCTGGTGTAAGTGAAAGTGTTGCCGAAGACCCGAATGAGTCGATTCCTCGTCGTTCTCAGGAATTAGGACTGTCTTACGGAACATTTTGCATTTGGATCTACACCTACATCCATACAAAGTCCAGCTTGGCCTTACTTCTTCGAAAACGACGGTGGAACGATTTTCACCGTCAATTCGGAGCGTTATGGTCATATGATAACCGACTTTTTTTGCCTGCAATTGAAGAATACGACTTGGAGAATATGTGGTTTCAACAAGACGGTGCTACATGCCACACAACTCGAGCGAATATGGCTTTATTACAAGAGACATTTCCTGGCCGCGTAATTTCTCGTCTTGGCGATATCAACTTGCCACCACGATCATGCGATTTGACACCGCTGGATTTGTTTTGTGGGGCTACGCGAAAGACCGTGTTTATGCAGATAAACCTTTAACTCTTGAGCAGTTGAAAAGCAACATTCGTCAAGTTATAGCTGAGATACCGCCCAATATGTGTCAAAAAGTGGTCGAAAATTACCTCAAAAGAATCGATGCTTGCAACAATTCGCGTGGTGGTCATTTAAATTATGTAGTATTTCACACATAATGTCAACGTTCAAACTTTATAATAAAAAAGAAATATCATGAAAAAAAAATATTTTGTGTTTTATTTACGTTTACTTTTAAAACCGCAAAATGGATAACCCTTTAGTATACCTTCCCGGATAACACTCTGTATTACGTATTTGAAGTATACAAAATGAGAAAACTCATTATAATGTTTGGAATGCCTCCAAATGTTCTAAATAATGGATATTCTTAAATCTAAGAGTAAAAATTAAAAATTGACTTTAGTGCTACATATGTAAATATACCGTTTTAATATTCAAATATTTCAGTCAAAGTCGAATTTAAAAATTTTACAACATCTATTATATTGAAAACTAAAACTGATCACTATTGTTTTCCACAACTATATGAAATATCTTATCAGAAAACATTAATTCTCGTAATAATATTCCATTTGGCACAATTCGGATATTAGGTGTGTCATATTCACACTAACTTACGACCAATAAAAGCCGCAAAATCCGCATCGTAAATTCACTTATGCCGTTGTTTCTCGGTGATATGAGGTATGTTTCCAAAACCAAACCCAATGGCTATAAAAATATTAGAAAAAAAATCAAATTTACTATTAGCATTCTCTTAGGAACAAAGCCTCTCGAGGCTTTTGAATTCCAATGGTAGCAACATATAACCAAGCTAAGTTACGTGCCTCAATATTAATAGCTTAATGGCAATAGTAGTTGTTTTTTTTTGTGCGCGTTTCTACTAGAAAACCCCAATTATAATTTAAATTCATCAATAAGTTCTCGAAAATGAAGCAGTGCGTGACTCTGGTGTTGTATAGGATAGTGGCAACAATATATTTCAACCTAACAGCTACAGCTGATTTCAGTGTACGCCTGCCACGCGACCTTCAAAGACATCAAGCTGGGTATACAACTTAAAAACTATTTGAAAGTGTGGTGCAATAAGAACAAGTATTTCAATTTAATTAGGTCTGACGTGAAAGTTATCAAAATTACGGTGAAGGACTTTCAAGTATGTATTTCAATTGATAAGAGTGAATAAATTCGTCTGCTAAGTTTTTCGCATAACAAAATTATCATTGTTGCGTTGTGGTTAATTTTTGGCTGCACGTAGGACTCAAAAATAATAACCACGCTGCTACAGCTATATGTAGCACGTCGAAACGTAAACAGAATTTCAAGTGTACGTTACTTTGCCCGAAATTAAATCATACGAAGAATGCCTCAGCTTCAAAATCACACTATATCGATACAAGAAAATAATATTTTCAGATTTACCTTAAATCATGCAGAGGTCGCACAAAGCTGCGGAAAGTTTTTTTCTTGAATTTTTGAATACAATCACAGCAAAATGGCGACCTGAAAAAAACATACTGATGTAGTCCATCTGTCAAGTTGAGGCATATGTCAAGTGATTCCGAGTTCACTTTCTAAGTACTAGTAATTTGGTCCTTTAAGTCCTCTACTATTAGTGTGCGATATTTGGAAAATATAACATTTAAGTTAGTGCACAAGAAAAGAGTGAGATTACAAGCGTAAAAATTAGTCTCAAGGTCTGCCTCATCTAGGTTCCAAAGTCACAGTGGATTGACTTAGGGAAATTGACTGGCTGATGAAATGGTCGCACGGAAATATCGGCCCATCTCAGCTCGCTTGTGGAGAAAGTGAAGATCAATATTTTATCAAGAACATAAATCCCGTAGAACTGATCTAATTTTCAGACCTAGGCAAGCGCTGCTGGTTCATAGAAGCACACGCGGTGAAGCTGGACACTAATCACAATTTTGTTGAAATTGTGGGGCCTGCGGGAAAAAGAAACAGTCTTGCAAATTCCCTGCTAGTCAGAAAAACAGCACTACCGTTTGGTAAGGTATTTTGTGACGACATTGACAAACTTTCAGTTTTGAAAATCATAGATATAGTTTTTTTTGAAGTAAAACTTCTTTTGCGGCGTTGTTGGTTGGAAACAAAATTATATGGAACTGTCAAACCGACCGACATCTGACGTGAACCGACATGAGATGTTAGTTCGTTTTGTGGATTTTCATAGATGAGTGCAGATATGCATGTATCTGCATTGTGTGTATTCGCTAAGGATTTTTTGTATTGTTGGTACGTGTTGTGGATTCGCATTCTGTAGGTACCTATATGAATTGTGTGTATTCAAGGAGAAATTCTCTATTTTGTGTTCGTGTTTTTTTATTCAAATGTTTGGGGGGGTTCGTTGTGCATTGGCATAGATTAGTAGAAATACACATTGTATGTATTGGACAAGGAATTTTGTTGTTGTTTCGTTTTGTTGATAATATTAGATTAGTGAGTATTGTGTGTATTTGCCGGGGATTTTATTTTTGATGCTCATACATTAGTAATTAGTGTATATTGTGTTGTATTAATGTGTGTAATTAATTCGATGGTATCGTTGCCAGTGCTTTAGTGTATCTACTTCGTAGATATACGAAGTAGTATAATGTATGTAATGTAAAATTTGTACACCATGAATCAAAGTTCTAACGAAGGGACGGTGACGTTTGTACAATTGGAAGATAAGGTCATTATCGGCGATGTATTTATGCAAGTACGGGGCTGGTATAAAAAAATGTCAACCTTGTTTTTCTTTGACAGGTTCCCATAAAATTGAAATACATATATGTTGTAGCTGACTTAGAATTGCGAAAGAAAAAATTGTTTCAGATTAGGGAAGATTTACTTCTGGCGCGTGTATATACACACATAAGTACATACTCTTTTTTTTCTAAACTAGACGAAGTGTCTTTAATTCTGTAACAAGAGCCTCCTTCGAACAATATTTAGTTCGTGAGTTGGCCGACTAAATTTGTTAAGGGTTTTACGATGCAGAGTAGACCGACGTACACACGGTTGGATTGGCTCTTATACCGGTATCAATCAAACCAAGTCTGGTACAGTTGCTTAGGTGCATGTGGTAATCCAGATAAGTAGACGCCTTGGAAACCCCCATAACGTCTTAATCAGTAATACATTCATTCCATAAGTTTCTAAAGCACCCAGTAACGGGCCTATCTTTGTTAATTACTGTATGGCTGCGAGCTAGGCCAATATTACGCTGGGGTATATCCCCAATCCAATAACAAGAAACCCTCATAATTATCGATTTAGGGAGTGATGGTGCCAAGACGTCGCACTTCGGTCCTTATTAAATCGCCGTTTTGAGTTGGACATAGCTGCCATTTCTACCTATCTACCTTGCCCCGCAATAAAGACTGAAATGTTTAAATTCTGAAAGCCGCCTCTCCGAGATGTAAGACCAGCTTTGAACAACGCATTAGTTTGGTTACGAAAATGCGATTTATGTAGCTCCGTAATGGTAAACCAAATGTCCCCCTAAACAATTGAATCACTCAAATCATGCGATTGAGGCTCAAACAAACTCAATGCTTTCGAGCTGAGCATGTCTGATTGCTCTAACTTACAGCAATTTAAGGGGGGATTTACTCTTCTAGGTCTAGGTTTGGCTTCTAATGGATGGAGGCAACGTTTTCTGATCTACTATGCGTCCAGGTATACTTACATAATAATATGCGGAACATTAACGAATGGACGGATTTTGCTCAAAATTGCTTTGCTAAAAAAAAAGCAGCAAATATGTGTATAGGCTTAAAAACCAGTGCAAGACATAAAAAATATATTTACGACCACAACACTGGTGCCCTTAGACCGATATGCACAAGCAGTCACCAAATTTGTGGATCCATAAGCAAAACCTCTTCAAATCTTATATTGCTGGTGTGCTTCGGTGGTATGATGTGTTTTGGCGGATTGGTAGCGATGCTGCTTATGCTGATTCCAATCACTATAATGCGACATGGTCTTGAGGTTCTTATTTTTATTCTACTTACCCATTACTGAAAACTCTGAAGAAATTCAAATTTGAATATGGATCAATGAATTTTTATTGAGTGGTGGGTATTCTTACCTCTATCGGGTATATGGAAATTTATACGGGTGTCAATAAAAATCGTTGTGACAACGACAGACGACGACGATGGCTTCTGCATAACAATTGATGCGATCGATCTAAATATTAAGAAAGACGACGACGGCGGCGAAAACTTACACACCAAATGCTTATGCGGTATTATGGCGCGGCTGGCGATAAGTTTGGATTTGAAAATTTTTTTTTTTCAGTTTTTTTCTGTTTATCAGACAATGGCAATTTTGAAAAAAAAAAACAGTCAGATTTGCGGAAAGCAATTGAATTTTTTATTTAAATATTTTTGTGATGTTTTGGTGACAATATAAAAAGAAATCTAGAAATATTAATTATAAGCGTGATTTAGGTTTATAATAATTATTAAAAAGAAACAATTTATAAGTAGATAGGCATGTGATTGTTTTATTAATGGAGGCATGTTCTTGTTTTGTAAGGGGTTAACACCTTTTGTGAATAGAAAATTTGAAAGAACAAGACTGGTTCTAATAAATTATTTTATCCAAAAAAAAACACGAGAAATATGCTTTTCTCTTGACTTCAAATGTCTTTTATGCAGAAGAAAAGGGTTGCTGTGCGTATTTTCGATTTTTCTTGTATCGAACTTACATAACTTCTTATTAAAAATCAGACCCAAGTTGCCTTCTTTTGAAAATATTAATGCTCCATCTTTTGTCGAAGGAGGGGTACATGTGGGTAATTTCCTATTTCATGAAGAAAAGGACGAAATCAGTTTTTAGTGGTATTACTCCATGCCGATCT
Source organism: Philhelius pedissequus (assembly GCA_910595825.1). Classification (NCBI taxonomy): domain Eukaryota; kingdom Metazoa; phylum Arthropoda; class Insecta; order Diptera; family Syrphidae; genus Philhelius; species Philhelius pedissequus. The sequence continues at coordinate 42,926,224 of OU343163.1, forward strand.
GACTTTTACGCTTGCTTATTTATGGGTGTGGGGATTTATTAAACCTTTTCTGACACTGAAATAACTCCACTTAGGCAATCCTAACGTTTACTAAAAAGTTCCACAGAAGGGTAGATATGTCAGGTAGAAGTTTTCATCTCTCTTAATTGACTTCTTATTTTAAATCAAAATTAAGATATTTACAAAGAGTAAGGTCCTAACTACTTGGGTTCTTACATCTTCTAGTAGGCGAATGAGTCCCGGCAAATGCCTCTTACGAGAAAGTGACAAAAACTGAAAGGGCCGAAGGTTTTTGTCATAAAAACCTCATCTCACCTTAACCGTATATATTTATTTAGCATAGAATTTAAGATCCTCTATATTTCTGGCGCTTAAAAATATGCACACAAAAAAGGATTTAGACTTGTAATTCACTGGTTAAACCCTCGCGCCAACATTTTAAGCTGGTTTGGGTTACGTAAAAAATTGGTTGGATACGATTTGTTGATGTTTAAAAATCGTTTTTTTTTTTAATTAGACATTTTAAAAATCAACAAATCGTACCCAACCCATTTTTCACGTAACCCAAACTAACTCATAATGTCGGCTTTCGAAAAGTCGACTGTTAAAAATGCCGACTGATCACAAAAAATGTTCGGGTTGGGGACATAATCCCGAAAACCTCATGGCGCAAACCAACTGCTTGGACAAATCTATGATTGGGGGTGGGATATAGTTTGGGTATAATTCAAAATACTATATTTGGGCAGGCAGGAGGGTTGCCGACAACTTTTCAATAAATTGTCTTGACTTTTTAATAGGGCTGAGACCGTATTTTTGGAACCGAAATTCGCGATAGTCTCGTTGGTATCGGTGGTTTGGTTTCGGGTTTCTCTAGAAGAAATATTTTTTTATTTAATAAATTGTAAGTACTCATGTTCAAATTTTATATAGTATTCAAGTTTTTGTTTGCGAAATATTCTATGCGCGCTAAAAAATTAAACCACTACGCACTGCGAAAATAAAGAGAAGAATACGTACGATTTATGCATGCACATCGTTGGATTAGAAATCGCTCATTTTTCAGCATTTGTTTCACCCTCCGGAAAAAGGTGACTTTAAGACTATTAGGTGACGCTTGGAAAAAAATATTATCGAAACGTCAAAATATAATTTGTTGTCTACCTACCAAGTCATAAGATGTCAATATCGATTGAGGGGTGGTTCAGATTTAAAAAGATTAAAAAACATTCACAAAATTCAAATTCTACCTCAGAAAATTTGAAATTTTTCTGACCAAGAATGAGACCAAGACCGAGACTGAGACGAGACTGTACAGTAAAATTGCCACGAGGAAAACGTCGAAATCAAGATCGAGACGAGACTTGGTTAGGTGAGAGCGAGATGAGACTGAAATTTTTCGATTTTGATGAGACCGAGACGAGACCAACAAAAGTTTCCCCTGGTCTCGTCTGCTAGCCCTACTTTTGAACTTTGTTTTTTTTTCGATCAAATTTTAGCCGACTTTTTAATAGTAGAGGAAATTTATATGTATTTCTTCAGTCGTCATTTTTTTTTTGTCAACCATCCGTACGCTTCCTGTGCAAAATGTTTTAAAAAACTGACTATTCAAACTTTCGACTTTTTTGAAATTTAAAATTTCGCCAATTTTTTTTTATCGACTTATGTCAAAATCATGGAATCAATACTTGTTAAAATGTCTACTGCCTTTAAAAAAAAGTCGCGCGAAATATCAACTTTTTTTCCCAGGAAAATTATTGATAACCAAGCAAGACCAGCCAGTAAGGAAGGGATATTAAAAAGTTCACATTTTAATAGCGCCCACGTGTAACCATCATTTCCTAAACCATAATCTGATCAAAATGCCGACTATTTTTGATTCTGCTTTTTTTCGATTTCGTAATTTTTTTTTCTATATTCGAATTCCAATTCTTCAAACGAAAAGTATTAAAAATAAAAAAGAAAAAAATCAGAACCTTGTTTTGAAGCTATTTATACACTGGCATATGAAAATACATTATATTGCACTATTGATGCACGTTAAAATTAATCACCTCAATGACACATAAATAATTTGCTGATGAAAGATGCACAGACGACACAGAGAATTACAACAACATTCAACAGCATTTATTGTGATTCGATGTATTTGAAAAATTATTTTAATCGCCAGCTTGTAAATATTAAACAAAATTGTTACTGACGGACATAATTACTAGTTTCATAAACATACATGATGGAATGCTTTTGATGTTTTTCTATTTGGATTTTGTTTTTTTTTTTAGCTTTTACACAAGCTTTTATGTAAGATTTAATTCAATAAAACAGCGGTGTTGTGTGGCTAATTTTTCAAAATTATTGGTGTTTATTTAAATAAGCAAAATTGATATTGATTGCGTTAATGTAAAACTAAGGGCAAACAGAAAAAAAAAACGAAATTCAATTTACAGACTTTATGGATTTATGGATTGAGGGTAATAAATGTCTAAAATGTAGTCTATTATTTGTAGGTAAGGAAAGTTTGGCATTTATTCAAATACCATTGATGTCATAGATAAAAGTCATGGAGATTTTTCTAGGAAGAAATATCAGTGCCCTTCCATGGAAAAAAATCTTTCTGCGTATAAAAATTTAAAAAATTGCTGTCAGCGTTTCCCCCCCCCCCTTGGACAATGTTGTCGAGATCAAATTTAATGAGCTTATCATACGCTGCCATTGTAGTTATCAGAGTAATATATTCAGCAAAACAATTTAGTGGATAAGAAGTTCCAGATAATAGATAATTAATTAAAATGAGATAAAGAGCCGGGGACAAATGGGAACCCTATGGTACACCACCATTTATTTTGTGAATTTCAGACTTGAAACTGTCCAATACGACTTGTGTTGAGCGTTCCGAAAGGTATTTGCTAATCTAACTAAGAACAGGCTCATCGATACCAAATGTACGCGTTTTCGATTAAAGAGCTGACTCTAAACCTTATTAAATGCCTAAGAAATATCAACCACAATAATCTTACTTTCTTCAAATCATCAACAAATGCTTTTTTGCATCCACTCGTGAAAATACCAGTAGAACAGAACAGAGGAAAAGCTTTCCCAGTAATTTTTCCCTCCTTGAAGAACATTTCTTCTTCGGAACGATGGACGGGAACGATGATCCGGTCCAGCGGATTTGTATATATATAAAGTCTTAAGCACTCTAGCAACTGCATGAATGCCAAAAAAAGATTATTTCCACGAAATAATTTACGCACTTAAGAAGAATTGTAGATGCGTCGAATTGGCATCGAACTACTCTGCAAGCAAATTGGCTTTTTCACGCCGCGAAATGACAATTAAAACAAGCATTAGAACTATGGTATTTCGAATGTTGTTTACGAATAAGAAGTAATTTGTACTATCTTTGGACCATTGTAGTATTTTTCACTTAATTTTGGTCATACAAAAATATAGTTACATATAGTATGTATGAATATGAACGTTTCGACTTATTCCGGTTTTTCTCATTGAGTTTAGCTTTGTAATTCCGGAATGTTACTTCCCTAACCTTAATAACCTCTTTACAGCTCAAATCAAAGCATGTATTCTCTTTCGGTTTCATAGATTTCACCCTATTCGGGATGAAATGTCTCTTTCCGAGAAGAATTAAATTTGTTATCATGTCTGAGCTGGGGTTAATGTCACTTGCGAAGAATCATAGTGACCAGTTAAAGTGCCCGCAGAAATCATTGCGACAGTTGGCCGTCTCATATTCCCAAACGGTTCTATTTCGTAATTTTTCTCTAACTGAAATTTCTTGGAATGAAAAACTTGCAGATATGAACCAACTGACTGATGTCCCTAAACAGGATAATGTAGAAATGGTTTTACAATATACTCAGCCTCGACTACACCTCTAAAGCGAAGTTTCCTTGATTGTTCTTGAAGATTTCGGGCCTGTTCTTCTTTTTACATTATGTTATTTGGCTATTTCTTCTAATCTTCCGTTTTCTATTGATGTCTTTCCTATTTTCTCATATGCTCATAAAATCAGGGGGCAGTCCTTGTTGTGTTGTACGAGTATAAACCAAGCACTTCAGAAGTGGTACCTATGATGAGAATTATTTCACTAGTTCGCATTCTACTTAGCTTGGTTCCAGTTTCAGACACCCGTCAAACTGGAAGAGTTCTTCGCGTAATGAGGTCCATGTCCCCTTATGTATATTGAGATGTAGGAACTGCGTAATAATAGTCACAATTTACCATCGATCGACCTAAACCTATTACCAGAGTTGATTTCGTAAAAACTGCAGTTTCTAGCTTAGCATTAAAATCGTCAACTTCTTCAATCAGGACCTCTGCCGTTACTGATACATCGCGTTTAAATACTCGATTAACTTTTCCCTTCTTCCCTTCTCTCATCTAATGAAGTCTTCTTGCCTCCAACGACACAGTTGTATGGCATTTATTTGCCTAAGCCATCACGTCGCCGTTTTTCGACAGTCCTCCATATCGGAATAAGAGTGACATAAGTAAGTAGAACTGGATTCGAAAAACTTAACGAATTTGCTGGTGCGACAGTTTGTTGAAAGTTTGACGTGCGTCATGACTTACAACCTATAGTTGTTAGATGGCAGAAATGGAGGAGACCTACAATTTTCTGCCAAATACAAACAGCTGAAAGTGAGAGGTATTTTTTTTAAAGAGCAATAGATACTCCTAGGTCCTGGACGATTTGTCAGTTTTTGGATCTTGGCAGTATTGCTGCTACTTGTCACTTAAGCATAACCATATTATCAACAATGTGTTGTTACATCAAAATACCATATTCACAATGACTACTCGTCTTATACGTAAAGTTTCATTATTTTGTAATGATTCTTTCAATTGATTTCTCTTTTCAATCAGTTTTATCGTCAAATTAAATTCATGGGAAAAAATGTTCCTTAAATTAACCACTTAAGTAGCAATTTAAGCTGTCAAATCTTAACCCTATCATCTCCTATGGTTATTAATATCATTCATTTATCATTAATCCCATCGTTAAAGCTTCATAATGCTCCCAAATCAAAATACACTACTCATTCCCTTAATTTATAAACCATTCCCATCATAATTCCATATCTAATAAATTATCACACCCTTTATCTAGAATTTTGATGTTAGCTGTCATTTGCTGTCAGTGTTGTTGTTACTTAAGAAAACATCTTCACACAGTAGCTGGTTGGTATATTATGGAGCCGACATTATACTCCCTGTAGCTTTTACTAGCCTCAAAGTCTTTTACAAAAATATGCTCATCATCAACATTATCGCTTGCTTGATTGTTTTATTTAATGATATGTCTACATACGGTATATATTTATTTATGTACGTAAACGTGTGTGGAAGAATGATTCATAATTATTTTATGAAAATTTGATGTAATGAAAAATACATAAATTTGATAGAGAGAGATATCTCTCATTTTCTCTAATAATTATAAGGAATGCGGCAGTATCTGAAGAATGAATGAAAAAAAAAATTAAAGGGCGCCAGCGAACAAGAATAAATTTGATTGTTAAGTGATTTCTTATACTCACATAGATACTTTGTGTATATTTTAAAAGTAGCTCCGAAATATCATACATGTTCTATTAATACATACCCAGATCCAGAATATTGGAGACTTGTTTGTTTATGTGGTTGGTTGAGATTGTTTGGGGGCTGTCAATGAGATGATTGACAGAAATTGCTTTTTTAAAAAGAAGGGATAACTTTACTCTTCGTTTCTCCAAATTAACTTGATGAGTTTTTGATTTTGTTTCGAAATCAATTTTTAAGCAAACAATTCATTAGCGGTTCGTTACAAAAAATCAAGCAAACCAAAAAAAAAAAAATTGTTTAACGATTTTGAAGTAAAAATAAATAATAATCATGGTCCAATTTAATTTTTTAAAGCGCAATTAAGGAGGAAAGTATAGTATGTTTTTTATTGAAAGGCGCGTACAACTTGGAAGGTAATTAATTTCGTTTCGAATGTCTTACGCAAAAGGCTTGCAGCGAGGGTTTAAGTCAGGCAAACAATGTTTTAACCTTTTATTTTAACTTACATTTTCTTGGCTCTTGGGGGTAAATATTGGTTGCGTGCAAAATGTTTTAAGTTCTTGTTGCTCATTCTAACAATAATCAGTTTTATCCCAGGGCCGTCCAGGGAACATATAGGGCTTTTATTTACATTAAGACTTTTAAGGGACACTTGGAAAAAAATATTATTGAAAAGTCAAAATAGAGTTTGTTGCCTACTTGCCAAGCCTTGAACTGTCAAAATTTACTGACGGATGGCTCCGATTTAAATAGATTAAGAAACCTCTACAAAATTCAAATTTTACCTCAGAAAATTTGAAATTTTTCCGATATTATTTTTTTCTCGGGAAAAGGTTGATTTTAATGTCAAATTCCAAACAACCATTTCAAATCGATTTCAGATTAATTTAATTGTATGTTGTAAGGAGCTTGCAGAAAATGAAATCAGGAAATCATGCTATAAACGCACAAGAGAGTGGGAAAAAATTGTTAAAAACAAATATATAAAATGTATACATATTTTATTTGTTAGGTTTAAATAGACAAGTTATTTTATTTGCATATCAGAAGAAAGTGACCAAAATAGCCTGAAAAAACGTTTGAACATCAAATCATACAATTTTTTTTAAATTTAACTATATGCCTGTAAGACCTAAGGTCTTTTAAATGCAACCTGAATTGCACGGCACTAGTTTGGCACAGTGGATTTGAGAACCTGGTATTGACTGTCTCATTTTAACCCATGGGCGGCATCCAATTAAAATTTGAGGCATAGCAAAGAATGCGCCTAGCGTGGGGATCGAACCCACACGTCCTAGTTAGCAATCAAGCACTTTATCCATTGCGCCATTGCCACCCCCAATAATTGGTCGAGTTAATAAATTAAAAAAAGCAAGATCTGTTTTGACAAATTTAGTTTAGAAATAATTCGATTGTGTTCATAAGAAAATCGAACGCTTGGAATTAGACATAAGACTTTTGGGTAAAAATTGGAAAAAAATACTATGCAAACGTCAAAAATAGTTTGTTACCTACCTGTCAAGCCATGAGCTGTCAAAATCGATTGAGACATGGCTCCGATTAAAATGGATTAAAAAACCTCTACAAAAATTCAAATTTTACCTCAGAAAATTCGAAATATTTGATTTTAAGCCTTTTGGGTGACATCCGAGACGAGACTGAAATTTTTCGATTTTGACGAGACCGAGACGAGACTAACAAAAGTCTAGCCTGGTCTCGTCTCGCGACAGTAACGTCAGAATATGAGTTCGCTGTCATTTTGTTAGGTGTATTTCGCTCGGCATTGCTTATTGTGAAATAAATCCATATTCGTCTAGTTAACAACGTAAATTTAAAATTACAATGACATTTGTCGCCATTTAGAAAAATTATGACATTACTTTTGACACCTGTCATTTCTAATACAAATACGAAAATACGAATTCTCATAAAATGAAGTTTATACGGCTGCACTGGACACTTGTGTGGGGAGTATGTAGCAGTGTAAATTACGGACTTACGTCAGAAAAAAAATCCGCACGCTGTAAGATCGGGTGGACAAATATTTTTTAACTAAATCCCTCACTGAGCAATTACACGCGACTCAAAAGGGTATTTTATTTTAAATTGTGAAAGAGTGAGATAATTTTGATAAAAAATATTGGGTTAGCTTTCATTTGTTGATACGAGAAGTTGAAATGTTTTTTTTTTTTTTGCCAAACACAACAAAAGGTCTGAACCCATTTATCATTTAAATTTCAGCCTCAGGTGATATAATGTTGAGCTATGACACACGTGCTTTTCGCAGAATAATAAAATGAATTAAAAAAAATGCTATGTTAGGTATGAAAAATACATTTATAGGTTATTGAACTTTTAAGGTACTTGCTTGACTTTAGATCTCAGGTAAGTGTAGATATAATCTGGATTTTTTTTCTTAGATTATATAAATGAGTTTGAAAACTAATGGATAAATAGATTTGTAAGTGGATTAAGTTAATATTGTTTAGCTTCTGGGAATTTGGCTTCAAATTGAAGGGATTCTGAGAATTGCTTTTACTTTTATCTTCTATTTTTGCAGTGGCTTAAAAGTTTATTAATTAGAAAATATAACATGTGAGAATAAAACAGATTAAAACGAAGTTTTTGAGGGTATTTTTTAAATCAGTTCAAATTGAAAAGAAAAATCTTTTGACTGACTTATTCAGAAATTATGAACTTTTGGCCAACCATTATTGACCTTTTTTAACTATTGGCCTAGTGTTTCTAATTGAAGTGTTTGCATTCCACGACAAATAGCTCTTTAAGATTTCTTTTTCATTTTTAATCAACAGCTGCTATTTCGAATTTAACAAAAATATTAATTAGAAATTGTGAACTTGGTATTTCTAAGCCAACAATATGAAAAATTGTCTAGGCAAACGAATTATTTTTGTATACACAAAGGAGAGTCCAATTTTTTATTGGGGTTATGCCATTTTGCGACTCCGAGTCATATTTCCGGGTATGTCCTTTTTGGCACTATTTGACCTCGTTTCATTTCGGAAAAATCGGCTAACGCTACATTTTGACATTTTCAAATTTCGTTTGGCGATTTCTCACCAAAAAATTTCATCGATATCAGCCAAAATTGAAGAAATATCAAAAATATATTTTCAACACCAATTTTCATGGGAGAAATTTGAACGTTTTAGTTTTGGTTAATATTTCCAATTTTCTTCAGTAAAATACAAAATTTCTGTTGGTAGTATTTTTATTTTTAGCCATTTTATTATGCCGGGCCGAAACCACCATTTACCGTGATTCGACTAATTCTTGCAGCATATTCAAGCTAGAAGACGATAAACATTTAATGCGTTTAAGGCGCTAGTTATAACTTTCATTGAAACTCATCATTGAAAACTTTGACTATCAATTCTGAGGCACTTAAGGAAATAAAACTGATGTCGTTTTGGTACCAAAATGATGGCAATACGATATAACTATAATATTAATTTTTTTTTTTCAAAAAAATATTTTATTTGCTCTATCACTTTCTTGTAAATTCACTTTTTATTTTTCAATGATCATTGAATGTTAATTGAAAACGCTTTCCATCATTGAAAAATCAAAAGTGAATTTACTAGAAAGTGGGAGAGCAAATAAAATATTTTTTTGAAAAAAAAAATATTATAATATCGTATTGCCTTCATTTTGGTACCAAAACGACATCAGTTTTATTTTCTTAAGTGCCTCAGAATTGATAGTCAAAGTTTTCAATGAAACCTATAACTGGCGCCTAAGTGAATTATTGCTTTTTCTCAGTATTCAGCTCTTAGCTGTTTCTTGCGGCACCAGTCATAGAAACTGCCGAAAGGAAAGTAGAGATAAGGTTAAGTGCAGGGTGGCGCATAAGTAACGTTATGATTTATTCGATGAATAACATTTTTCTTTTTGATTTTACTTAAACTTGTTTCTTATTAAACTTTGGGTTATGGTTTAGAAATATGTTCAAATTATGTTTTAAAGATAGTATTCCCAAATGGTGTCCATTGGTTGCTTCACTTGACGTGCTCTTTCCAGAGCATTTTCCATTAATTTTCTTAGAATATCAGGGTCCAGCGCTCTCTCTTTTTCCCGGATTTAGACTTTAAGCTGGTCTATTGCATGGTTCTTAGCTTTTTGAAGTAGAATTTCGCGATAATACCAACCACTTAAAATTTCCCTAAGGAGATCCATAGTTTGATGAAGTGTGCATCCATCTTATTGGAACCACAATTCTGAATTGATGTGTATATCTGTCCCAGTATTGGAAGTCATCCACGTTAACGCAACTTGTACATTGTACGAAGTAGAGACAGTGAAGCACTGGTAACGAGACTATCGGCTTAAACATTACAACAGAGAGACAGAGATATAGAAAGGAAGAACAAACAACAGAAGGAACAGGAACACGCTTGGTGGGTTTCGGACGTCCCCCATCGACGTACTAACCACGCGCAATGATGCGTGATTTCGCTGATCGATGGGAAGCGATGCTTTCATAGGAGTCAAGGTCGTTGACGTATGTGAATCCATTTATTGTATGTGTGGAAAAAGGTATAATTGCTTGTATTTGCCAAGACCACCCCAGCAACACAAAGTTTCTAGGGTTTTCTCAATACCTGCTTCTTCCCCAGCAATGTTCACATCATTTACAACTGCACGAGGACTTCTAGCACATGCGGAAGATTACGACAGCTTCCTGTAGCTGAAAACAAACGTTTGAGTATTTGGTAAATTTTAGACAATTGGGCGCATTTCCAACATGAAAGAAATTTCGATATAATTCTTGTGTTTGAATAATTGAATGTCGATTTTCCTTCACAAATTTTCCAAGATTTTCAAAGTCAAAAAACCTATTCAATAGTTAAATCATAACGTTGGTTATGTTCCATACCGCTATACCTCAAAATATGTATTAAGCTACAATTAAACGGTAAACGCAAATAGTCAACTCAACGCGTTAACTCTCAGAACCTAAAAATAATGTCAGAATCTGTTCTAATTGAGTCAACGAAAAATGATGTTGACGTGCACGTTGACACCTGCGTTGATAGAAAATTTTTAAGTCAATGCATTGACTTTTTTCTCTTTCTCTTTCATTTTAAAAGTAAATTTTGAAAGTTATCTACATTCTTTTTAGTTCCCTAATATACTCGTACTTATCTCAAATTTGTATCAAATAAACCAGTCATGGATTTTATGTTTAAGGCTTTTAAAAAAAATCATAAATTATTTTTTAATTGCTGAAATCATGTAGCACTTAACTACTTTTATTTGATCAAGCTTTAAACTATTAGAACTTGTTCGAATTAATTTGGAAACAAAACACTTAAGAATTTTAAGCTCCAAATTTAATTAGCCATAAAACAAAAAATTTGTTTCTTAGTAAAATTTATTATTCTATGACGTTTTTTTTAATCTGTCTAAATTTCTAATATGCAAATTTAAGTGTTTATAGTTTTTTTAATAATATTAGCAATATCCAAATAAATAAACAAACACATAATAAAAAAATTTGAGATACAAATCGATAAATTAAATGACGCACGGGAGGCAAAGAAAAAGTATAAACAACCATTTATTTTTTGGAACAAAGTTTATTTCTCATATTTAATCAAAATGACAAAACTTTTCTTGTTGCTTGCTTGTGTTACCCAGACACTCAACTTCTAAAAAAAAAATACACTTATCGAATACTATATTTCATAAATGCTGATGATAGATACTTTTTTGGATGGATCATCACCGATATAGTATGTAATCAAATATTCATGTGTCATAGTATTTCTGTTTATTTATTTATTATTTTTGTGACAATAAAAAAATATATCATAAACATTCTTTATGGGTTCATTATGGTGATTAAATGACTTGTTTCTAGTTTTTTATCTAAATTTTTATCTAGGGCGTATTTTAATTTAATGAATTTGTATTTCGGCAATTTGCTTGCGTTGCGAATTTAAGTGGGACAATTATGGTTATTTTATTATGGATTTGTATTAATTTGGTATTTTGTTGATTATGTGAATAAATTGCTAAAGATGTTGAAAATGAAAGTAATTTCTTGATTGAAGTGTTTTTATGTCTTAGGATGTACCTACACACATTTGAGTTTGTTAGATTATCCGAGAGTATAATAACTACATAACAAATGGATGCTGATTATGTGAATTTAATGCCGTGAAATTTTTATTTGAAAGAAAATTCAAGTTGTGCTGTGCTGTGCCACCATGTAACGTACATAAGCATGCAAAAATCGCACATTTGAAAGTTGTATTCCCTAAAATATTTGGCACTACAAGGTAAGTTTTTCATTTAGAAAAAAAAAAGAACTCGATATTTGTATCAAAATTTAAATTATGATTATAGAGAACAGAAATCAAATTGAGCCCGGCAACCCGTTCAGAGTTCAGAGCGATTTTCTTCAAACTTGGTACTTAAGCGTCTTAGGCGAATGCCTAGATTACTTTTTATAATCTTTTTTTAGACGCAAATACAGGGTGCGCCAGAGAAACTTACTTATTTGAAAAAATTCCCGCGCGGTGATTTGGGCGGTTAGAGGGGCGAGAGGGGGCACATCTGGAGCGGGAAGTTCCCAAGTTTGTTTCTCCCTCCAGTCAGTTGCCATCATGCTCTGTTCTAGAGAGCAGCGGGCCTTTGCAGTCGAGAGCTTCTTTTCTAACGGTCGCTCACTTGTTGCTACGCAACGTGCCTTCCGCGCTCGCTTTGAAATTCCTCCTCACAGACTCGTTCCTGGCCGTAATTTGATTCTGTCGTGGGTTAACTCATTTCGGGAGTGTGGAAGTGTCGCTAAACCCAGAAATGGACTTCAACGGACCATCAGAACTCCGGAAAATATCGAAAGAGTGAGGCAGTCAGTTGTGCGTTCTCCCCGGCGTTCGGCTCGCAAACACGCAGGTGCTATGGGAATTTCTGACACCACTGTTCGACGAATTCTCCATGAAGACCTTCAATTTCATCTCTATAAATTGGCTGTTGTGCAAGAATTAACTGAACGCGATTTTGTTGCCCGTCAAAATGCATGTGAAATGCTGCAAAGAGTGGAGACGAATTGCAAAAATCGACTTCATCAGTGTATGCACAATGGGGGTCGCCATTTATCCGATGTCATTTTCAAGACTGCATGAAAAAAAATGGGATATTGTATTCCTAAATAAAAAAAAAATTTAAACAATGATTGAAGTACTTTTGTTTTTATTGACCTTTCAAATAAGTAAGTTTCTCTGGCGCACCCTGTATAATGGTACCTGCGATACAAGTTTTTGTACCAAAAATAGTAGATATTAATTATCTCAAAAATGGCTTAAACGATTTAGATAAATAAAATTGAATACACTATTATATGTATTATATTTTGGTCAACAAGATTTTAACATAAAATGTTATTAGCGGTACCTGCCATAGACCCATATTTTTTTTTTTTGAACATTCTCAATAGTGCAGTGGTTTCAAGAATTGCGGTCAAAATTTGCATACAAGAGGTCATCAAATTTAAAATTATTTTTTTTGGATTTTTGGTAAGAAAAAACAATTTTTTCTTCTGAAAATTCAACATTTCGAAAACGGTTGGTCGATTTCAAGTTTTCAGATATTTTGTATATAAAGAAATACTTTAAAAATGTATCTAGCTGTAATAACCCGGTGCTTACAATGTGATCGAACATAAGAACAAGGCGTACGTGGGACTCCCACATTTCCAGCGTTCCTTGTGTAAATAAACGACATCCGGGTATGAAACCTATGACGCTAAACTGCAATCTTTTTGAAATCTATCTGAGCAAAGCAATATGCTGTTCTTCGCTAAAGTTACATTTTAGTAAAGTTCTTTGAAACATAAAAAGTAATTTTTTTAAGAGTCCACACACTGCCACACCCTCTTTCCATACATTTCAAATTTCGTCTTGTTCAAATTCATTAGGAAGTATAAATTGTTAAGCTATGCTATATATAAGCGGCCATGATATAACTAAGATACATATGTAATTTTTTAAAAGTTTGAGTAATTTGTAGTTGGTCCTGCAAAGCGTCCGCAAGGTTCAGTTAGTTATTAATAGAAAAAAATCTAAACTCTTCAATGATAGATTCCTAACTTGTGTATGCACATATTTTTTTTAGTTCATACATACATCTCCATGTTCAATTAAAATTTAAGTGTTAGGGTTTCAAAGTTTTGTGATTAAAGACTATGTGATTCGGTATTCTTATGTTTATTTTATCATTCCCATCTCTGAACATCATTCTATGTCTTCATGACTTAGCCAGATTTGACCTTCATATTTATATTTTCCAAAGGTCTATTGATGTTTTCTCTCTAATAATTTAAACCCAAAATCCAAAAATATTTAATTGGTGATGTCAAAAACAGATATTTTGTCAAACAACCTTCATAATTACAATCAAAACAATTCGAAATTTGAACTGCCACACAAATTAAAAAAAAAAAAACCGTCATAACTTAAAAAAACAATTAGGTTTAGTCGTTTTAGTTCAAAAACAAAATAGAAACCGCAAATTCTTTGCGGTGGCTGTGAAGGCGGCCGTCGCGTCGCGTCGCCTCAGGCGGCAGCATCACAAAGCCCCTTTTATTTTTTTTGATCGCAGATTGCCCATATTATATGTATTATTCCTCAAGATGGGACCTATAAAATAGAACAAGTAAATTAAACAACAATTAATAGGCTTTACATATAGAGAAGACGACTTGACGACGACAACTGTAAGCAGTAAAACATTCGTTCCAGCCCAATCATATAAGGTGGCGTTCCCGTATCTGTAAAGTGTGTTTGCCGCTACGCTACTATGGAATGTAATGAATGCCGAGCGGCCTGACCCGGCCGGTACGGTAGTATATCGATAATAATCGGTAATTAGTCGCGGTACCGTTACCGATCGAATTGCTATGTCAAGCATTTAATGGATTTCAAAATGATTGACATTTGGAGTGGGTGGTTGTGTGGTTGCGGGTGGTTGTTAAGTGGGTACACATTAAAAGTTACTTTATCGCTGAATTGTTGTTGATTCGTTACAGTCACCTACTAATTATCACAATCGGTGGCATGTGTGTTTGAAGGTTTATAATTTTTTTTTTCATATGATATTGAATGTTGTTTACCATTGCTTCCCCTGGTAATCCAATTCAATTCAACCCTAACCAATGCGCACAATAAATAAGAGTAAAAAAAAAAAACATTTGACAGGTAAATACTTTTTAAGGAACCCACGTGATGTGTGTTTGTTTGTTTTTTTTTTGCTATCGGGTTGATAATGAATTTCAAAAATTGTATTTTTTATTTAATTAGATGGAAACAGGAATTTGTATATGTAATTAAAGTTTAATATAATGCGAGCTGTTGTGACGAAAGTAGTAGGTGATAAATTTTATTTTCTCGTTTGAAAGTTAAATCGATTTAAAAGATTTGTGATAAAACAAATAAAAAGTTGAAATGAAAGCTCAAAGACTGCCCTAACTGGTTTAAATTGCAGGTGTGATCTACTAAAAATTAGTCACTAGAGATATTTTTTATTAAGAATTTTGAATTTTTAATGAGTGGCAATGGCGCAGTGGATAAAGTGCTTGATTGCTAACTTAGACGTGTGGATTCCATCCCCACGGTAGGCGCATTCTTTTCTATACATCCAATAATTGGATGCCGCCCATGGGTTAAAAATAAGACAGTCAATACCTGGTTCTCAAATCCACTGTGCAATTCAGGTTGCATTTAAAAGACCTTAGGTCTTACAGGCATATAGTTAAAATTAAACAAACAAAAATTTAAACAATGCGAGAGTGAGATAAAACAATATCCGAAGTATGATCTCATTATGAGTGGCCTGGCAGGAGTATTCGACACATATTACCACAATTCTTCAAAATTTTAATTTTTTTGTTACACCTTTGTTAATATGTTATCCTAAATGTTTGGATTTTTACTTGCGATCGATATTAGTATTACAGGGCAAGTTTTGTATTTGGAAAAAATCGAACTCGAGATTCTAATCAAACTTGACATTACTATGATAGAGAACACCAAGAAAGTGGGTCCAGCACCGTTTCTCTGTCGGTCTGCATGTCTAACTGTCTGTCTGTACCTACAACGCTCTGCAGCCCAAATGGTTGAAGAGATTTTCTTCAACATTGGTAATTAACAGTTTTTGGTAATTGTCTAAAATAAAATAGATTTTTGAATCGTTTTTTTTTTTGCCAAAACTATCCTACCATACCTGCCATACAATTCTTTTCTACCATCTTAATTTACTCGAAAGCGGCTCTAACGATTTTGATAAACAAAATATGTACACTACATTTTTGATTTTGAACTTTCTCATAAATCTCTCTATGGATTTCGATCACAATTTTTTTTATAGAAGGCCCTTCAAATTATAAACAATACTGCATGCCAAAATTTTCGCAAAATATTTTTTTTGGATTTTTGAAAAATATTTTGTTCTTGGATTTTTGAAAAATATTTTTTTTTTTTGGACTTTTGAAAAATATTTTTTTTTTTGGAAAATTAATATTTTGAAAAACGGTGAATGGTTTTTTCTTTGAAATCCAGTTTTACAAATTTATATTATTAAATACATAAAATTTTCATACTAAAAAATGTTTTAGAAAAAAATTTACGAAATTTGGTATATAAAAAATTAAGTAAAAAATACTAAAAACATATTAAGCTGTTTCTACTAAAAATCGTGTGCTTACGTTGTGATCGAATATAGGAGCAAGTATGTGCGATCCAGTCGTGCAAATTATTTTTTTTTTGATTTTCGACTTTCTCGTAAACGGCTTTATGTATTTCGATCATATTTTATATATGAGGTCCTATTTTTTTTTTTTTTTGATATTTCGAAAAGGGGTAGATGATTTTTTTTTTGTAATTCTAGTTAAGTGTATGTATATTGCTTAATTTTAAATCCTCACACCAACATTTTTTTTAGAAAAAAAATTAAATAATTTTGAATATTTTGTATATACGAGTATTAGGTAAAAACCGATCGTTTATACTAAGAATCTTGTGTTTGCGATGTGATCGAACATAAGAGCAATTACCCATTTTATTTTACTTTTCAACAGCCGCACATGTCCCAAAAATAAAATGACCTAATATCATTATTTTTGCGTAAAATTTTTATTTGGTCCATTTAGTTGTTTTTCCATTATTTTTTTAAAGATGGTATCATTCAATGAGGTGTCATTATTGTTAATGACATTTTGTGATCTTTTTACCTCATTTTTCATTTTAGCAAAGAACTTCGGGCGATAAGTTATCGCATTTATTTCGGATATTCCGTCGTATCAAATGTTCCCAAGAAAGAAGTGTTAAGTGGTCAAATCAGGCGATCCTCATCTACTAGGATTAGGAACTAAGCTATCGTGTTGGAACCACAATCACTAATGTCCCAGGCCCATCGAAGATATTCTCACTAAGAAGCTTTGGCATGCGACTGACACAAGAACACTTGTTGTTCCACTCTGCACGATGCCAGTAGCTAAAAGCATTAGTGTTTGACCAGTTGACCTAGAAAACTCCAGAAATATTCAATGCAATTCACAAGGCGCCAAAATTCTGTAAAGCTACTAAAACTTTGTATCTCTAAATAGACTGCATATTCACTCCGTAATGGGTGTTATAGCCGAACACATAGACAGTGTCGGAAAGCATGTAACGCGGCTTCGATTATTTTCAAACTATTTCTGCATGCTCATTTTCGAAGAAAACAGTTTGAACAGAATTGGAAACCAGGTACAGAAGAGAATATTGAAATTTTGAAGCAATACATTTTAAAATTCTGTCAAGATCAGAATTTAAGAAATTTCTCATACACTGTTGTTAAAGTTCTACATCGAAGGGAATATACCTAGAATCTTTCTCGTTATCGCCTGAATCGATTTCGACAAATATTTACTAAAGAATTTTCTGAATATTTCCTTATTTGAATTTATTTAAGACTTTATGTTAAGCGGTCTTGAAATGCTGAGCGAAATGTAAGCAAAACCAACAGCGGAAAAATATTTGTGGAGAATTTTGTCAGCTGTGAAAAACACAATTGACAAGTTGTGACTAGGCATTAAGAAATCACCGATGATTAGAGCAAAATCAGCTATGAAAGTTAAATAACTTTTTGTTAATGTAAAAAGATTAACACAAACAAAATAAAAATTTAGAAATGTAAATGTAATTTCAATAACAAGTCTTTTTAATCTTCAATATTTATCTGCTAATATCTGTTACTGAATAGCTGTTACTGAAATATTGGCTCATACCTAGATGTGAATAGTCAATTTTTGTAAGAAATTAATGTTAAATAGAACAAATTTGTTCGTTTTACAATTTTATTGTGTTATTTTTGTGTGGGATTTTTCGTTCACATCAGCAACGTACTAGGCTTTTATATGCAACAACAATCATTTTGGCTTAGATTAGCGCTTAAGTCTTACTCTATAAAAAAAAAAACTAAATTACCGGCACGATTTACCACTTTTTCTATCGATTATTGACCATCAAACCTACCGGAAAATCATACCCCTCTACGACCACTTTTTGAATGACATAACGAGCGAACATCGCGTTTGCATTTTCAATCAATCCTTAGCCATCTTTTTATCTAAAAATTTCCACAGCCGCTTTAACAATACAACGACAACCATCAAACTTAGGACCTCGGAAAAAAACTCTTGTCCTTATTTTTACAAGGAAAATACAAAATTATGACTCAATTAGAACAGAATTTCAATCAATCTTCTGATTAAATTAAATCCCTACTCAACCTATATTCCATATTCCACAAAAACTTAACCATTCGAGAACTTTCTCTAAATTGGCCTCTTCAATTACAAAATTTCCAAAATCCCATTAATGATCATATGCTATATTGTCACCTAATTAATAGAGAAAATCATTAGAAGTTTCAACTCATTTGCGGCTTCTTCAATGTAGACAAAGTGGGGCATTTCCAATGCATAAAACAATTTATATCCCCCCTCTATTCGAAAAAAAAAACAAGTTGCCTCTCCTGCCTTCGTTCTGCAGCAGGACAAAGTTTATTTTTCCCTCCTGGAAACTGTCACAGATATAATAAACGTTTTGGCATAATTAATTATCCAGTTGACGAACAAACAACCAACGAACAAAAAAAAAACTCACCAAAAGAATCCTATTTTGCCTCAAAATGATGCAGCCGAAGTTTTCAATTAATTAATTATGTATGTGTTTTCGACATCATTGGCATCAACTGCAAAATAATGAATATTCTGCCCCCAAAATGCAAAGCATAAAAACCACTTTCCCAAACTATCCAGTTTATTTGAGATTGTTCATTGCATCGAAAAGCCGCAAAAAGCGGACAAAAAATACTCTCATTTCAACCAAAATTATCTCTGTCGACGTAAAAATTCCTAAAAAAAAAACAATGCCAGGCGAAATTTCATTCAAGGATTTAAGCATCAAACCACTTTCAATTCAGAGAATTCATCAGTCCTTGTTGTATTTGTTTGTCCTTGTTCTCGTCGAATATAGGAGCTCGCAGAATTAAAAGCGGACTAATGGCAATGTTATGAGGGCCTAAAATTATTGATGGGAAACCCTTCGCCATTCATAGGACTAAAACCACCTTGCCTCTGTGACAGATATCCGATATTGGGCTGAAATGAGTATCATGCATTTTGCGCATTTTGCGTAAATTAGAGTGTGAACAAAAGTCGAGCATAAATCCAATGGATACAGGTGGGAAATTTATTTGGAGTGCTGTGTATAGGTTGTGTGGCTTAAGGCCAGAATTTATGGGCTTAGTGGTCTAGCGTGAGTGGTCGCCAGAGACCTTGGTGATAATTCTACTACAAATTATTTTTTGTTTCGGTCCTTATTTATTGTTTTGTATGGCAAAGGTGCTTGGATTATATTTTGTATTCTATTTTGTAGTATTTCTATTTTGAAATTGCAACACATGTTTGTGTGTTTTGGCTTTTGTGGCTTCAATTTTTCACAAACAAGGACACACACGAAATATTTGAGATTCAGACGATTTACTCGATATCTTCTACTGGTATATTTCATAGCCTTAAAATGGATAAAGGATTATCTTTATATGTTTTCACTGAGAAATAAAGTTAAGATATGTGTTTGACTTTGTGGAGACACAAAAATAAATAACATAAATGTGTCACCTCTGTGAGTGTGACTATAATCCCAAATACACCATAACTCTTTTCATCATGTCACAGCAAACTATGATAATATTGGGACAATGTTTAGAAGGAGAGGCGAGAATCTAAAGTCAATAATCCATTTGTCATTAATTCCCTTTAGAAAAGAATTCATACAAAAGAGTAACAGCTACTAGTTCTGGCACAAATAAAAACATGAAGGAAGAATTATGGAAATTTCTTGTCATTGGATTACACTGTCCTGATTGTCAGCAGATTTATTCACAATTTTATGTGTCCCATCGGTAATACACTGTTTATTCCTGTTAAAAATTTAAGAACGACAGACTAGCCATTTAAGAAAAACATTTAAAAATATTGTCAACTTCTCAACATGCATATATTGAAAAATACAAATAAATCGGTAGAAACAGGTCTAAGCACATTAGTGATCCACCACACAAAGTATACTTTGGTAGCTTTCTTAAGGTGAATCCAAATCAAAGAAACATTTCAGGAAATATTGTTTAAAACCCTTTTCTGAAATGTTTCCCATTTCTTTAGAAAAAAGAACATTTCAGAAACACTTCAGAAACATTCCGGAAATGATTTTTGTGTGGACGATTCGAGACTTTTTTCTGAAATATTTCTTTGTTTCCTATTTTATTTGTCCAGTCTTATATTTGACAATGGATTGTAAAGAAGTAGTACCAGGTGTTTTATCATTATGAAAAAAAATCACACCTTTCAATGTTTTTATGAAAATTTTATAAAATGCTGGAGAAACAAAGAGAGTTTTCCGTTTGAAATAGGAAACAGACAACAATTTCATAAACATTTCAGAAATGTTTCTTTGTTTCTGGAATGTTTCTTAAGCGTTTCAAATATGTTTCATTGGTGCGGACACAATTTTGCATATAGAATGCGATTTAAAGAAAGTTGACACATCTGCACTGACAACTCTGAAATTAAAGAATAGATTATTCAACTATGTATTAATAGAATTATCAATTAGACTTGAAAATATGTCAGTAGACGTATTCCACAAGGTGGTGTTCTATGTTTCTTTCTATTCTTTCTTCTATTGAACTTGATTGGTAATAAGCTGTGAATATATCTGAAAGCGAACACCTACAGAGTAGTGATAGCTAATGCCGATGACGTTCCTATTACCATATAAGGAAAGCATCCTAAGACTAGGAAGAACCTCTTACAAAAATTCTTTAAACAAGCGTACCCACTGTAGACGGGTCCGGGTGTCAAAAAACAGATTTAGTTGTTTCTTTACCAGGAATTATAAAATGACTACTTCCATCAAAGTTGTACCACTAAGTTCGTCAGATGAAACTAAATAATTGGGTCTTCTTTTGGATAAAAAAGGAAGTTGAAAACCCAACATGCAGAAGAGAGTCAATAAGTCGCCATAGTAACAAAACAACCTTCTCACGCTAAAAAGCGTTAGATAATAAATAGAGCCTGGCTGCATATATCAATAATTAAATCAATTCTAAAATTGTGTGTGGCCTGAAACCATGATCGTATTTTAAGCAAGGTCCAATTTGTCAATGCATGGGGGGGGGGCACTGGACAATACTTCCTCCACTACACTGGACATTTTGTTCCATTTAACACTCTCGATATCTTTGGAAAACAGATGTTTTCAAGTAAAGCCATTCAGATCAGTTGGAAGTATCCTTGACTACACACCATTCCACTCTTGCAATTGGCCAACACTTTCAAGGTTCCATACCCACCAGATCCACCAGGTAAGAAAAGGTATTCTTGGAAGTTAAATCGATACAGTTTTATAATGACGGCCTTGGCGACACGACTCAAAAACTGCTGAAGGTGTTGATGGAGGTGTTTTATCTAAGCAGACTAAAATTAGGCCTCGTTTTTCGTCTTCCAGTTGGAACTTTTGGTGATAAAGAAAACGTGATATCAAATATTGATATCCGCACCTTTTCAGACAACTATAATCTGCTATTAGATCTCTGGACTCTAGGCTAGTTTTATGAATTTTTGTCTAGCTATAAGTTAGTTATTTATAACTTAAAAAATAAATTTAAAAAAAAATATATTTTTTTGCCAAAAAAACGAAAATCTTATTTTTCTCAAAAACGGCTTCAACCATCTAATAAAACAAATCAGTTCATTAATGAAGGGAAAGGGAAAATTTTGTTTATTTTTTTTTTTTTTTTGAAAAAAATTGTTATTTTTGGTACCTCCATATTTTTGGTTATCGATTTTCTGAGAAACGGTTGATTTGATTTTTTTCATATTTTTTGCAGAAGCTCCTAAAAAGTTTTCAAAATTTTTATTTTTGAAATTAAAAAAAAAAACTTTTTTTTGCAAAATTTCGAAAACGACTTAATGGATTTTTTCGAAACTTCGTACTTGGGAGTTTTTTGACATTATATTGAACAGTTAAACAAATAAAATGCACGACTGGATCGCACGTACCTACTCCTATGTTCGGACCATTATATGCAAAAGATTCTTAATGGAAACGACTAAATGTATTTATAAAGTCGTTTTTCACTTAATTTTTTATTATAGGTGTTCGAGATTTAAATATATCTCTTTGGGCTGTTTTGGTCGTAATGTTTTTTTAATGAAACAATTTCATTTCCTTTCCCGACGTTTCGACTGTGGTTGCCGTCTTCTTCAGGGGATATTTAGTACGTATTACAGATAAACATAAATAATACAATGAAAGACAAATATATATTATAGGTATATACAAATTCTTAACTTTTTTCTAAAAAAAATTGGTATGAACATTTTAAATATTTAATAATATAAATTTAAAAACAATATTTCAGAAAAAATCATCCACCTGTTTTCGAAATATTAAAAATCCAACAAAAAAATATTTTTTTTCCAAATGCAAAACTTGCCCTATAGTAGCTACATATATCGCAAGCAAAAACGATATTCCTAAAATAAAAACAACCGTACCTGCCATACAAAATCCGTAAAAAAAATTATTTCTCCAAAACGGCTCCAAGAATTTTTATTTAAATAAAATGCACGACTGGATCGCACGAACTTGCTCTTATGTTCGATCACATCGTATGCAAAAGATGTCTATTAAAAATCTAAATATATTTTTAAAGACATTTTTAACTTAATTTTGTATATGCATATGCAAAATTTCATTAATTTTGTTCTAAAATAAATTAGTATGACAATATTAAATATTTAATAATATAAACTTAAAACCAAAAAATAATTCAAAATTCTGAAATAAATACTTAAACTAATTTGAGCTCAAAAAAAAGTACGCCATTTTATTTCTTGGATAAATTTGAATTTATGAAAAAAAAAAATTTTAAATCTGTGGAGCAGTTTTTGAGAAAAAGTTTTTTTTTTAATTTTTTGAAAATATTTTTTAAAAAAATTCAAAAACTCCAATTCATAGGTATTCAGAAAAAAAAAAAAATATAATTTTTGAACAAAATTTAAAGAGCAGTTTTCGAATAATAATTTTTTTAAATTTTGTTCTTACAAATGATTTTAAAAATACAAAAAAATATTAATTAAAAATATTGGTACGCGGTATAATTTGGACAACCTAAACCTATATTTTTGTGAAATTTCGAAAGAATCGGTTAAGCCATTTATGAGATAGTCGAAAGCAAAAAAACGGTCCTATGGAAAGTACCGTTTTTAGACAATTTTCAATTTTTTTTCAACTATATGATCGGTCGTAGCCAAAAACCCACACTGATTTTTTTTTATCAAAATCGTTAGAGCCGTTTCCGAGAAAAATAGGTTTGAACGTAACGGTTATATGGCAGGTACCGTTATTTTTTCAGCAAACATTTTTTTTTTCAATTTCCCCTCTGTACAATACCTAAAAAACTCTATATACCAAGTTTGAAACAATTCGGCCCACCCGTTTGGGCTGTAGGTGTCATACATACAGACAGACTTACAGACTGACAGACAGACGGAATTGGGGGACCCACTTTTATGGTGTTCTCTATGATCGTAATGTCATGTTTAATTGTTAGAATTTTTTTGCAAGAATGCATAACTTGCTTTATAGTACCTATAATCGCAAGTAAAAATGTAAGAAAATTTATATTAAAAAAAAATTTTATTTATTATTGATAGGCTAATACATTTTATAGCGGAAAAATTTTGGATTTATAATACTTAATTATTATTGCAGATAAAATTGCAAAGATGTTCTCGTATGCCCTTTTTCTAATTTTGTTAATTGGAATGCAAAACTTATTTATTTTTCCAAATAGTTAATAAAATCTTACTGGTTTGAGTTTCTTTTTACAATCTTTCGTAAAAAGATGCTCAAAATTTGACTAAAGTTTCGCGTCTATAAAGAGTACTCAGTTACGTGTCCTATTTTTTTTATTTCAATGCTAATAAATGCATCTGTAAGCTATTGACCAATTTTTTGATAGAAAACCAACAGTACAAATTAGATACAATCAATTGAATTTAAATGCAAACGCTCTTCTAATTTGTATTTGATTGCAAAATAAGTTTACAAAATCAAAAATAAATTTAAATCCTTCCAATAAATTTCTTTCCATTTCATTCAAAAGTTTATTAAAACATTTAAACAAATATACAGGTTCCATTTATAAACCTTACAAAAAAAGAAACATCTTTTCTACAAGAAAATCTATCCAATTAAAAGTTTTTGACTTGACTTTTACTTCATTCTCGATCAATTTACTTGCACTTTTATGATGTAGCCATTTCGTGTTATTTTTTTTTTTTTGCTATTCTTAGGAAAGCCGATTAAAAGTTTCCCTTTTGAAAATTGAATTGAACTTTTCCAATACAAATTTGTAAATTGTATTTTTGGTGTACTTCCTTTGGCTTCATTTATTTAGACTTAAAAACAATTTATATTTTATAAGAATTCTATTGCGGGATTTGGTTCTTTTTTTTTTAATTCTATATATACCGATATGTTTTGAAATCTGATGGAGAAGACACCTATAGGAATTATGAGTGAAGTTTAAATTGAAAATATGAGCTTAAGTTTTATAGCGAGTTTCATTTAAATTTCAAAGAACTCCTCTCAAAATGGAGATTTGATCTTTTAAATGAAACTCGGGGTCCAAATTCAATTGTAGTATTGGCCGCGTTCGGTGGCATACCTATTGATTGGATTTGGATTGATTTTGTGTTGTTATAACGCCTAAGGAAAAACCAGCTGATGAACTAAACATATGTTGGCAAACACAAATCTCAAGCTACCCCCCAAAAATTATTATTAATTTGAGGAACAGCTGATTCAAAACTTCAGATTTGTATGCAATACAACTGACTTAACAGAGAAAGCTACCTGGATCGTTCGAAAACAAACCCGCTACTAAGGTATCTTGGCTAGCCTATCGGCATTGCACCGAACGCGGCCAATGCTGAATGACTGACACACACATTTCTAAAAAAAAAAAAACATCTTCATCATCAGATAATGAGGAAGATGAAGACAAAGCAATAAAAAACTCCACTAAATTTATAAAATTTAAATTAATAACTTCTTCGTCTATTATTTGTTTATTTTTTAGTTTAATTTTTTAGCAGGGATTGGCACAATTTCACAATAAATTAATAACAAAATAGTTCCCATTTAATGTTTGACAGAAAAAACGTTTCACATGTATGCGTGCATTCAGATCAAATCTGCCTACCCACCAAAGATGAGATCTTTCGTGTTGAGATCTGATCTAGATTTGCTCTTTTTGTTGAAATGTGAAACTCTCAAAATTCAAAAAGATGAAATCTTTTGTCAGAAAGATCAGATTTTTTCTTAAATCTCGCTATTAGAAAGAAATATTTGAAAAAGACGTTTAAAGGCACAGTTGTGCTGATAAGGGAGAAGTCAAGGTTTCTGCACGTATTCACAATTAAGCATTAATCACATCTTTTTTTTAGTAATAAATTCTAACCTACAACTGTCAAATTCCAAGTGACACACAAAATGACACAGAAACAAAATGGACTCATGTGTTTATTTTTTTAAAGTAATGTTTTTCATAATTGACATAGCAGCCATTTAAACTTCAATGGTTTAAGGTTTATATACTTTCCTCTTTGAAGTCATTTAGTGACACAATTTCCGGCACTTTATTGCCTACATCAAACTAAAATTACTATAGTGTTCTTGGGGCAAAAGTAATCATAAATGTGTTCCCTGCAGCCATTGAATCATCTTTTTTGTATGCACAATGTGCTTGTGCATAGAATATTCTAACTTTACATTCAGCTACAGCTACAATGAAAATTCCCAAAAAAAATCACCACCAAACGCGAACTCCGTGTCCTTCTACATCCTTTGTTTGACAAATGGGGAATACAGACAGAAGTAAAAATGATTTCCGAAAAGATAGAATGCAAACAAAGAAAAAAAATTTTGGAATATTTAATTCTCTCGTCTCGTTTATTTCTAAGGGTTCCGTTTCATAAAAAAAAAAAAAAAAAAGTATATGCAAAAATATCATTGCACCAATTTGCAATTCAATTTTTCATCATATTCAGCTATTCAGCATTCAAATAAAAAATAAACATAATATGCATTCAGCTATGAAAACTTTAAGTTGAGTATTAGGTCATTGTGTTTTAATAATGTAGAACAAAATAATTGAGCGGAAAAAGGAAATTTAATTCAATTCCAGATGACTATTAAGCTTATTTTTTTTTCCTTTTTTGGTCCCTTTCTTCTGTTCGATGATAGTAAAAAAAATAAATAAATTTATTTAACGAAACTTCCTCTGGATATCGTCGTCATGTCGTCGTCTGGGAAAGCACTGCAAATAGGGCTAAAATATTTTAAGTGGTAAGACAATGAATTCATTGTTCACTGTCGTCCTATCCTATCGTGTTATTGCTGATGAATATTTTATGAACTTTTTTGCTGCAGCAAAAAACGCTTCTGAAACAAATTTTACCTCAGGAATGAGTTAAGTGGGTCGCAAAAGGGGCTTTTTCCGGGTTGATAGAACGACACAGACAACTAAGTGCTAGACAAAGTCAATTTGTAAAAGACTTTGGTCTTTTGCTTATTTTTTTTTTTTTTGTTAAGGAAAGATACTTACTTAAGCTTTTAAAAAATAAATGAGACGTTCATCAAGATCACATAAAATTAATCAAGACCGCTTTTGAAAATAGTGTTTTTTCCTTTATATTTTTTTTATTATTTTTTATCATTTTTTCGATAGATAGAAACCAAACTAACAATTTTTTTTTTAATTTTCAGCTGATCCCCTGAAATGCGAAGGCATCAAGTGCCCCCCAATGTCCGATATAACTTGCCCCGAAGACAGCCAACTTCGAGAATACATCGATATTTCATCCAGCGAAATAACCAACGACACTTCCGAGCTAGTTGACGAACTTGTGCAAGAATGCTGTGTGGCCAGGAAATGTGCTTGTAAGCTCTGTCACATTCCGTCATGTGACAACAGTTCATTGGTTATCTATGAATTAGTTCCGGAAACTCAAATTCCCGGGCGCTGTTGCGGCGAATACGAATGCAGAGTCGAACCCAACTGCACTGAAGTCCATGATACTGATATTTGGCTGACAGATTGTCAGCGTTGCAAATGTGTGTATGGTCAGCGAATCTGTCACAAGTCCTGCGACGAAGTCATGCCAAATCCAACTCAAGAGTATTGCAAGTCGGAAAATCTCAACAGATTCTTCTTAAATGGAGAAACCTGGAAGAATGATTGCTCAGAGTGTGAGTGTCAAAATGGTGAAGTGAAATGCCTGATGCCGTTCTGCAGAAGTGTCAACTGTCCACAAGAGCGACAGGTTATCTTGAAAGGACATTGCTGTCCAGTCTGTTGGCCTGATACTGGTGTAATGCCGCCACGAGATGATAATGACTATTTTGACGAAGAAGGAGACACAACTGCAGTTTCGGGTGAACTTGATAATTTCTCACCAGCTCCAATCGCACCCGTAATTGTCGTTGCCAAGCCGCTGACTACTTCAACTTCAACCACAACGGCCGCCACTTCACCAACATCAATGAGCACAACTCAAGCTCCAAAACCACCGTCACAACCTTGTGAAGTTAGCGCAGAATCATCAGCCTCCTATGCCGTCTACCCAGAAGTTGTCGAAGTGGTACATGCCCCTAGTGACCACAATGTTCTCTACATTATCATAGGCTTCGAGACCATTTTGCTGGTCATTTTGAGCGGCATTATCTACCAGTTGCGCGCCAGGAAACATTCCTACAATACTGTCTCGAACTTCGATGACAATTTCAATAATTGTCAAAAAACTTCACTTAAAATCGAGAAAATGGGTGAACTTATTTAAAAAAGAAAACAAAACCCATAAAAATGGTGTTTAATAGCAAACAATTAAACAAAAAAAAAAACACTTAAAAAATGCGTGTCTTACCAATAACAGTATAATTATTGTGTTAACTATATTCTTAAAATAATTTGAAACTTTTTTTTCTAATTTTTTTGAGTTTAAAGATCTCATAACAAAAAAAAATAAAAAAATCATTAAACAATTTCATAATATTTAAATTCTTTTCTTTTTTTTAACTTAAGACTATTTTTTGTCAGTCCCATTTATTAATCTTTTATTTTATATTTATTTTTTGTTTAACTATATTCAGTTACTAGATTATAAGTTTAAATATAAATTAAACTACAAAATGAAAAAAAAAACATGAAAATTATATAGAAAAAGATTTTAAAAAATATATAAAAAAAACGTTGACCAGCTATGTGATATTTGATTTTAAGAAAAAATATTGATTTATTTTTTTATGAATAAATCAATAAATAAATAAATTAATTTAATATAAAACAATGTTTACTAGTATTTGTGTATTTATAACTATTGAAATAAAATTTTAAAAAAAATGTTACAATTTTTATTATTTTATATAATCGCACTGGTAATAGGTAAGAAGTTTGAAATTCTAAACAAACACAAAATATAAAAAATTATATTGGAATAGTATTATACTGAAACGAAATATAAAAAAAAAATATTAATTGGATATGATAATGATAATAGGCTTTAAGTGAAAATTATATTTATATTTAAGCAGACGAACTTTTAAGATTAAATAAATTTTATGTTAATTATACAAAAAAAACGAATCGTTTTTGAATTATTCGTCTCAGTTTTTGAAAAGCGAGAATTTTCGTTTGATTATTCGATGGTAAGCTTAGGTCGTTTTTTTTTTGTATTAGGGTATGGTTTTTTAAAAAGCGAATTTTGCCTCGATTTTATGGCAAAGCGATATTAAGGAACATGCTTGACTACGCTAAGTATTAATTAAAGTCTCCGTTCTGTATCCGTTAAATTCTTAAAATTCTCCTCCTTTGAAGAAGTAAACATCTCGTCAAAGGTTCCCAAAGAGAATTTAAGTTAACAAGAAAACTTGACAAAATTCTATTTAAAGAAAGAACATCGTTAATGAGACGGTCTTACCATGTTTTTTGAGCGCTCAGAAACACTAAGTCTTCAAAATTCTTCGTTCGAGTCAAATTGCTTTAATCGCCTAATTTCCAATCCCGTAAATCAAAATGGACTATTAGCGTTAATTCGTTGGTCACAGTCTTCGTGAAGAGCTTTAGGTCTCTAGACTCTGGTTATTCACCAGCAGTTGAATATCACACAGCGCGGGAGTGAGGTAAAGGAAGGGAAAGAATGATAGGAAAGATGTGTGGCGCGATGTTCTGAGACTGTAGGTGGTTGTTGTCTCAGATTTTATCTGGAGCGATGGCGGCTGAACAAATGCGGAAAAAGATGTCTGGCGCGTGAAATTTAGCGACAGAAATGGTCCCAGTTGGGTTCCTTGAGGTACTCCAGAGTTAGTAGTTATCAATAGCTTAATAGCTATTATTAATCAGGGTGGCCGCGGCGCAATAGTTGTGTGGTCGCCTGTCAACCTCATGGTCACAGGCTCGATCCCTGCCGTAGTCTATGTCCTCTTGTTTTTAAATTAAAAACAATTCTAAGAATAATTGTCATACAATGAGTTGCTGGTATCCTCATTACATGCTGTTTAGGCATAGAACTAACAACATGTGATTAAGTAAAACTAGTATACCCATAAAATATGACAAAGAATAAAAAAATTAATGCGAATTATAAGGGACATAGATAAATAAGACACGGAAATTTCTCCGCATTAGTTCAGCCGCCATCCCTGGTAATAAAATCTGAGACAACAACCACCTACAGTCTCAGAACATCGCGCCAGACACCTTTCCTGTCATTCTTTCTCTTCCTTAACCTCACGCCCACGCTGTGTTGAAACATTTAAAGGGTAGTATTTATAATCCCTCGAACGCGTGTAGATTATAAAAAAAAAAAAAAAAAAAACAGCCCCCCAACTATGGCTTTTTTCGGGATGTAACGGAGCGGAACTTGGGATTAGCTTGACTCCAAATGACAATTTATATATAATAATTTATACAATTAATGTTAGGCTTCTACATTTTGTAAACCTTCAAACTCAAACCCAGAATTCGGGTCAATAAATTATGATCTTCTTTAGCAAAACCAACTGAACTCTACGTGTGCATCTTGCAACAATACGGTAAATATCAGTCTCAGATGAAAGCTTATGTCAAGCTTAATAGTTTTGGTGCAGTGCTCATTTTAATTGACAGAACAACAATTTTGGAAACGTTGTCAAAACTTTATCTCATCAAGATAAAATTGCTAAACAAGAACTACTAAATACATGAAATAAAAATTACATTAACAGTTTGCAATATGACAATTTGATTTGACAGATAACTTAAAATAATCTAAGTTGAACTATTTAATATTGAAATTGTCTAACTTGAGAAAAGCTTCAAAAGTTCTTCGTAAATTTGATTAATTTCAAAAGTTCTACGTATGCGTGAGAGAAAGGGAAGCCAGACAGACGGTGCTGTAACGCATTACGGAACGAAGCGATTTACCCACCCATAAGAAGATATCATTTCAAAAAGTGTCTAATATTAGGCCGGCCGCGCATCCATTAGAAATATTTATTTCGGACATTATTTCTGACATTTTTTTTTTTTTTTGGTTTGGTTTTTTAAAAGTTTTTGAAAAACGTTTTTTCTTGAATGAAATAAAGAACTGTAACATGCAAGTGTGCAGTTTGGCATCAAGGCTCGATGTCTTGTGAGAAATGTTTGCCCGTCATGAAAAGTCAAAATGTATGCCTCCATTTATTTATTCTGTAGTCACCATAGGGTCGCCAAGAAATGAACCTGGTAAGTAAATTCTGTCATTTTTAAGACCTCGAGATGCCCTGAGCTAGTCTAAGGTAGATTTCGATTTTTAGCTGAGGTGAATGGGAACATTGAATAAACTGTCAAAGTAACAGTTTTTGGAGCATTTCTCCTGTTGCGAATTCGCGTTTTGATGTTTTTGAATAAAATAGAGACCGATTTTACCAAGGCCTTATATCTCCCATAAACTTATACTCTTCAAACTGGGCTCTTATTATGAAATACGGAACGATTGACGAAAACCAGAGAAACGATAATAATGACTTAGAGCGAGTATATGAGAAACGAAATGGAATCAAGAAAATGTTGCTGACAAAATTGCAAAATGATAATTTTTCTTAAAACGTAACTAACTTCACAACTTGTTATAAATATGTAATATCAAAATGTGAATGTTGGAACCACAGCTAAAAGGCACTCATAAATACAAATAAGAATCGTTTTTTTACGATTCTCGTTTCTCGAAATCGCAATTTAACAGATGCTCCATATTATACAAACAAAGTATCGTTTTCCATAATAACCTCCTTGTCCACTCTCGGTTTTGGACCCATTTTATCTGAAAGACCTCTACAACAGTGCTCGTTGTAGTTCGACCTTACTGAGCCCTTTTTTGCTGCTTGAGTCCCTCAAGGTAGCCATTTAGGGCGTCTTCTTTTGATTCTTAATATGAATGATATTGGAAGGGTCATCAAATACTTTAAAATCTCTATACGCCGACAATACCAAATTGTTCTTCGACACCTTACACTACTCTCATTCGATTTGATCTCAATATTGTTTTCCCCGTGGGTAGGTGTAAAAACTTCAAAAGCGTCTACATATGAGGACCGAAAAACGCATCCTCATAGGAGTTTGAAATTCTTACTGCACTAAAAACACCTCCTCCTCCCGATTGCAACTTATCAAGCAGTTTATTTTTAACGAATTTAATTAAAGTTTTGCAGGCAACTATCCGGTGATAGTTTCTGCTTATACCGCGATTTGAAAGCGGATTCTTGTTAGTGCACCAGATCGGAAGGCTTAGTCCTTCGCAGGCGGCGTACCAAATTCGTCTCATCTATAAGTTCGATTATAGTACCATTACAGTGTTGTAATAGCCGGTTTCTACGATTTCGCGCAAAATTTTTTATTTCATCGCGAACCGTGGGAATCCTGAGATCTCTGTGGAGATCTTCGTTTTTAATGAACCAAGGTGCGTTTACAAACGATCTTAGCAGTTTATTTTCAAATGTTTGTAAGGTATAGGTTAAGTAGTTATCTGTGAGTTAATTATTTTTTTTAATTTGTAACATTCTCAGTGTCTAAATAGCTGTGAATTTTTTAGCTGATTTCTTTGATGTGATCTTCCAAAACTATACCGAAATAATTTTCTAATGATTCCACCCTATCGTATTAAACTAATTAAACTAAAATCACTAGAACAACGTAGAAAATATTTAGAAATTCTCATTATAAATCGACTTCTTATAGGTTCTCTTGACATCATTACTCTTAACAACTCTTTCTTCTTCAATTCCAGCCAAATTCTAGCTCCAATTAAATAATATCTCCTAAGTTGCGGATATATTAACAACTTCGACTTTAAACTCTTTCCCAAAACTGTATCTCCTCATTCAACTTCCTCATTTAGTTAGTTCATTCTTTAGTTATAGATATTAACCATTAGCTCCTATTTAGCAAAATAATTGGGGGCTCAAAAATTAAACTGAATTGAACTTGTGGATTATGCATCGGACTAGTCTGTCGAAATCATCAGCTCTTCAATTAACATATTTTAAGTGTCAATTATCAGAGGACATAATTTCTTGCCTACTGCTTTAAATGTCAACCAGACGGTATTTTTTGAGGACCCAAGAAAACTTGGGTAAACTCTGTGTAAAGTTAAACCAACGACCGTAATATTACCAGTTTAAAAAATACCCATTTGTATTATTATGATTAAACATTAAGGGTATTCATGCAACAAGATAATTTTCCTCTTTGCAGACAAATTTAAGGGTTTGCATGAACACCCCCTTAAAAATAATTGGGTAAATGTGGGGAATAATCAGCTGTTCGTTAATTAACGTAATGGGGTTTATTTCTAATCTTTCTATATCAAATTCGTGAGATAAATGTATCTGCTTTGCATAATATGTTTCCCATACAAACTTTGACAGTTCATTTCTTCGGAGATAAAATTATCTGGTTTCTGAGGTTTATCTGCATGAGTACCTTTAGCCTTACTGTTCCTCTTTTTTTATCCAAACAAAACAAAACTAAGACTCTTCAGCAAAATTGAAAAATGCCTCTTTCTCACCTTCCCAAAAATAAAATTTAATTACGCTCATGGCATAGATACCCTATTTAATTGGATTTCCTTGTGTGTGCAATAAAGTCGAAACTCATCATCAACAAAAACTCTTTCTCTTTTTATATTCATTAAAATCTGATTTTTTTATTTAATTTTTTTATTCTAATCAACAAAACAAATAAATTAAATAAAACTGAAATTAATGCCGTATAAAACCATAAATTTAAATTTCATTAAACTGTTTATTTATTGTAATTTATCTCGTTGGATTTATTGTTGTTGTTTTTTTTTTTTTTTGAGTTTGTCTAATATTTTTCTGCTCTTCAGGACCCAGCGCCAGCATGCCGCGAAGACGACGCAAAACTTCTTTGATTTGTATTTATTTTTTTGGTATTCTAAATAAAAACCATCAGGCAAATTTGCACATGAATGAGCTAAATTTTTGGGAAGACATTCATCAACAGCGGGTCGGCTATTTTTGGCAACCCCTCATGAAGACATTAATCAATTTGAATCTTAGCTCATCTAATCATGTGTCATATTAGAATTAATTAAGTTGCATTTATGGCAAACCGATGAATGTGATAATCCAATCTTGGACAGGGTTCTCTAGACTCTGGACTGAACTGAACTGAGCGAAGGTGGTTACACCTGTATCGTGTCGTGGCCGTCCAAAGGTGATGCACAGAACTGTGCCTTAAAAGATTTAGATAACATAATGATTAATGTCAGGTAGAACGTAGTTTTGGGTCAGTCGGTAGATTATAAGGACACTCAGTGTCTTTTTTTCTTCTCCTTTTATGTAAGCATACAAATGAACGAATAAATCAAATTTGATTATTTTTTATTTGATTGCAAAAAAATAATTAACACATAATTAGACAACCGATGACGTACAAGTGATAGATCCGCCTTCTCTTTTTTTAGAATATGATGTGAGACTTTTTGGGTCTTGACAGTTGATGTCAGGCTGGTATTTTTTCGACCATGGAAATTTAACAAAAAAAAATTCAACATCTAAACACAAATTATTTTTAGAAAAAATGTGAAAAACAAAATTGAAAGTTCCTTTAAAAAATCACCATTCTGAAATTTAAAAAAAAAGCTATTTGGAGTTCTTTAAATAGTTTTTAAATCAACACAAAATATGTCATCATTTAGATAAAATTTTAAAATTGAAGAAGATCTTATATTCGTATGCAATTTGATTCGAAACTTTCTCAACCAATTTCGATTTTTACATGCGATATAGGTACAATAGTGCAAGTTTTGCATTTGGAAAAAAAATAGAACTTGAGATTTTAATCAAATTTGGCAAAGAATAAGAAAAGTGGATCCTGCGATTCCGCCTGTGTCTGTAGGTCGACCTACAGCCTAAACGTCTGAAGCTATTTTCTTCAAACTTGGTAGATACATACAATTTTGTGTACCAAAAATGGTAAATTTTCTCGAAAACGGTTCTAAAAATTCCGATGAAAAAAATTAGAGCTCTAGTATAGGAGTAGTATTATTATTTTTTTTAATTTAATTGTTATTAACAGCACCTGTCATAAAAACGTTCTCTTTTATTTTCGACCTTCTTTAATTAACGACTCAACGGATTTCGATGAATTTTTTTATACAGGAGATCCTTTGGATTCTAAATAATGCCTCACACCAACATTTTTTGCAAAATTGTTTACTGGATTTTTTTTTTTGAAAATTCAATATTTCGTAAGTGAGTGGACGATTTTTTTTGTATATTATTTCGTTAAATTTATATTATTAAATACCAAAATTGACATCATTTTTTTTTTTTTTTTTTGAAAAAATTAACGAAATTTTGTGTTTAAACATTTACTAGAAGGCAAACAAAAACCTTGATGAAATTAGTTTTTTTTTGTTAAATTTTTGCTTTATTAAATCCAAACAATTTATTATTGTTGATGGTGCCCGGGAAATTTAAAAAAAAAATTGCTTTGACCCAATATTGTGAAGTTTTAAAATAGTCTTGTAGAAGAGAATAGTCTTATACAATTTTAATTAATCCGGACTTTTAATTAATAGGACGAAACTAAAGATGGCGTTTTCAATATCATTTTTGTTTTGTAAATATTCGTTATTTTTAACTGCCCTAAAAATTTCGGGTTTTTATTTGAGTCCTTGAAGGAACTGCGTTGTTCTAACTACGACAAGGTCTCCGATTTTGGGTACCTTTGCTTATTTCATCTTCTTGTTAAATCTTCTAAGATTCGGCGGACGCGAGTCAGCAGTATTTATGATAACTTAGTCCAGATAGCCTCTCAGGTATTTTTCTAATGACATTTTCCTCATCGCTTTTCATCCACTCAAACAAAAATCTCCAGGGGCGGTCATTCCGTAACTCGATTATCGTCAGACGATATCGTCTGAACTATAGTGATGACTTTATTTGCCTCATGTAAGTCGACAAACATCAAAAGGTTATCGTCAAAACGATAGCGTTTAGACGATAGCTAAATAGGTATCGTCTTGCATTAATTTTGAAGTTTGTAGGTGACTGTAGTTGAATAGTTCGACATCTTGTTTTTGTCTATGTGTTGCATTTGCAAATTAAAGGTAAAATGTGTCGGCGCAGCAATTTTCTTGTGTTAGAAAGTGGAAATAAAACCGCAAGTTGGAAAAAAATATAAATAATACAAATGCGAAGACAGTTGAGAGACAAATCACACTAATAACTTACTCGAACTGTGCTATAACTTTCTTGCACATCTCAAAATCACATGTTCTAAGCGTTCAGTAATGTAGTTTAGAGAAGAATATTTTCGCTATTTTCGTTGTGAGGTGAAATGGTAAAAAAAATTGAAAATTCGTTACCTGAACGGAACAAATTATGGTGCAGATGAACATGTTCATCTTCACTATAATCTGCAATCTTCACATTCATACTTCCTATAATCTCCATACATGAATATGATCTCCATTTTGGTCTTCACTCTCTATCGCACAAGTATAATTTTTTTATTTTGTTTCCTCTTTTTTTTTGCAGATGTCGATGCAGATGAAGATGAAGATACACGTAAAGCCTCCTTAAGACTTGACTTGATAGTCCATTTGACAACTCAACTAAAGTTTGAGAGTTTCTGAAATGTACCAATTGCTCTCAAATTATAAACGATTTAAACGATTGACGAGACGATAGTGGTTGAGTTATGTGAAGCAAATTAAAGACGATCTCGGCGACGACCATCGTTTTGACGAATATCGTTTTGAAAATTACGGAATGACCCTCCAGTTTATCACTACCTCAAGCAAAAATTCCCTAAGGTATGGAAATGTTTCATTATAATACCAGCAGACGAGAGGATCTGAAAGGCTATGTTAACAATTATAAATTTTTATGACATAACAACCGATTTTAGTAAGGTCTCCGATTAATCCTTTATAGGTATGTACATAGGTATATACTTTTCACACTATCCACTCCCGGTTTCGAACTCATTTTCTTAAGGTCGATTTCTAGGATCTATCTCATGTATCCCTTTCTTAGCCACGTTAGGAGTCCGCAAGGCAGCAACTTATGACCTCTTCTTTTTATTCTTACTAACTAATGATATTGAAATGGTTATCAAATATCTCTCTAAGCCGGTGGTGATACCAAAAATGTAAAGACAATTTCTTCGAAACATGACACTACTCTTATTCAACTTTATATTGATAATTTTTCAGTTCGTTGTCTCAAAAACTGCTGGATTTAAATGTTTAACTGCTGGGGAAATTCTCCTCGTCTTAACAGCACTAGAAATCTTAAAAGAATTCTGAATGGAAATTCAAAATTTAATTTTGACAAATTTAAAAATTTTGAAAAACAATCTTGACTTACAAATATTCTGTACAGATTTTAAATTAATAAAAGAAACGGCGAAATAAATTTTTAAAGTCGTGTTTTTACTTAATTTCTTATATTAAAAAATATTTAATTAAAAAAAAAAATTCGTATGACAATTTTCAGTATTAAGCTTAAAAACATAATTTAAAAATCGATAAAAAGGGTTATATGGCAGGTAAAGTTAATAACATTTCAATTAATGGTTTAAATAGAGCACTGACTTTTTTAAATCAAAATCGTTATAGCTGATTTCCAGATAATTGAGAGTTACCATTTGCATGGCAGGCACCGTTATTTTTGGAGCTAAAAAAGATTTAAAAAAGAATTGACCCAGCCACCTTGAAAGCTTAAGTATCAAGTTTGAAGGAAATGTCTTCAGCCGTTTAGGCTATACAGCGACCTACTGATAGACGGAAATGCGTGTCCAAATTTTTTGGTAGTCTCTATTATCGAAATTTTAAGTTTGATTAAAATCTCGAATTAAATTTTTTTTACGCATCCTTAACTTGCCATATAGTAGGCACTTACATATCGCAAGTAACAAGCATAGCACTTTAATGTAAGTATTGTCGTAACTTCTTTGGATTAGTGTGCCCTCTGTCACATTGGGCCGCAGCCTCCATTATTGGCCACTTAAGTCCCACTTGTTCCGACTATGAAATAGAGCTATAATCTGACGTTAGATACAGAAGAGCAGTTGAGAAATTTTAAGTTGCATCAAAATTCCAAGTTCGAATTGTAGCCAAATTTTTCGTAATGCATAAAATGTAAAAAACCGAAACCCTGATTAATTTTTATTCATCCCATTCATTCTCAAACAAATACAAACTTCATTTTTCACTTTCACAATAAAACGATGAAATACAGACAAGCAACACAAAAGCCCATTTCAATATTGATTCACACCGCTTATAAGTTTGAGCCAATCAAATAGAAAGCGACAATAGGTCAGGTATACAGAGACGTGAATTAAATTAGGTCACCCATTCACCCACCTATACCGCGATTATTGATAGATTATTTTCAAAGCCTATTTATCAGCACGATTTGAAAGATAGAACAACACACCTCTATTCACAGTGTGATCTAAAAAAAAAAAACAAACCACACACCACCGCAACGCGCACAGTGACCTTCGAAGCAGAGCCGTTTGTCGAATTTCGACAATCAATCAAAAATCCAATCGAACTGGAATCTGAATCATCATACGAAAAACCTTGGGCTCTTATAGTCTTGCTATGTCACACATATTGAATCATCGCTGAAATGATGCCTCCAAGCCGACACCATGCAAATTATTTGATATCAGAGCAGTTGAAGTGCCCGATGTCAGACCAAGAGGTGGAGCAGGAGCAAATTATTTAAGCGACTAAGCGTTCATGTTACACACATTATATTATGCAGAATCGGCGTTCCTGGGGGGACACTTTGCCTGCTTGAACACAGGCATTGTTTGGCATGACAAGCACACACCTGACAGTTTGGTAATGGGTAGCCAGTGGGCTTATAAATGAGATTGGACATAATACTTATACATATACAACATTTTTCGAGGCCCCAAATGCAGGTACAGCCAGTCCAACAATTGTCCACCTTTTTCGCTTTTCATAGAAGCCCCATGTGCTGCTGATCTGGCATCACACACAAACTTGGCTGTCCGAGAGACATATTGATTTATAGCCAAATCGCTTTGTGTTTTTATGCATTCAATACAACGCGAGCTGTAAATTTAAAGTGTGTTATATCATGTCGCCCAAAATTGGATATACCTATAGTACACATACATGTGGGTTATTCCGCGTTTTGCCCGAAGAGGTGTTCCTTTTTTTAAAGATTTTTTTTAGAGGCGATTTAATTTAAACATATTTTTTTCGGGAATTTTACGTTTATTATAATTTCATCCCCCTCATTAAAAATATTAATTAAATTAAAATTCAGTTTGCGTTGCTGCATTTAAAGCGAAATTGAGCAAGAGGGACCCATATTCAATTCTGTCGTGTTTAGCGCGTGTATTAGTTCCAGGTAATTTTAGATAAATGTTCCTCCGGGTTCAAAAATGTTGTGCGTATTTTATATTTCAACGAAATGAAGAATGTTTAAAATGTGTAGTACTTAATCAAATAAAAGAAAATTTGATTTTTCTTTTTTTTATTTGAAATACAGGTAGAGTGATAATTAGACAGGTTCTTGGGAATTAAAATAAATACTCGTCTGGATCAAAGCTATAAAGTAGCTAACCATGATTGTGGCACGAAATATATGAAAGTATGTATATATTTTTACAAAAACAACAAATACAATTATTTGTTTTATAAATATATTTTAGGTGTTTATAAAAATAAATTTTGTTCAAAATTAGTCGAGTAATACTGAGAACGATAAAAATATAAGATATTTTTCGAACAAAATATCAAATACCTATTTCCGGCATTCGATTTTTTTGCCAAGAACCTGAAATGAAATTTAATTACTACAGATGGACTGGGAGATCCATAAGCCTCAGGTTTAGGGAATGCATTCCAAAGTCAACAGTAACTACCCTAATTGACATTCCAAGAGACGAAATGATTAAAAAAATATAACTTCGAGAAAAATTTTAAAACGGAGTTAAGTAGCAAAAACAAGTGGATAGGCTAAACCATCTTAAAGTACTGGTTCTGGAATCGTTGGGCCTAGAACCAATCTTTTAATACCGATGGGACAGTCCACAAACATCTTCAGGCGGAAGTTCATGTCATAACAAAATGTGTGGATTGTTATCTCCAACGAAACTATCGTAAAGAAAATATTGTAATCATGTCGGACAGTCAAGTCGTATTGAAAGCGTTAAGCTCTTATGTCATTACCTGCGAATGTGTAGGCAAACTCAACGAACTGAGTAAAAACAATAAGGTCTCTCTTCATTGGGTACCTGCCTATACAAGTATCCAGGGAAATTAGAAGGCAGACTGCTGAGCGAAAATATGGGCAACAACGCCCTTAAAGTGTCCTGAACCCCACTGCAGAATAGAAGAGAATGTGATTAAAAATGAAATCAAAAAAGAGGAGACCCAAAAATCAAACAATTGGATGGAACTCCCAAGTTAAGGCCAATAACGGTCCAGGGACTGCATCAGCTTATCTAGAAACAAACTAAGAATCATTGCGGGTTTCCTCACCGGTTACTGTTAGCGCAGAAGACATTTAAGTATTCTTGATCCAGTAGATAGTGCCACACGTGTAGGCCAAAACGAGGAAGAAACTCCAGACCACATCCTAGGCAGATGCGGTGCACTAATCTAATGCACCACAAAAAAAGCACTTGGGTTATTACTATAGGTACAGGAGAGCGACCTATTCTATATAAATGTACTCCATGCACTTACATTTCTGAGAGAAATATATCTGGAAGGAGAACTGTGATGAGAAACCCAATATAACTCTAGGCACGGGGCACAATAGATCTTTAGGTCACAGTGAATTCGAAAATTATAGCTGTGGATCTAGATTGATTATTATAATCGACTTTTTAATAATTGATATATTACTTTACTTTTTAAAGCGTTGAAATTTTAACTGGAGTAATTAATAGCCAAACGCGAGGTATTAAAAATATTCTGCAAATAAAACGACTAAATACAAAATAGGTACTTAGCTTTTCATGTTTAACAATAGAAATTCCTGTCAACTTCTCCAAAGTTATTCTTTTACCTTTATTTGCATATGCAAATTTTTTCCTTTAGATCTCACTCTTATTTATGGTTCTGAATTTCCTCCTTCATACCTTGAAAACTTTTCTTTCACAAAAAAATAATTTTCTTTTTCTTAAATATATTTTCTTTTTTTAAAAGCCGTGCTTTCTTCAGAAACCAAAATTGGAGTTCCCTTCCACGTTTTCTTTTTCCTGAATGAACTCTTTTATTTTGAAGTGCGTTTAGCAAATCAGTGAACGCGGTTTCGGTCATGCCATATTTCCCCTACTCTCCGCCACGCAAACGCAATTAAAAACCAGCCATCTGCTCGCAGTTTATCTATTGATTGTTTGTAATAATCAGGAAATTCGCCGACAGCTGATTTTTCATTAAGTAACGAAGAATCCGATAAACGCTTCCAACCATAAATTCTAGTTTGTCAATTTAGTAAAAAAAAAAAAAAAAAAAAAGTTTTCGGAAACCAAGGAAAAAAGTAAAAAACTTCGTTTCTTAACGAATACGACAAATTTAACCAATGAATATCTACTAGGAGTCTAAATTACATTTATTTCATAAGCACTGAAGGACAAGATTGACAACAATATCATCTTTAATAATTCTAAAAGGTTGGCCGATTTTAGATCTGCTATTAAAGTTCCATCATTTAACAATAAATTGGTTTTATTGTGCATTCGGCCATTCTCAAAATGAGTAATACTACGTTTTCACCTACCACATAATCCAGATTTAAGTGGATTAACCATAAATCCTCTTTGAAATCTTCTAAATCTTGAAGATTTCCCATACAAATTTTAATCTCCTTAAATGAAGATTAGAAATTAATCTCATTGAAATCTTCGAAGTAGAAGATTCGCAAAAGTAACAAACCTTATTTCCTAGAACGCGCCTAACGTCATATTTTCTACATTGACATTCAACAAAAAAAAAACTGTCCAACATTATTTAATTTGTTTTTGTTTGGTATAATTTGTCTTTGCCTTCAAATTCTGTTTTTGTTTATAAGTATAAAAATAAAAAATGCAATAAAGCTACAAAGACCAAGCGGTCGGTGCCTCGAATTTGTAATGGAAAATGTTTTAGCTATCCTACTGAAATACGTTGAAGTTGTTTTTTCCCAAATATATAAAAACGAAAACCGTGCAAAGGCGATTACAGTATTTATGTAAATATATCTATATTCTGCAAGATGTTGGGATAACAATATTTTAAAGTTATTACTCATTTTTATTTATTGAATATAAATTTGTTCACTGCACCGAAATTATTATTCTTCTTCCCAATTATTTTGTTTTGTTTTTGTCTTGTTGTATTGACTTTTGAATGATAATTCATAGTGAAAATGCAAACTAATGGCCTTTTCGATTGGTCGTCCGGAAGGCTTCCGAAGTCTTCTGCAACTGTTCGATTGGTATCAAATGACAGTTCTTCTCCTGGATAGAAGAGAAATTTCCTTCTGGATTTGAAGTCAGAATCAAAACCAGAAGCACGCACACACTCACACCCATTAACTTTAAAATTCAAATTAATTTATTCACGTCATTGTTTTGTTTTGGTTCGTCTGAAATTTTGTAGTTTCAATTTCTTCTCTTTAGGCAATTGAAAGTATGGATATCTGTTCCGAAGACAAATTTTCCCTTCAATAACTGTAATTTCGCATTTTCATTTGGAATAACTTCGAAAACTTCTACATTTGTGTCAGCCATGTTTAAAAAATAAAATAATCACAAATGTGCCTTTGACATTTCCCGTCTATACACATACACTCAAATAAATTTACAGAATCTAGAATCTAGTGATTACTTGTTCGATTGGAATCCCGGATCGGAGAGCCCTTCCGGATTACCAATCGAAAAGGACATAATATTTTTTCACTGGTGAAAACACTTGAAGATTAATTTTTAATCTTCTTAATTTAAACCGGATTATCTTTAGGTGAAAACGTAGCATAACTCCTAGCATTGAAGAAATTAAATTGCATACTTTTAGGAGTTTATGGTGCTTTATCTGAAAAATTCCATTCAGCATGAGAAAGATCAAATATTGATTCTGAGCAAATACAACGGAATTGAAAATCTGCTAATTTGTCCCTACGCTCTCAAACTCATGTTTGATAGCTGATAAGTACTATCGATATTTTCACTTTAACAATTACGACAATTATGGGGTTTTCGCTTGATAACAAAAATCAATTTATTTTTGATTTAGATATGCCAAAAAAACTGATTTTGATAATTTTTGCCTTCGATTGGCCACACAAATTGATTTATTTTTTTGATTTTAAATCAATTTTGCAGATCTGGATTTTTCGGCAGATCTATCTCTACTCTTATTTTATTAAATGATACAAAAAAGTGCTGTAAAGCAAGTATGTAATCGCACAAAAATTGAATATAATACAAATAAAAATGACCATTGTCAAGAAGGGACCATTGTCCCTTCTTTGTATGAACAACAAAAAGTTTGGCTTATAAACAATTAAGGAAAAAATAAGAAAGAACCTGAATGAACAACAACAAACTTGTGTGGCTAATAAAAGCGCTAGTCGTTTCAATGAAATTGATAAACAGAAAAACCTGCATTGGGTTGGATCTGATCATGTGGGCTCGGTGGCGTCATGCATAGTGCATTGGCTTCTAAGCAGCTTGGTCATGGTTCAATACACGATAAAGGTACAAGAAGTTTTTCAATTAAAATGAAAAAGTAAACCAGCACCACTAGAGCAAAGGAATCTGATGATCGATCTTGGCAAGTCGTGAAACATAAAAACATTTTAGTATGTGTATTATCCATTTATTTCTACCTTATTTGTATTTCCTTTTAAAGAATTTTTGGGTACGTCACTGAATACTACATACAATGTAGGCCCTCATACATTTATATATACAATGTGTCTAGAAAAATCACATGAATTTTAATGTATGCACATTGCACCTAAATTATAAAGTTATATGCAGCCAACCTACACCTTCATTTTCATTATATCTAGTACACGTACTTATTTACATCATATCTAGATTCTATCCGTGTATGTAGGCACATATTTCTGTCCTAACTTACATAATTAAAATCCATAACCTAGATTTAAATATACATTTGTAGGTAAGTATGTAAGTTACTTCAATTATCCATTCGACAATTCATTATACTAAGAATCAAGGTACTCTTACCTACATCGGCTTTAAACCTGCTTAGAATAACTAGACTAACATCGTCTATGTTTAGCTACATTAAATTTGTTAGCTACAAGAGCAAGTTCGTACGATCCAGTCGTGCATTTTATTTTTAATCAAATCAAAACCATGAACAACAAAGCAAACATATTAATTTTTCACAAGGCATTGCAGTCAACTTATATAAATGTGAAATGCATTAATATTCAATTTAACTCCGAATACAATTGATTCTTTCAAGAGAGAAGCTCGAATTCCTAAAGAGAAACTAATAAAACTTAATCATTTTTAATCGAAATGAAGTTCGCCGGGGTAGCTGGCTTTTCTCCAGATAAGATGTAAGCCCTGTGAATTAGTTGTTGTTGCATTTAACATAGCTTGTAAATTGTTTATTCCAATCCTCGTTTATTTTTCTTCTAAATATCTTCGGGAATGAGAAAAAATCACGCCTATAAAATCTTGTTATGATAAAAATCTACTATCAAAAAATATCTAATACATTATTCAAAGCAGACAACTTTTTAAATCCATAATCTCTTTAAAAAAGAAAGACTTCCTACCGTTCTTTGGCGCCGGTCTTCAGTGGTCGGTGGTAGCAATAAATTCACTTACAAATGTAAATTATTTCATTCTTCTGTCAAATTTTGGTAGAACCTACTTCATATAAAATCTCTTCTTACAAAACAAGCACCAAAAAATAAATCGTTAATCGTATTTGTAAATTCTCTTAAAGTAAATTTAAAGAAATTCCAACAAATCGAATAAATTCAGAGGCTTTAAATTTAAATACATAAAGGCCCTTCCCAAATTGGGACATTTTCCTTAAACGAACACAGCAAATTAGATTACAACTTCTTAAGAACTTCATGGTCAAAACAATAAATTTGTCTCATCCAATTCTTGTCGAGGGATCTTTGTG
Source organism: Philhelius pedissequus (assembly GCA_910595825.1). Lineage (NCBI taxonomy): Eukaryota > Metazoa > Arthropoda > Insecta > Diptera > Syrphidae > Philhelius > Philhelius pedissequus. Next base: position 42,971,135 of record OU343163.1, read on the forward strand.
CCAAGAATTTTTTTTTTTGTATTCTTTGGTTTTTGTAATTTAAAACCAACCCCTCAGTTAAGTCATTAATCTCCACCCAATACAGCACACCATTCGGGCTTGGCCAGCCGGAACAAAAGGGCTCTTTTTTAATGGCCAATGGACAATAAAAATGACTAATGTCCGCGTTTTGCCCAAAAACGGCTAAATCGGAATTTAATGATGACATTAAGGATTCCCAGCCGCAAATAAATTTTAAATCAAGAATTACGTCCTGTTTTATTCTGCAAATTTCATTATTATGCTAATTTTGTAGCCTTTTTTTTTGAGTTGGTTTGCTGTGCGAAATTGCGTTGGGGTTCGCCTCACCACCCGTATTGAGTGACTGAGTAATCGCTCAGTGACTGAATCGACTTTCGGACTACAATATACATATATACGTGACTGACTTGGTATCTCACAGTCAGATTTGCCTTCAGGATATGCACTTCGCTTCATGATCAAGAAATGAAGCTCACATTAAAGCTCTGGGAAACGAAATTTATTTATTGTTTTAAAAGAATAAACAAAACGCCCGTGATGCACGAAAATTGTTTCAAGTCAACATGACTTAACGAACACCAAAGGGGTGGATGGGTAACAGATTTGCAGACGGAACACCAGCCGGCCGGAGGCAGCGGTGGCGGAGAGTCTTAAGAGTGCAAACCGAATTGTCAGATTCTTTGATTTATGAACTTAAGTGTTGTAATTTAGTCAAAAACTTAAAAAAAAAAAAGAAAAGCTAAAATGTTCTGTGCATACATTTAAGGATGAAGAAACATGTCACAAGTTGGATGATTTGTCAGACAGAGGACCAGACCAGTTAATGGTCAGCCGTTTGCTTGCTCTTTCAGATCACGTTTCATCCTTGCGGCACGGCAATTGATGGGGTGCTGGAGTTCGTCACAGAGATGGTATTGTGTGTTGCATAAAATTGGGGCTCATGAACTTTGTGGTAATTGAAGGAGAAAACAGAAGGCGGGAGAGCATCCCTCATTGTTTGCCCTGAGAGCAAGATGCGTTTCGGTTTGGGACTGGAGATCGAGGAACGGTGTATATGTGTCCACCACAGGCGAAGGCGGCTTGATTGACAAGCTAAGTGTCTCTCTTCTTTTAGTTGCCGATAACATCTGTCAGTCGATGGAAGAATATTTTTTTGGATGCGCTGCAGAGAAGAATATTTAAATGTGACGCTCGGCAAAAGGTGTAATATACACGATTAATGTTTTATTTTTTAATTGAAGAAAACGCAAACAATATGTTTATATTATTTTTGTTTTTGTTTTAGTGGACTGTGTGGATTTAAAGCCAATTTAATGAATTTGTGACCTTTAGTCCAAAATGCGTTTCGCCCAGGTACTACAGCTGGGCTCATCAGTTAGATGCTGTAGTACCTTTCTAAGACGCATTTTTTTTTTGATCGATGTTTAACGACTTCAATAAAACTGACAGCGATTACTCACTGCATGAATCTAACCAAATTCCAAAATTTCAAAATATAATTTACAGTGAGTAATCGCTGTAAGTTTTATTGAAGTCGGTAAACACCGATCAAAAAAAATGCGTCTTAGAAAGGTACTACAGCATCTAACTGATGAGCCCAGCTGTAGTACCTGGGCGAAACGCTTTTTTTACATTTTTTGTCTAGAATGGCATAATTCGGAAAATGGCGTCAGTACAGTGTTCATGCATAGCCATATTAATGGAAGCATTTTATGCCAAATTCTCTGTGCCAATTTTTATTTTTGGCAAACATATTGCCAGTTTATAGACCGTTTAAACGATAAAAAGAAAAATGGCTATAATTTGCCATTCGTGTAAATCCGGCATTAGACATAGTATAGTCAAGTTTTAACCAGCTGCTAAACACGTTTTTTTATAAATCAAATTTAATTATCATATTCACGATTCGATGCAAAAAAAAGGTGTAAAATTACGAAATTTTATTTTTTTCTGTAAATCGTGAACGCACCTTTTATATTCTATTGCAACTCTGGAGTAAAAATGCAAAATCAGTGACCTCGTTCGTTGGCACAACCTGACCGATCCGGATTAGTTGGTGTTGTTGTAACGCCTAAGGAAAAAAACAGTTGTCAAACACAAATCTCAAGCTACCCAAAAATTATTGGATTCGTTGAGATTCGTTTGGAAATGTGAGCTGATTCAAAACTTCAGATGTGTATGCAATACAACTGACATAACGAGAAAGCTACCTGAATCGTTCGAAAGTAAATCCGCTACAAAGGTATCTTGGATAGCCTATTGGCCGCGCACCGAACGAGGCCAGTTTGACCACAAACATTTCTGACAGAAAATAACAGCTGCCAAACTGTCAACGACACCAGACAAATTTTGCACCATTCTATTTTTCTGTTGCAATAGGGTTAGGGTATAGCAAAAGTGCAAGTGTTGTAAAATCTAAAGTCAGTGTATGTTGTTGTTGTGCTGCAAAAAAAATTGCACTTTTACAATAATACTAGACCAGTTGCACCAGATCGTGAATTTCCGAACATAAAAAGTTAATCTATTAGCTATAATTACAAATCGTAATTCAAACGTTCAATAACTGCGATATTTTGAAACGTGTTCCCAGGACACGATCCACTAACGTTAGAGGTACCCAAGAAACAAACCATAAAATGTTTTAACGACATAATTCATGTCGATCATGTCGGTCCCTGAGGGTGGTAAAATTTGTTTACCAACAAGGGACAACTTTTCAAAATACCCGACAATAATTCATCCTCCTCTAAAGCCGAGGATAGAAATTAAATCGCGACCTTAAATGAAATAAAACGAAGAGTTCAGTTCCTTGGGAAATGAAACACAGTCGTATCCGATGATGAAATTTCTAAAAGACAACAACTGCAAACACCGACATAGAAAGATTGAGTGGAATTCATAATGAACACTGTGGAATTCTTAATGCTTCGAAAAGCAATTCGAAGAAAAATGGTTATCCATAGACTTATCTCGAATTAATCGACCATCAAGTTCAATTTCAAACCTGTAAACTTTATTTGGAACAATATATCTACCTATCCAGATAACAGATAAGACACAAAATGTATCCACGAAATTCAGATATCAAAAGATAGCAATTGATAAAAGAACCTCAACCATAGTAAATGGGAATATCTTTCAATATCAACAGTTATTAGTAAAAAACATATCTATAGTTAAAAATAGGGTAGATCCAAATTTAAAATTTACGGTCAAAGGCAAATTGTGAAGCCCATACGGGCGGCCGCGATACATCCAAAATAAGAAACAAACGAAATATGATTAAAAAGAAAACCATTAAAGAATATACATATTATAAATATCAATATAGTTCGGAATGTCAGTACTATCAAATACAAATTCATACCGAAAATTAAATGGTTTTAATTTTCTTACCCCAACATTTCGATGCATATTGTATGTAAATTTATGTGTGTATTCTGGCAATTTTACGTCTTTATTCCTTTCTTTTATAGATCAAATTATATTAAATCATTGGTTTTTGTATGTTGAATATGTAGTTAAGTGGTTTTAACGAAAACGAAAAGAAATACTTATATATTTATTTAATTATTTAACAATTTCACATTCACTTCACAATTAAAGACCTTAAATTCGAAATTCTAACTGTAAAATGACAACGCAAGAAAAAAAAGATAGAAGATGGAAGAAAGAAGTTTCCTTTTCCTTTCATGTCTCTCACTTAAAAGGTGTGTTCGACTGATAATCGACCGACTCATTGGCCTCATTCAATAACAAATATCATTAGTACTAGTTGGCGAGATCTTTTTTGTTGTTATTCTGTTACGAATTTGCATACAAAAGTTTAAGATTTCAAAAAATCTCTTATGAATTATAATTTTGGTATTCGGCATGCTAAATATGTTATAAAATCTTTTAAGAAATCAACTTATGAGCTGTCAAAACTTCGAAATTCTTAAAAAGTCTTTTACGAACTGCAGTTTTGGTATTCAGCATGAATCTTTAAGCTTAGTACGCAGTTCGGGAACAAAATTTTCTCCCATACAATTTTTATCCTAGGACAAATTTTGTCTTTGAAATTTTTCCTGGTAGCACGCAGCTCACGCGCAAATTTGTGACGTTCGTACCCGCTGCACTTTTAAAATGTATCCGCTGTACAAGAAATCTCTCCACATAATTTTTCTGGTAAAATAATGCTCGTCGCATTGTTTTGTAGGAAAAATTTTGACAACTCATAGTCATTGTGGCAGAATTTTATTGTGCTATACATTATTTGAAAGTAAAAATTTTTTAATTTTCGCTACGGCCGGGCCAAAAACAAAATTAAAGCCGAATCATTTCTTTACTAGTATCTTACTTTGTTTTTAATGAAAAAAAAAACAACATGAAAATCGAAGCAGAATCCTTCACGCTTCAACTGGACACAGAAGGTTTTAAGATCGAGGAAAAAGATTACAATTACGTGCAGGTTAGGACTCAAAAGGAAAAGACATAATTATAACTATTTTATATTTTTAATTTTTAGTTAAAATGCTGGCGAAATGTTTGGCTCACAACCAACTAAAAAAAAGATATGAATCCATACCATGAAGCTTAGACCGTCTAGAGCCATGATGTGATGCCGAATCCAATACAAGTTATGATTGAAAATCGAAGAATTACCCGCGATACATTTGTGAAAAACCTTGTGAAAACCCATTGTTTTGCATCAATTTAATGTGTTTAATAAATAGAGTGCAACTCAGCAAATTTTGTTTCCTTTTTTTTAAATTCTTGATTGACAGATACTTGACAGTTCCTCTTATTTCTCCAACTTCAAAACTTTGCGCGGGTTTTGCCAAGGGATTGTAGAGATTAAAATTGTAGAGATAAAATTTAGTTTTTCCCGATATGCGTACTGGGCTTTAATGAATCATAACGAATAAAAGACACATTTTTGTTACTTTTATCATAAAAGATTTCATTATGAAGTAAAAACTTTTATTTCATTAATGAATTGTTCTTAACACGACAGATATAACAAAATATTATTAAAATACATAATAACAAACACAAATATGAAAGTTATTTCAAACTATTTAATTCAATACACGAAAGCACAGAACACATTTTGATGGATGAAACGTAAAAGAAAGTGTCGCTTATTTTGCCGGAGTTCTTTTTGTACAACTTTTTATATTGGATATATTAAGTTTAAGAAGTGTTATTGACAAATTACAAAGATTGATTATTATTTATCTACGCGAAACAAAACACGATAATTAAGCAGGCTAATTTTATATTGTCATTCGTCAGTACCGACTGCCGAGAGTTTTTATTTACCTACTACAGCTGATAATTTGAAAGCAGATTTTGAGTCTGTTTGTATAAATCTTTCTTTTTCGAAGTTACATAACAGACTTTTATAAAAGATCGAACTCCTGAATACCAATTATAAAGTAGGCTGTAGACTCGAGACAGACAGACAGACAGGCGGAATTGCGGGACCTATTTTTTTGTTTGTTTGATTGTTAGATTTTTTTTACGAATGCACAACTTGCTTTATAGTACCATAATCGCAAGTAAAAATACGTGCGTACTTCGTTAGATGCCAAATGCAACTATCTTTTATGAGACCCAAAATAAACCTAATGCCAGAGTTATGCCAGAGTTATGCCGGATTTACACGAGAGACAAATTGCAATTAATTCATGCCATTAAACTGGCAAAATCAAATCAATAATGATAAGCATTTACACGGCGCAAAATAATGACAGTTTGATTGATAGTGGCAATCTGCCATTAAAGAATGAGCAATTTCATTCTACCTCGCGGTGCACCATAATTTTAAAAATGGCATCATTGTGCATTTACATGCCTATGTAAATGGCAATACTTAATGCCAATCTTGCCTGACATTTTTTTAATGACGAAAATAATGACAAATTTTCAAACCATTTACACGATTTTGTCAATAATGTTAATAAAATGGTAGAAATAATGGCAATTTGTCACTCGTATAAATCCGGCATTACACGAAGAATGTTTTGCATTCCAATTAGTCCAACATAATCTTCCCAGTTTCCTCCTCAGTTTCCTGGTGCCAGTTTTTTCGTGTGAAAACTACAAGGCAATTAGAGGAAAACGTCAAAAAAAGTTCCAGCAACTGGTTTTCCTGTGTGAAAGGGGACTATATTTTTGTTTTTTCTATCAAAATGACAGATACTACACTATAAAATATACAATGTGGAGATTCCGTGTAAGAAAGGAATCAGTTATGTGGACACACACAGCGAACAAATTGAGTGAGCATGCAAGGGAATTGGATGGTAAATTAGCAACACAGTCTGTTAAAAATAAAAGGAAATGGTACGTGGAAAACAAAGCAATTGATTGGTACCTTCGCCAGTGAAATAACAGCCAGATTCTTCCCCTTGTGAAGAATCACAAGTCACAAGCCCTTGTGACTATTCCTTGTGAGGATTATTGTGACTCGATAACATTTATCGAATTATCCCCCAATCGTCACAAGAAAACTCACAACGAAACTCACCACAGCTAAAGGTGAATTGTGTAGTGCCATTATTAGATCAGCTGAATATTAAAAACAAAACAGAAATTGAAATTTATTTGAATGTTTAATGAAGATAAGCTTACTTAAAAATTAAAATTACGCCTGAATGAATATATATTATATACATGAATTTATTTTTGTTTAAACAAATTAAAACTATCAAAGACGATATCCGTTTTCAGTGTTTCATTTATTTTCAAACAAGAAAATGTAAAATGATTAATATTTGATTTGAATGGCATAGAATGAACAGAATACCTACATATAACCACACTATTGTGCTCTGACCCTTTTTCCTTCTGTCTCGTAGTCGCTGCTGAACTTTTCACTGAAAATTAAAGCTTTATTGCGGTTTACTTCATGTTGGAATATACAAAAAATTATTTCATAAAATATTTTATCGAAAGCCGAAACGAAATGTCAAAACTCAAACTATTTGAGTTGTGACCTGCTCAAAAGTAGATCACAATTTCGATTGTTTTTATGACTGGTCACAAGTTATGACTTTTGGGGAGAATCCGAAAAAGTCACAAAATAAATTTCACCTCTTCTATGACTTGTGAGGTATCAGTGATGTTGGAGAGAATTGGGCTGTAAAAATGAAAATATCTGTCAAAAGGAGAACTTTTTAGAATGAAATATGACTTTTAACGCAATACTCATATCTGAAAATGATGCAACTTGACTTTTTATTTTCTCCCTTTCTTTCATTCGAAAAATCGTTCGCTCTCTTTCTTAAGTTGATTACTTTTTACGCTCGTGTTACCAGGGGCCAATTTCCGCAAGCGTGAGTTTCTCTGTGTACACAAAAAATCGGGTACACATACATATTTGCAATTCCGCAAGGGTGCGATTGATTTTTTTTTTTGACAGATAACGTGTACACAGATAGGCAAATTTATTCACGCATATTTTGAGGGTGAATAATTTTTTTGCACGGAAAAACATTCAAGCTTGGGGATAACTCAAGACAGCTTTCATGAGAACAGCTTTTTTTTCATCAGATGTGCTTTTGCACGCATTATAAAAAGTAGAAAGTTATTCCAGATTGGTGATAATAGCTGCGTTTTATTATCTACGGGTCTGGGTTATTTTTTAACACGTATTACAAAAACAACACAAGATCCAGGTTTCTGTCGGTGTTTCCATTTGGGCTTGCAAATATTAGAATTGAATTCTACGAACAGAGGGTACATATCAGTATATAACCCAGATCGTTTTATTTTTACGGGGTGAACCATATGAGTTATTGGCGATAATAAAACTTAATAACTTAATACTAATGGAAACTTGGATTAGGCGTTGTTTTTATAATACGTGCTAAAAAAAAACCCAACCCCACACCCGTAGATAATAAGACGCAGCAATTGAGTTGCAAAAAGTTTTAGTATTTTATTTTTAGGTTATAGGTTTTCATAAACAGCAAAAAGTGGTATAAATACCACTTAACTGGTAGAAGTCCCTACAGTTTTTCCAATATTTCTTAAAAATGTGGTACAATTGTTTTTCTAATTCTACACACAAAAGTTTTTTTATTATAAAATGTGCTAAAAATATATGGTAATTTTTTCGACGATGACGTAGTTGCACAAAACGAAACGAAAATAGAAACAGTAATGCGCTATCTTTATTACTTGTATCCATTTCTTCCTTGTAATTTTCGTTATGTTATGTTTGAACCTTGTTAAATTAATTGGAGTAAGAAGTGCAGATGTCTGAGCAAAATTACGAGTAACATCTATTAAATATCTTAGTGTTTGCAAGTATTTTTGCAACACAAAACGAGCCAAAATCAGAAACAAGTACCTATTAAAAATATTCGTGTAAAAGCAGTCAAAGAAAAGCTAATAATAAAGGAAGTGTTTTGAAAACATCATGATACTTTTGGGAGAATTGTTTAATTAGTCCAATGGCACAAACAAATTTATCAAGGTGACAGCTGAAAATTATATTGGCCGAAAAATCCAGATCTGAACAAATGATCTATTTTCAAAAATATATCAATTTATTATGGGATACAAAAATTTCCCTCATACAAAAAATCCTCTTAAATGGGAGCCAAATTGCACTGGTAAGTTTATTCCCGGTACCAATAGGAAACTTCAAAAATTCTATCGCTTTCTTTTTGTTTGAAGAAGTAATGCAAATCCAATACCAAGAGGCAAAAGCCAAGAGGTATTGTGATGATTGGATTGTAATGTACATTATGTACTTGCACGTGTAGGTTGTAATTGAAGACTTATATATATATTTCCGTAGAATATATCATTCGAATTAATTAGTAAAACAGAAATAGTAATCACTCGTTTCTCGAATACAGTAGGTATATTAGATGTTGGTTGATCACTCGAGTAATATATCTTAGAATTTTTGTCTTATGGAATGACCGAATGAAAATAGAAGAATCGATATTAGTGTGAGTAGTTAACATTATTCATTTTCGTGAACTTTACTTTCTTATCTTTCATAACTCGAATGATCATTCGATTTTTTCGATAATTCGAATATTAATGTATCGATGATTAGAATCATTCGATAATGCCCATCACTGCCGAGAACAACAGGCGCTAGGCCGCTCGACCTAACACCTAACCCAGAGGCTTCATATGCAACATTTAAGTCAATAAATTGCCTCAGATATGGCCATCGCCTTGAATATTGCCAATGGAGGCGCTTTGGCAATGGCAATTAATGGCAATATTGCCCGATCGATGAAAGGCAATAATTGCTTTCCATCTACCAGGCAATATATTGAGGCATTTCAAAATGGCTTCCCTTCAATTTGACTACCATCCCATTATTTTAATGGGGTTATCGATTGGTAAATTTATATACTTACTTTTCTTTAGATGGCGCTTACAATCCAGGATGGATAACGGACTCAACCAGCAAACCTCTCCAGCTAGCCCGGTCCCTAGCCAGCTGCCACCAGTTACGCACACCAAGTTGGTTGAGGTCGTTCACCACTTGAACCTAATATAAGGCCTTCCTCTGTCGCGTTGTCCACCGGGGTTGGATACGAAGACTCGTCGGGCTGGTGCGTCGACGTGCATGCGCTCCACGTAAATTATATGTTGATCTATACATTGATTTTTGTTCGCAATGAATCGAATACGTTTTCAGATTGATTTTTAATTTCTATAGTATTTGTGGCTGTGAACCAGCTAGAGGTATCAGCTGTTTTATCAGACTAATGTCTGTCAATTATGATGCGTAGTGGTGTTTGTAAAAGAGGGTAGATCTGCCGAAAAATCCAGATCTGCAAAATTGATTTAAAATCAAAAAATAAATTAATTTGTTTGGCCAATCGAAGGCAAAAATTGTCAAAATCAGTTTTTTGACAGATCTAAATCAAAAATAAATTGATTTTTGTTACCAAGCGAAAACCCCATAAAAGAGTGCCGTGCATTAAACAATTTACTGACAAAAACGGCATAAAGTAAATAAATGTGCCTAAAAAATACAATATGAATTAAAATTTTGTGAACTTAAATTAACAAAATAGAAACAATAAGGTTTATTGAAATTCAAATTGCCGGCAATGAAATGAGCACCAAATATTTTTATTACCATTGCCATTGCTATTCCCATTGCCTGAAATATTGCAAGTGGAGCCAGAGTGTAAACAAAATATTTATGTACATATATATACATAATTCTTTATCGTAATCCACACTTTTATACCGTTAGGTCTCCAACTTAGTAATTCAATTTTATAATATTTTATAATAAGTATAAGTTGTAAGCTTCAGATAAATTGTAATTAATGTTGACGATTAGTTCGATATCCCGCTTTTTATTATCCCGTTTCTTAATATCCCGTTTTTTTACCATTCACTGTATTAAATTCCCGCTTTTGCAATCAACACAAGGACAAGCCATAAAAAGAACGGCGCAAACCCCTGTTTTTGGAAGATGGGATTTAAAATTTTGTTTCGCGATTTTTGAAAATAAAAAAAAACGAGTTTAAAAAATGGGACTCCACGCTTCATACGCTTCCATAATGTTCAAAATAAATCGTTAATTAGATGTTAGTTTGTTCATCCGTGTGGCGGGTGTTCTAGAGTGAACTTTCTTGTTACTTGAATCAAATATTCGACCATCGTTTGCTTCTTTTTTTAAGTGGATATCTGGGACCGATGGCGTTTTTATTTGGCAATCCGGAATTCTTCTCCGATCCGGGATCCCAACTGAACACTTTTGTGTGATTCTGACGATTCTGAATTTTAATGAGATTGTATGTGTGAAAATAATTTTGTACGTGAGAATATTCAAATTCAAAAAAATGTTAGTTGCACAATTATGATACAAAAAGTGGCAACAGTCGAGTTTGACGTTCAAATATATGAATGTGTGAGTGCTTCTGGTTCTGATTCTGATTTCAAATCCAGAAGCAAAATTCTCTTCTTTTCAGAATTAGAACTGTCATTTTTCCTTCAGAAGAGTCCGGAAGGCTTCTGGATTGCCAAATAAAAACGACATGAGTCTACTGCGTCCTTAACTTGATTTTTGTGTTTATATGAAGTACCGTATTATTTTTATTAAATAAATGTTATTGTACAGAGTTCCAACGTTCCAACCTTCTAAAACACGAGTTTTAGTTACTGGGGCAGAAATAAACTTACATCAGCCTTTAAAGAAAAAGCCTCATAATATTTAAACAAATGAGGCTAAGGTGTTTGTGCACATGTTTAGAAGAGCGCATTTAAAAATACAACTACATATGAATATGTATAAGTGCATAATCAATAAGATTTCCAAAATCAATCAATAATAAATTAATCAACCAATTTCATCGTTTATTTTATTTTGTTTTTTTTTACATTTTGAATTTGCAAACAAATTCAGAATTCCAAAAACCATTAAATGATATTTCACGTAGCATTTTTATAAAAGCAATACGTTTGCAGTAATGCATTCCCAATAAGCAGTACTATCAAAATATTTGTATTTCAATTGAACGTATGCGCAGGAATTTTCACTGCTAAAACAAAACAATTTTAACCAAAAATTAATTGAACATCGTTTTTAAACCGAGTAACATACCTTTTATGGTACAAATTTATATGTAAAATTACATTATTTGGCGACTGTCGGGAATAAACAATTAACGTTCTACTTGTATTATTATTTAAATTTATCAAAAACGAGGAGGAGTGGCGATGCGCTTTTTTGGGGTAAATGATTTATTGATTAAGTTAAGTTTTTTTCTCGAAAAAGTTAAACTGAATATTAATTTTTTCATTCTATTTCATAAACGATTAATTGATATTTATTTAATAATATTTATAAAAAGTAAAGAGATCTTGAAATAATTAAATCCACTTCAGTAAAAAATTTCCTTTATACAAGAGTCCTCATTAAAGGAATATGATTGATGTGAATTGAATCAATCCAATTCCTCTGATTGAAGGCATCAACAATTTGCTACATTATTTCTAGGAATTCATGAATACATATTTTAATATCTATCCTGCAGCAAAATAAATGCATCATAGCTGCTATAATGGTATGGCTGTTATTACAATATAGAATTCAGTGCATATCTCTCTCTCTGATTTTCAAGAACACATTGCATAAATCGATGATTGGGCTGTTTATATTATCAAGGACATCGTTCAGGGCTATAGACATTATTGCAGGTTGATCCATAATATTCAACGTAGGGCATTTTTATAATTCTTGTTAAATAGGTCACTAACAAGCAATGATGAAAGAGGAGCAAATTTGCATTGGAATAGGTAGTTACCAATGTACATACTATTCAAGGACACTAGACGTCGAGATTCTACGTACACAAATACGCATCCGGACGATGAAGGTTTTCGAATCATAAATTAAATTAGCATAGGGCTTTTCATTAATAATCAAGAGTTACAAAAAATAAAATGTACGACTGGATCATACGAACTTGCTCTTGTAGCTATCAACTTTAATGCAGCTAAACATTGACGCTGTTAGTAGATAAGTAATTTGGTTATCCTATGCAGGTTTAAAGCCGATCGCGATGTAGGTAAGATTACCTTGATTCTTAGTATAATGAATAATTGTGGAATGGATGATTCAAAGAATAGTTACATAGGTACAAATGCATATTTAAATCTAGATTGTGGATTTGAATTATGCAAGTTAGGAGGGTAATATTCAACTACATAGATAGAACATAGGTATGTAAATAATGTACATATAATATTGAAAATGAAGGATAGGTGGTAGGTATGCATATAACTTTATAATTTCGGTGCAATATGCATACATAAGATTCATGTGATTTTTAAAGATGCATATGTATACATAAATGTATGAGGGCCTACATTGTATGTAGAGGGTGTCCGCCGGGAAGGTATACTACTTAGTTTATTTATAATTTTTGAATAAATGAAAGAGAATGGATCTTATATTGATAAATGATTTATTTAATGTCGGCAATTATGTATGGAATACAATATTAGGTAAATGTCCGCCTCTGTTAGTCTCACAAATGCGAGTCCTTTTGAGCACATTTTTTACTACATTCTCACATATTTCACTCGGTATTTCATTAATTTGATCACGAATATTTTGTTTGAGTTGCTCAAGCGTTTCTGGTTTGTTTGCATAAACCTTCCTATTCAGATATCCCAACAAAAAGAAGTCCGGAGCCGTCAAATACGGCGACCGTGAAGTTTAATCCACGTCACCATTTCTTGAAATAACTTGTTGTGGAAAAATGTCTCGCAGTAATTCTATTGTAATCCTGGCTGTATGCGATGGGGCACCTTATTGATACCACATGTTAATCAAGCCCAAAGCATGCAGTTGTAGTGTGAAAAAGTTTTCAATCATATCACGACATCGCTCCCCATTCACAGTTACCGTTACGCCGTTTCCATTGTCAAAGAAGTAAGGTCCATTGATTCCTCCTGACCAAATTGCACACCAGACTGTAACTTTTATTGGATGCAAAGGTGACCTGCAAATAATTTGAGGGTTTTCCATTACCCCGAACCGATAATTCTATTGGCATATGTACGGCGGCGTAATTGGTCTTGTGTCAACTGAATCATAAATGTAAACAAATATTGCGGCTAAAGTTGTTCTTTGAAGACCAAGGTCCTGAGCACGGCGTCGAATTGAGGCTGATGGATTATTTTGAACACTTCCTTGAGGAGCCGTAATGTTTTCAGCCGATCTTGCAGTACGTTGTGGTTCATGCTTGGGCCTTTCACCTACATACCCTTTCTTTCCAAATCATTCACTACACGATAAATAGTGTGTTTTGTTGGCACGTTGTTTCTCCCTAAAATTTCACGTAACTTTCTCATCGTCATAGTAATCGATGGTTGATTATGATAAAATGTTTTAACGATTAAAACACGTTGTTTTATGGAATATTTTTCGATAATAAATTTGCCACGTGTCTACTTCACGACTGCCAAATATGAACTGTCAAGACGAATGTTTACCAAAATGGCGGCAAAACAAAGTAGTATGCCTTCGCGGCGGATACCCTGCAGTATTCAGTGACGTACGCAAAAATGCATAAGAAGGAAATAAATGGATAATACACATAATAAAATGTTTTTATATTGCTTTAGTTGTTATAGTTTGAGGGAAAACAAAGATGCCATTGGAATTCATAGATAAACAAGAATATATCAAAAAAAATTAATTCAAAAATCTTTGTAGTGGTTTTTGCAAACATTATTTTTGTATGTTTTAACTATAAAAACATTGAAAAAAATTGAAATGTCATTTTAAAGATATTATTAATATACATATAAAATTCAAATTTCAAAAAAATTCAGTGACTGGATTTTGAAAAAATAGATTTTTCAAAAAAAAAATTGTATTAATTTCTTAAAAATCGAAAAACTTTTTTTTTGAAAATTTGATTATGCAGTTTTATTAATACATACTTTAAAAAAAAATTATTTTAATCGGTTCTTCTCATTGTGAGAAAGGCGAAAATATGAAAAGTGGTGCTATGGAAAGCACCGTTAATAAATACGCAAAAATAATATTTTTATACTTCAAAGTGGACTTGACTAATTTAAGAACATACGCATTTTTTTATAAAAATTCTTGGAGCCGTTTTTGAGAAATACATTTTTTTTAAATTTTTTTTTAAACATTTATGTGGGACGTACCGTTGTTTTTTATTTTAGGAAAATATTTTTTTTAACTATTCCAGATAATGACAAAAAACTACCAAATAAAAAGTTTCGAAAAAATCTATAGAGTTGTTTTCGATATTTTGAATTAAAAAAAAAAACATTAAATTCCAAAAAAGTTTTTTTTTTTTTAATTTGGCTTATTTGGTGTTTAACATGACTAGGAGCTTCTGCGTAAGAAATTTCAAAAAATCAAATTAACAGTTGCTCAGAAAATCGAAAATCAAAAAAATGGTTCTGCTAGAGGTACCAAACATTTTCCAATAAAAAAATTGTCACAAGGTACCATTTTGCTTCATTTTAAAGCTGATTTTTTTTTATGAAAATCGTAGGAGCCGTTTTTGAGAAAAATGAAATTTTTGTTTTTGGCCCAAAAAAACGTATGGGATCTACTGTTATTTGTCTTCCTAAAAAATGAAATAAATGCTTGGGCATATTACAGAAAAAACCATATGTACCAAGTTTGAAGCAAATCCTCCGAACCGCTTAGGCTGCAGACTCGAGGACAGACTGACAGACAGACGGATTTGTTGGTGTACTCTATGATCGTAATGTTATGTTTGATTCTTAGAATTTTTGTTTACGAATGTATATCTTGCCTTATACGAGTAGTGCCTATAATCGCAAGTAAAAAACGAGGTAGACACTTTGAGTGAGTATATATAATTAACTCGACAAGGACGTTGAATTGAAAATCTATATAAATCTGGTAGTGTGGAAATTATTACAAGTGTTGGTAAATGAGACTGAACAATTTTTGAAATAAGTGGCTCGGGTATAATGCATAAATTTTAATTTCATAAGACACTTAATGGGGTTTTTATTGGTCAGAGAAGACTTAAGGACAACTTATATGGAACACCATAATTGAAAAGGCTTTTCAAATTTAATTATATATTTTTTTAATTGACGTGACCAAATACAAAAATACCCCTTGAGCCAAGTCCCAATTCCATTAAAAAAATATATTATGAGCACACTGACAGAGAAAATAAATAACCAAAAAATAATACTTCACGCTTAATTAGTCCTGTTAAAAGCATTAAGCCTTTTTTCTACCGCCGCCGGCCGCCGTTGCCATGTCATGCACATTTTTGACGTGTGTCCAAAAGTTCTATTTAGCACTGTCATATCTGTGAAGTCAATGGTCTTTGATAAATTTTGAATTTTAATAATTCATTATCCTATTTGATGCGCTTCAAAGGCATTAAAGGTGTATTTTTTTTGTGGGAATATCCTTGTTGACAGCCCATGACCATAAAATGTGAGCTGCTGCACAAGTATACCTACGTTTGACAGAAGATTAATTTTTTTAACGTCAGCAAAAATGTGTCTCTGTCTTCGAAGCTTAGCATCATTCGGGGGAACGGGAGTAGTTTTTTGCAGACAAGCGTACAAAATCAAAGTCTAAAATCATCACAAATGGACAAGTTTTGGGGGAATTCTTTTTGTTTTGGAATTTTTTCGAGGTTTTATAGCAATTTTTTTTGTCTCCTTCAAATTGTGGATTCTTTTGAAACTCACTGCGTATCGATGCAAGTTTTGGACTATGATATTGATTTATAGTCTATCGCTGAAACATAGGTACTCATATGTAATGTATTGTTGTAGGTAAAGTCAAAGGCCATTTCAGCTTTGCCTTGTAATCCCTTTGGGGTCCTTTTTTTCGTATAAAGTTCGCCTTTAACGACATCGTAAATATTGCACCTATAGGTAGGAATGTTCGATGATTTTTTAAGGTTTTTACTCTTAAGTCGTTAAATACCTGCCTTTCATATGCATCACAAAGGTGGCAAGCTTTATTGTATAAGCTATTTATGAAAGATGTCTTTTTTATAATATGATGGACGTGATAGGATTTTATGTTTCAATGTGAGAAGTTTTTTTTATTCGAAAATAAAAAAAACACGTCTCTGTGTTGTAAATTCAATTTTTATGGTGAGTCGTTGCTCGTAAATAGACTGTAAATAAATACGCGATAAAGTGTTTTCAAAATGAGAGCCCATATAATACAAAAAAATATATATAAAAGCTCACTGAAGATGGAAACATAATCTCCAAAATGTAATACATCTGAATAAAGGAGTGTTTTTCTTATATTTCATTTATGTAAGTACTTATATGGAATACAATGTAAATGCGCGTAGTAAAAGTGGACAATGACGGTTTTTTAAAGACTTTAATTTTTTTAGACTATTAAAGTTTACATCTGAAGAATTTTCAATCAAATAAGATTTCCTGATAAAACATTATGAGTGGTGTCCACTTTTGCTCATTATATTGTTTTTTTTTACAGTCAATGTCAGTTATTTGAATCATGATTTTCTGAAAAAAAAAATTAACTGTAACATAAAATTTATAACGGGGCATTTTTACGACGCCGAAGCCTGAAAGCCTGAAACATTCGGAAAAAATTAATAGCCTTATATATCTACGTAACTGAATCGGTTATCAAACTTTCCACGTCTAATTTTCATAAATTCGATATAATATTTGCTAATTTTAATATTATTGGATCTGTAATAATTTATGAAAAAATTTATATTATATAAGCAATAGTATGAGATCTTCAAGATCTTTATCAGTAAGACTTACAGATTATTTAAAGGCTGCTGTGCGTCCAGAACCTTCTTCTGGACTCGTTCAACATATTCAAAATTCTGGACATGGATGCTGCCTCGATGATGTGTCTCTTTTACATTTCTTACCTGTTGAACGTGTATTAGATTGATTAAATTAAACAGTAGCCCACTAGTTAACATATATTGTTTTTTTTTTAAATATACATATATTATTTATATAAAAAGGAATGGTAGATATATGTTCTTATATATTATTTTTACTTGATATAAGTTTTGCATTTGGAAAAAAAGTCGAACTCGAGATTTTAATCAAACTTGACATTACGTCTGTCTGTCTGTATGTATGTCTGTCTGTATGTCTGCATGTCTGTATGTCTGTATGTCTGTCTGTCTGTCTGTATGTCTATCTGTACAACGAGCTACTGCCTAAGCGGATGAAGCGATTTTCTTCAATCTTGATAGTTAAGCGCCGTTTAAGTTGAGTGTTTAAAACAGATTTTTGAAGGGTTGGGGTTAAAATCCTGTATGGGTCATAATACTATATCTAAAATACTGTATCTAAAACACTGTATTTCAAAATACTGTATGTATAAAATTCTGTATGATCAAAACACTGTAAGTCAAAATTCTGTGTTTCAAAATTCTCGTTGGTCAAAATTCTGTATTTCAAAATTCTGTGTCCCAAAATTCTGTATTTCAAAATGCTGTAAATAGGTTGAAAAATAAAAATCGATGTGATAATGTAGTTTTAATGTAAAAAAGTGATAATGTAAAAAAGTGCGCACATTTATACATTATCAAAACGATTTTTATTTTGCAGCATTTTGAAATACAGAATTTTGAAAACAGAATACTTTTTTTTATGAATACACATGTACATACATACTTATATCATAATAATTTTTCATTAGTATAATATTCTGATATACTTCCCTTGAATAATAACACAATTTACGGAATTACAGTATTTTTGGATACAGAATTTTGAGATACAGTGTTTTGCTCATACAGCATTTGCAGATAAAGAATTTAGACATACAGTATTATGGGATACAGTATTTTGTTAATAAAGCATTTTGAGATACAGTATTTTAGATTTACAGTACTTTGAAATACAGAATATTAACCATACACTATTTTGACCATACCTACAAAATGTTGACCTAATTACTTTAAAATACAGCTTCAACCAGCTACCATTTTTGAATAGTTTATTTAGCCCCAAAAATAACGGTACTTGCCATGCAATTTTTTTTTCATCTTGATTATTTCGAAAACGGCTCCAACGATTTTGATAAAAAAAAGTGTGTGCACTATTTTAGGTAGATTCTACATTTTGGTCAAAAAAAAATTGTTTACATATTTTGTTATTAACGGTACCTCCCATACAACAATTTTATTGATTTTCGACTTTCTCATAAGTGGTTCGATGGATTTCGATCAGAATTTTTTATTAGAAGGTCCTTTGAATAATAATTAATACTGAATACCAAAATTTTCGAAAAATATTTATTTTCTTTGATTTTTGAAAAAAAAATTTTTTTTTGAAAATTCAATATTTCGAAAACTTGCGAATGATTTTTTTTTAAATTTCGTTTTTAAGTTTATATTATTAATTCTATAAGATTGTCACACCAACCTTTTTTTTTAGAGAAATTAATTATGGAAATTTTCTATATAAAAAATTAAGTATAAACGACTTTTGCATAGGATGTGATCGATATATATTGTTTTATGTTTTCCCATATTTTATAGCTAGTTTAAACTTTTTAAAATCAGATCTCTATGTTTAATTGTGAACTTTAATAGTTTGTATGAACACTTTTGTTCAACAGTGTTGTGTTGCAACCCCCTTATCTTTGTATAATTTGTTTTTAAAAAATGTAGTGACCTGATGATGTCATAACTAAGACGAAACGTGTTGGCCTTAAAAAAGTTTTTTTAATTATTAATAAAAAACAAATTTTAAATTATGGAAAAACAAGCGCTTAATTAATTCTTTTCAAAATGTAAATTTATGTTATATAGTTATGGTATTAATAATACGTATTCTAAATTTTTATTAATGCTCGTATGTTAAGAACGTACAAAATTCTACCCCATTGTCAGTTCCAGGAATCGTTTTTTTTTTTTTGCTTCCACAAAGTGTTATGACTCCTTCTGTATTTCAGAACGTTAGAAGTAGCATGGGAAGTACCTCCCCAATTATTTTGCAGAGGTGTTCTTCTCCGTGGCAAAACCACTGCGTAAGCTTTACCATCTATTGTACTATATATTGGTCTTTTTCAGCATTTGTCCAGGCGAATTTTCTTCTCTCTTTCTTATATTTATCAGTTATCTCTTGTCTGAAACTTCTAATCCAATATATTGTTTTGGTGACGACAGTACCCTTAGCTTTTCATATTCGTTTTTAGATTCACACTCACGCTCAGGTCCTTCAGATATGATAAACTCATTAAATTCTAGTCAAAACAGTATTGTTAAATGGGAAATAAATATAGCGTAGAATTTAATGTTTCAAAGACTCACTGATGTCTCTTGTCGTTAAAGCGGGACTTTCCGCCAATGCCTTTGTCCATGCGAGTGGAGCTAGCATTGAGGAAAGCTGTCAAATCGATTGGAGAAATGGCCACATACTCGATGTCCCTAAGTTCAAAACGTTTGGGTTTTCTGAAACGATGCAAGAAATGTTTGTCCTCAATTAATGTGGATGTTATCTTTAAGGTCTACATTCGTCCAAAGATTGGGTACAATTTTGTCATATCTGCGTAGTTGACCCTATAACTCATTTAAGTCTTTTGAAGAGAATCGAGTATTCGAGATCTCGTCAGACTCACATAGCGTTTTCTTATCACATCCACATCCAGTCTGTTGAAGAATAAGGAATTCTTTCCAATGCATGGCAATGCTGTTTTAGATTTGTTAGCAAACGATTATCAACAATAGATTTTTTTTTATAGAGCTTAAGCAAAATCTGTCGTTTGACGTCTGACAGTAATTTACAGAATCATAAAACAAAACAGAAAAAGAGTTCATAGTAATTGTAGTAGATTTTGGACGAACCCTTTATTCTTGTTATTAAAAACATTTAATTCGGGGATTAAATTATATCTTATGGTTCAGAAAAGTCGTATATTAAACGTGGAATAAACAGTTTTCATTTATAAAGATGTTCGTCTTCCAAAACTTGAAATATTTTATTGTAATTTTGAATGAAGCTTGAAGCGGTATTGTCATATTGTAATTGCCCTTTCGATTTGTCATCCGAAAGGCTTCCGAATGCTTCGAAAAACTGTTCAATTGGTATCAAATGACAGTTCTTCGACTGGATAGAAGAGAAATTTCATTCTGAATTTGAAGTCAGAATCAAAACCAGAAGAACGCACACACTTACGCCCACTATGGCAAACTCGAATTCTGTAGGGATGAGCGATATTAAAAACGATGGAGTTTAACATCGAAAATAATGGGTTATCCATTTTGCGGTTTCAAAAGTAAACGTAAATAAAACACATATAAGATATATGTTTTCATGATATTTCTTTTTTATTATAAAGTTTGAACGTTGACATTATGTGTGAAACACTAAATCATTTAAATGACCACCACGCGAATTGTTGCAAGCATCGATTCTTTTTAGGTAATTTTCGACCACTTTTTGACACATATTGGGCGGTATCTCAGCCATAACTTGACGAATTTTGGTTTTCAAGTGCTCAAGAGTTAAACGTTTATCTGCATAAACACGGCCTTTCGCGTAGCCTCACAAAAAAAGTCCAGCGGTGTCAAATCGCATGATCTTGGTGGCCAGTTGATATCGCCACGTCGAGAAATTACGCGGCCAGGAAATGTCTCTTGCAATAAAGCTGAAAAGTTGTGTGGTATGTGGCACCGTTTTGTTGAAACCACATATTCTCCAAGTCGTATTCTTGCATAGCAGGTAAAAAAAATCGGTTATCATATGACCATAACGCTCCGAAATGACGGTGACAGTCGTTCCATCGTCGTTTTCGATGAACTAAGGTCCAGTCACACCTTCGGACCAAGGACCTCATCAATTACTTGAGGATTCTCAAAACCCCAAATACGACAATTTTGTTTATTAAAATACCCACCGAGTGAGAAATTTGTTTCGTCGCTGAAGAAAATTTTGTTCGAAAAATCGCCGTCCACGCCTGTTGTTCAAGCACCCATTCGACGTATCTACGACGTTGTGAATGGTCAGCTGGCTTCAGTTGTTGTGTGAGCTGGACGTTTTATGGATGTAGGTGTAGATCCAAATGCAAAAAACACCATAATGTGCCGTAAGACAGTCCTAATTCCTGAGAACGACGAGGAATCGACACATTCGGGTCTTGGCAACACTTTCACTTACAGCTGCGAAATTTTCAGTGGTACGAGCGAAAAAGCCCTTACAATATCTGTAACCAATCCAGTCTGTTCAAATTTCTTAAGAATTTTGCCAAATTCTTGCGTAGTTGGACGATTATATAAACCATAATCACCTCTTAAAGAACGATATGTGGCTGTGGCAGAATCACCATTTTTGTAGTAGGTTTTAACAATTTCTATGCGTTGCGCGATAGTTAAGCGATCCATTTTCGTAAATGTCAGACTTTCAACGGAAAGAAAATTGGTTTAACAACTTAGTTTGACAGATGTCGAAATCCAGCCCTATACTTTTGAAACCGCAAAATGGATAACCCTTTACAATATCGATATCAGAAATATCGATATAAAATGCATTACTTTTCTTGCAAAATAATAGCACGTTCAAAAATCGATTAAAATACAGTTCAAAATACGAGTACCTTCATTGTTTTGAAAATTGTTGCAATTGCAATTTTTGTGTCTTGTATGTATGAGCTACATTATATCCCACTTAGCGCCAATTGAATTTCATACAATTTCACATAAAAAGTTGTTAAGCGTATTTCCGTTGAATTGCCAATTTTTTTCGTCTAACATCGATGTTTTGCCAACACCGATGAACATTGCCATCCCTGCATTTCCATGTTAATGTTTTGTTTTTTTCCCGCCTTAGCGAGTTTGTTTTGAAGATTGTTTCCTTACCTCTCTTACGCTTGCTTCAGTTCTTTACGGTGCTTGTCTCTTCAATTTCTAGCGTATACAATCTTTAATGAGATATCATACTTATTCCAGTTACAAATGTTTCGCTTTCGAATAAAAGGCGATTCAAATGATTGTCAATCAGTTGTAAATCGGATATTAAATGATTGAAGGAAAGGAAAGTCTCTGCCTTCAGAGTTTTGCACCTAGGTAGCTAATGGAATACGTCCGGATGCATTCAAATTTCTTGTAGTTCAAAATGACAAAATGCCGTTTACATCAGCAAATAGAGATCACTTACACCTTCTAGTGACTACCGTAATTCTTTTAGATGATTATTAGTAAAAGTTTTCATAACGTCAAATCTTGACCACCATCTTATGTTGCTGATAGTTAAATTTATGAATGGAGCCTTGTAACGGGTCCGCCATCTAACGTTTTTTTTTCAACTAATGCTTATTTCGTGAACGGTAACACTTAGCTGATGTCTGATTTGACAGATAATTAGTTTTATCCTTCCGAACGAATATGGTTGTGTATATGCTTAAACAACGCTCGCTAAGTGGGCCTGCGATTTTAGAGAAGATGCCGATTTTGCCAAAAAAATCATCTTTTCAGATGAAGCTCATTTTGATCTTGGCGGGTATGTAAACAAGCAAAATTGTCGCATTTGGGGCACAGAAAACCCGCACGCATACATTGAAAAGCCGATACACCCAAAACGAGTTACTGTTTGGTGCGGATTTTGGTCCAGAGGCGTAGTTCGAAAATGAGCAAGGAGTGGCCGTTACAGTCAATGGCGATCGTTATCGGCCCATGTTGAACGAATTTTTGTTCACAAAAATTGAAGAGGAGGATATTGGCAATATTTGGTTTCAACAGGACGGCTCTACGTGCCACACAGCCGAAGCTACACTCGATGTTTTGCGCCCATTTTCAAAAAAAAAGTCATTTGGCGGACCCTGTATTTTGTTTGTGAGAATTTCCTTGTATTGTCAGCTAAAAAAGTTAAAACTCTTTTGAGCAACTCCAAAAAGGGTTGAACATAAGTTTTGAATGGGGCCCTCCAAATTCTACTCATTTCACCCCTGACATTCGACAATAATTGTTTCATGCACACTAAAATCTTAGAACCCGCATTGTGAATATTGAGGAAGTCGTGAGGCACGTCGGCAAAAGTTTCTGGAATGAATCATTTTCAGTCTTCCTTGTTTAACGAAAAAAAATCAATTTCCCTCATTAAATAAAGTAATTTTTAAAATTAAATTAACTCAAAAAGACCTTCATTTATCGCATTAATTATGTTCGCCATCCAACTAAGAACCGCAAAGCCCTGTTAAACCACAAAAACCACTCAAACACTAACTTCCGCTTACATCAATGCTATTATCAAAATATGCATGCACGAACGCTAAGCCAGTTGGAAACACCAACCAGAAGAACCAGACCCAACAATAGTAACTTCTGTGTTAACTAGGCTAACCTATATGGTACGTATATGGACGGACACTCATTGTGTTTTGCCTTTTCCCTGTTCAAAGCAAAAAAAAAGAAAAAAAAACAACCACACATTTAACCATTAGAGGGTTAAACTCGGGTCCTGTCGTGCGGTGCATGTCAGTCATTCAGTCATTCACATGTCCGGGACTCATTTTCTCTTTCTGCATGATGTTTAATCCAGAATTCATCTATCCAATCTGCAATCTTGACTTTTTTTTAGCAACACACTAACACTCTTGCTTTGCCAAGGAAGAGACAAAAAGTGTAAAATCCCTCTGGTTTGGTTTGCTCTCATCGACATCGTCCTGACTTTACCTAAAACTGGAGTCTAGAGTGTTAATATTTTTATGGCAATGCATAACTTTTAGTGAACATATTTTCTCGACTTTTATTTCTCTGGAAATCCATGAGGGATTTTCTCCATTATTTAGCCTGGACGTGCCTTAGATTTTAGTTTATAATTTTGTGGAACTATTTTTTTCTTTCTTTTTTTCGTTTTCCGTACCTGATTTACGTAGTCCTTTTTTAGGAAATTCATGGGAATTTCTTTCACCGCATGTTGCAAAAGATTAAGTTACCGTTGGAAAATAGGTTTTTTTGAAGAAGGAAAACTGAGGGAGTATAAGTGCTGCAAATAAAGTTTGTTTTTATTCTTATTATACATTAACTTAAGGCTAACATAGAAAAGTTTTAGCAGAACTGGCAAAAGTATTCTTAATAATGGCAATTAAAAGTTTCCGAAAGTGCAATCAGTCATAAACAGGAACATACACAAAATGGGAGAAAAACGAGGCACAAAAAGGGAATACTTAAAATAAGGGAGTTTCAAGATAAGGAAGCCTTTTGTAAGGCAAGTTTAATAGGTATATGAAGATGTATACTTGAACTCGTGTATGTAATTTGAGACTCCTCAGAGAGCGTAATTAAAATCCCAAGACTATATTTGACTAGGACGAAGATTAGCAAAAATACCAAGATATTATATAGGTAAAAATACATAAGGGAATACTATATTCTTATGGGAAGACTTTCCTTGACTTTTCTGATACGATTCAGAAAGTCTTTTTTTAATAAAACAAATTATCAAACAAAATCAGCTATAAAGTATTCTATATATCTGAATTTCGAAGGTCCCAAAGCTACATTGTACTTGAACAACTTGTTTGTAAAAAAAAACTAACTAGAAGAACTAAAAGACTCCGAAATACTTAGGGACCAAAAAGATGTTTAAAATCCAAAGAGCTCAAAACAATCATCGAAAACACCTAAAAGCCATATAGAATCCAGAAGCCAAATGTTAGCTATGAGTCGCATTAAAATTCGAAAATTTAAATTGGAAAAGATTAAAAATAAATGGACGACTGGATCGCATTAACTTGCTCTTATGTTCGATCACATCATATGCAACAGATTTCTATTAAAAATCTAAATATATTTTTAAATATATTTTTAAAGTCGTTTTTCCTTATTATTTTTTTCTAAAAAAAATTGCTATGACAATCTTAAATATTTAATAATATTAACTTAATATATGTATATACAAAATTATATATTATTAGATTAAATCGACTAATTCAAAATTCTGAAATAAATACTTAAAATAATTTGACCTCAAAAAAAGTACGCCATTTTATTTCTTGGATAAATTTGAATTTATGAGATAAAAATTTAAAAAATCTGTGGAACGGTTTTGAGAAAAAAAGTTTTTTTTTTAACTTTTTGAAAACATTTTTCAAAAAAAATTCAAAAACGCCAATCAATTCAGCAAATACATAAACTATAATTTTTGAAAAAAAAAATTAATGAGCAGTTTTCAAAATATAATTTTTTTAAATGCTTTTAAAAATACAAAACAATATTAATTAAAAATATTGGTATTCAGTATAAATTGTGCTACCTAAACCTATATATGTATGAAATTTTGAAAGAATCGGTTGAGCCATTTATAAGGTCGAAAACAATCTTTCCTATGGAAAGTACCGTTTTTAGACATTAACAAAAAAATTCAACCATATAATCGGTAGTACCTTAAAAGCTGCACTGATTTTTTAAATCAAAATCGTTAGAGCCGTTTCCGAGAAAAATAGGTTTTTAACGTAACGGTTATATGGCAGGTACCGTTATTTTTTGAGCTAAAAAAAATTTCACTTTCCCCTCTGTACAATACCTAAAAAACTCTATAATTTATACCAAGTTTAAAGCAATTCGGCCCACCCGTTTGGGCTGTACGTGTCTATAAATACATACAGGCAGACTGACAGACGGACAGAATTTTAAGACCATCTTGTTTCGTCTTCGCTATCATCGTAATGTCAGGTTTGATTGTTTTTTCGAAACTTTTTTTTCGACGAATGCATAACTTGCCTTAAAGTATCTATAATCTCAAGTAAAAATATAGTAAATCGAAAAATATGTTTTTAAACATTTGAATATGCAATATGTATTATTTATACTTCTAAGGAGCATCTGCATAAAACAAATAATTTAAATTGGTTCATCCAATAATGAGAAAGTCAAAAATATGAAAAGTGTTTCTGTGGGAAATTAAAATATGTTTTGTTTGATTTAAAAAAAAAATCATTTTTTTGAAAATTGAATATTTCAAAAACGAGTAAACGATTGCTTTTGGAATGTGTAATATTAAATCCTCAAAATTTCCACTCTTGTCTTTCTTTGTTAATACAATTCAGTTGTTTATATTAGAAATTAAACAAAAAACCATATAAAATATATGTATGTAGCTGTCTTAAATAAGAATCTTGTACATACAATGTGATCATGCAATCAATTACTTTCGATCCAGTTGTGCAAAATTCTTGGATCAGCTTCTAAGCAAAAATCGTGTTAACGTGGTTTCAACATTTGTATATTTTTGCTTTTATTAGCATGGGTTTTCTGAGCATATTAGAAAATTAAAAAAAAAAAGTACTAAATACCAAGTTTCGCAGAATCGATTAAGTCCTATTTTCGAAATATTGAGTTTTCAATAAAATTGTCATTACAAACAAAAAGTTTTTAAAAATGTTGGCTTACTAACATTTGTATTTAAGCTTTTCAGTTTAGTAATTTAAAATTTTATGTCAAAAAGTTCGAAAAATTCAACTGAACCGTTTTCCAGAAAAACAAAAAATAAGTGGATTTAAAAAAAAAACATTAAAAAACAATACGAAAAAGTACGTTTTACTTTTATTAATTAAGTCAATTTTTTTTACAAAAATCACTGAATCAGTTTTTGAGAAAAATCAGACGTAACTTTTGGACTAAAAAAAATATATTACCGTTATTTTATGTCTTAAAAAATCCAAATTTTTTTGAGCATATTATAGAAACATAAAATGCACGACTTGCTCTTATGTTCGATCAGATCGTAAGCACAAGATTTTACTTAAAACAACTAAAAATACAATTTTATAGTCATTTTACTTAATTTTAAATACATACAAAATTTCTTTAATTTTAAACATTTTAAACATACTAAAAATCTCCAACCCCTTTTTTTTCAAACAAATATTTTTCGAAAATTTTGTTATGCAGTATTATTTATAATTTAAGGTCCTCCTGCGTAAAAAAATTAATCGGGATCTGTTGCACCGTTAATCAGAAGTCTTAAAAAACTGTCCTCTACAAATAATAATATTATAAGTAAAATTTGTTGCTAAAAAATGAAGACTTTATCTACTAAATAAATTTGCATAGAATTTTCTATATCAAAATCTTTAGAACCGTTTTCGAGAAAATTAAAATTTACATTTTTCGGTAAAAAAAGGTACCAATATTTTTGGGGCTAAAAAAAGATTAAATCAAGAACCAGGCAGTCGCCTTAGACGCTTAAGTAAGTAAGGTAAGACGTATTTGTGTAACCATTTTTTGTGTTATCCACTATCGAAATGACAAGTTTGATTAAAATCTCGAGGTAAATTCTTTTCTAAATGCAAAACTTCCATCAGTCTCATCTCGTGACCACGAAGTTTGAAACTTCTTCGAAACGTCGGGAAAAAGAAATTGAAAATATTTCTAACATTTAACGGGGTAAGTTCCGAAAAATTTAAACTTTATGTAATATGAATATCATCCGCGAAAATAATAACCTAAAATTCCTATAAAGTACCTAAATTTACCGAATTAATCTATCAATGTTCTGAGCAATAAATCGTATGCACAGTTTAGTGGAGAATCTATCTTAACAACTTTAGCCTAAGACGAAAGCGAATCGTTCCTATTTCACTAGTCTCGATTCAGAATCGGATCCTTAAAAAAATATCAAACAATCTGGTGAAGAACTATAGACTCTGCAAATATACTTATAACCCTGAACAATTCCTGTTTTCCAATGGATTTTATGGAACCTACAATTGTCTACTGAATTCGGGCGGTAAAGATGAAGGCCACTTTATGGTAACAAAAGATATTGTTGAATAAATTTGTTACTTCGTCCCAAAAATTAGCACTGACTGCGAAAAAAACTGTTTTTGTTTTGACGAGGAATAAGTTGAGATTAGGTCACCGGAGGGTTCTGACGTCAGAGGCTTTAAGAAACAAGGTACTATTTCCTGATACTCTTTAAAATATACACAGTATCAATATTGAAATCCAAAGGATTCAAGGTCTACTTCTTAAGAAAACGAGGCCTTATAGGTGTTTTACCACTTAAAATATCCAGAAGACCTTAACAGATTTACCAGAAGCTACAAAAGCTTAAAGACTCTAAGAGATCCAAGTAAACTTAACGACCTAAAAAGGCATTCATCAAAAAAAAACATTAAGACAATATTTTTTTCTTCATATTTCTTGCACTGCCCTGTCTTGAATTTACCATCACGTAAAAAAAATTTTAAAAAAGCAATCGTGAGATAACTCTTCTATTATTCTCTCTAAAATGAAGATAGATTGGCGGCCATTTATATCGCATTTCTCTATTTCAAAACAACACAATTCTGCAATCATCCGCCTGCATCTAGCAAAGCACAGTGCAACCTTGAATCAATAAATCATCCGCCGATCGCCGCAATCTTTTATAATAAAAAAATATTTATTCGCATCTTGATCTTGACCATCATCGTTTGAATACTCCAATCAAGCGCCTAGCCGCATCGAATCATTTTAATAATTCTCTTTCGATTCACGATCATGCAATCAATAAAGATCCAACCGAGCGAAACTGATTGGTATCCGGATCAGCCGCGGTCCCTTTTTCCAAAGACGATTCGATCGAAGCCGATAGAAGTTGTGTGCGCGTCGCACGTCCCAATCATCATCATAGAAGCCGCAAACGGCGATCTTCCAGCTCAGTCACTTTATTAACATGTTATCTGCGGCTAAAGACCTGAACAATCGATCACCGTATAATACAAAATGCGATCATTTCAAACAGCAGCACCTCCGGATTCATATTCCACGAAATATTCACCGAGCTCCGAGCGGTATCGTATGTATAAGAGAAGCCCAAATCGTAGCGTGGCGATCGGATTCGGAAGCAATCAATCCGTCTCGTCGCGTCGATTTAAATATATTTTTTTTTTCAAAGATCAACGATTGAAGGACAGAATAAAGAGTATTTTAATTAGAGCCTCTATTCGTTTGGCGCCAGGTGGAATTTTGAAATTGCGGTATTGCGGTTATCACAAAAATGGTGGAATGTGCTTCCTGTTCCTCTTGCTCACTTTATATTTATAAATCTAAAAAAAAAACATGTCGACCTGACACGATCACTTTGACTCCATTGCGCAGGTGTGCCTGAGGTGCACACAGTTTAAAGTAAGTGGTGTGTTCTCAGAGTCCAGCAGCGCTGTTGTGGCAGCTAAATGATTTCGATGTTGTACAACAGTGCAACGTCAGTCGACGAGTCGCGTTGGTGGAGTGCAAGCCAATCTACAATACACTACCTGTTGGCTTGAGATCTGAGAGTTGAGACTTGAGACCTGAGTCTGGGGCTATCTGTGTATATCTACCGCGTGAATTATTGAAGTGCAGCCACCTTGGCAGGTGATACTTAATGGAAATTGCCAGCTGGAGAGTGTGGAACTGATCCATGGTTAGCTTGTCTGCACTCTGCCATGGGCAGTAATCAATTACGAACAGTACAAAGTTTGTTTCTTTGGTTGGCGAGTACTTATGTGTGTGTGTGTGGCAGTACCATGTTGGAAGCAGAATTCGAAAGGAAGAGACTGTCAGCCATGTTCATTGTATGTACAGTGCGTCGTCACCCTCGCGTGTCGCCTGCATTCCAAGTGTTTGTTTTGTTTTCTTGTAGGCATCCAATAATTGCAACCTGGATTCCGATTTCGGTTGGGGCTTCATTGTGCGGCTCGAGACTGGGAATGCCGAGAACCGAGATGAAGGTCAAGTTCAAAAGGTGATTGCCATGGAACACCGTGTAACCATGATTGTTAGGAAGTAGGTATGTCTTCTTTTTGTTTCTTTTTATTTTTATATTCAAGGGCAAAGTTTAACTACACTACAACTGTGATTGCGCTTCTGAGGTGGGCTGGCCTGGCCTAGACGGATGACGCGAAGTTGCGGTAAAGTAGGTACATTTACACTTTACTCGTTACTTAAAGTGTACACGATGATGAGTATTATTTGCTTGGTTGATCGTTAAGTTAGATGGTGCTGTGAATTAATCAGGGAAGATTACCACAGTAAAGACGTGAAATAAGTGGCTTTTAAAAAGTGGGTTCCTACTGTTCGGTGTGTTTTAAAATTATAATGCATTTAGGCAGTTTTGAATTTTGTATATGATAATAATTTGTTTAATGTCTATGTCATTTATATTTTAAAAACAATCAGTCAAAAACAATAATTAGCAGAACAGTTAGTTATTTAAAAGATTAAAAAAAAATATTAAATTTTAATTTTTTTTTGGGAAACTGTTAGTCTAATAACTTTTTTCTAGTCCAAAATGTTTAACTTTCGTTAGTCTTGCCTTTTTTATAAAGAAATATTTAATTATTTGTAAAAAATTGGGATGACAATTTTAAATATTTAATAATTTGAACTTAAAATCAAAATTTCAGAAAAAATCGTCCATCCGTTTTCGAAATATTGAATTTTCAAGAAAAAAAATAAAATATTTTTTTTTCAAAATCCAAAAAAACTATTTTTTGAAAATTTTGAAATTCAGTATTTTTTAGAAGTGCTCATACACAACAACTTAAGTATTTAAGTTCTACTTAAGCACTGACAGTTTACGCAGAGGAAAAAGTAGCCCATGGGCGTTTTAAGTTGAACATACACATTTATGATGCCTATCAGCAAATGGGCCTAAAAAGCTTAAGATTTTCGTTCGATTTTAAAGCCCTTAAACATAAAATAACCATAGCTTCCATGTCAAGAAAATTGTTGATAGCTACAAAAATGGCTACAAAGAATTTTGATAAAAAAATGTGTGTATTTTTAAAAAAGTGCAGTCCACTTTTAAGTAATCAAAATATTTTATTTTTCGTTCTTATTAACGGTACTTCACATAAAATCACTTCTCTTATTTTTGACTTTTTCACAATTGGATGAAACGGTTAAGATTAGTTTTTATGAAAGCGCTCTTTAAAATTATAAATAACTAGGGGACCAGGCGAACTTCGTTTCGCCCCAATTTAACGCCTTCAAATGAACTGCAGAGCTATAATAAGACACATATAGTTCTAATTTCAATTTCATTTATTTGAATGGACTAAAAATAAGGAGAGAGTGATATGATAAACAATGTTTTTCGATTTGTTTTCCGGACCAAAAAACAAACAACAAAGCACCTTTTACCAAGCTATCGACGAAATTCTTTTTCTTCGCTGCTAGTATTGCCCGTTAACAAATCCAATCGAGATTTTTATAATTTTTTGGAATGCCAGGGAACACTTTACTTTGGTGATGGGTTTCTCCTTCGACGTTGTTAACTCGCAAAAATTTGTCGGGAATGATATCAATCCAATCGAGACAGCAACAGAAATTGGGACATTGCCAAGCGCAAGCAGTTGTTTTGAGAATTCAGTAGCCGATGGGACGACGATTTTAAGCATCCATTAAGTTCTTCGGCAGCAGTAGATTTCAGGATGACGGGAAGCGTTTGACGAAAATCTCCGCTGAGCAATATCATATCCCCATCAAATCATCTCGAATCACCTTGTAAATTCCTTCATTGTTATGTTAACTGCCTCCAAAGCTCGTTTATGCGCCATCGTGCATTCATTCCAAGTTATGATTTTGCATTCTCGCATCAACTTCGCTTTCGCCGAATTTTTGGTCATTGTCCACGTTAATGGTTTGTCAACCTTTAAAAAATTTATCGCCAGTTTCAAAGCGGGAATGTGGAGTTCGACCGCCTTCAAACAGTGTGGCAGCAATGCCATAGATACCATAGGATGCAACAGGCAACGAAAGAAATCATGGCCGAATTGTTGCTAGAATCAACTAAATGCCGAATGTCTCGCATCTCCGACCGGGAGCCTCGAGCAAGTAAATGCAATTGCGGAAGCGTATTCCAAAGCAGCGCGATTGAAGTCTACATTTACCACTTTTCTTCTTCTATAGTAATAAGTAATAACTTTTTGTTAAATTTGTGGCGGTGATTGTGCAGTTTGAAGCTGTGCAATATGGACACGTCTCCATTTCTTTCTTTTGCATGTACCCCTTGCGTTTGATTATCGCGCACATAATGATTAATTATTCAAGACGTGTAGGTATGTCGTCCAAGGTTAGATCGGAATCAGTGTAATAATACGAAAAACTCGAATCAATTTCAGCAAGAAAAATAGTACATTTTCTGAATAGAAAATTATAATGTGAAAAGGACACCTGTCAAATCGCTCAGAGCCTAAGTGAATGTATAACGCAATCAATCAGGTTGTGGCATTGATCGCAGCACAGTGTCATCTAATATAGGTATATCTCGTAAGCTTCTCCACAGAAAACGTCATTTTCCAAGCTGCAACACGAATTCACAAAGAGAACCCAAAATGAAAGTGTGTATATACAAAAAAAAAACACATTATTTATAATAATAAAGCAATAACAAACATGTAGTTACATTTTTGGTCATAACTTCGGTTCTAGACATCCGACGGTAAACAGATTTCTCATATGCACTCTCCAGACATGTCCTAAGATCTCCGGAAAATTTCATTTAAATCGATCAAGCCGAAAAAAAGAAGATAGCGCACAAACATAATTTGGATTGATCTTTATATATAAGATGAAATATTGTATATATTCAAATTTTCGAAAAAACAGTTTTTTTTTTTTAAATATTTTTTTTTTTTTTTTTGAAAAATCAATGAATTATTTGAAATTGAAATTTAAAACGTAGAATTGCTTAAAATTGGCGTTTCAAATTTTCTTTCTAAAAATGTTTTCAAAATGTTATACCTATAAAAAAAAATTTGTAAGCCGCCGAAAGTATTTTTTATTGTTGATATATTTATATTTGTCCAAAAACTCAAATAGCGTCTTTTTCACTCAAACTATGACAACTAAGTACTTAAAGCAATTTTATTATGTGTTTCATCCATTTATTTCTACCTTTATTGTTTTTTTTTTAGTTGAGAGAAGAATCTGAGTTGTCAAAAAAATTGTTTGTGTTTCTTTTTCACTCAGAGCATTCAGACCTCCGAATGTGTTTTTTTTTTCGTTCTGAACATGTTTAGAGCGCGATCAATGTGCTCGGACAAAATCATCTGAGTATTTTGAGTAAATTGCTGAGCACGCGAAATCATGTGGGTAAAAAAGGAAAATTTGAAGAAAAAAATTAGCAGATACAATTAAAATGATAGAAGAAATCGGTCACTTGTTGATTTTCTGTATTTTGATGTGCATCTGTGTACAAAATAAGGGTTGTTTTGTGTTGTATTGCTTTTTATGGTTAAAATGAAATTTAATTCTGGTTTGTGTGGTTCATATGTGTTTAAAAAACAAAATCAGAGTTCATAGCACGTTTTATTCGGAACAAGTTCAGAACATACTCTATGCGCTCGAAAAGAAAAACGCCTCTTGATTCATGATAAAGTTTCATTTGTATTTATTTTATATATACTTACCTAATACTTGTACTACCAAAAATTATAATATAGCAGTAGAATTGACAGCTGACAATTTGACAAGTGTTTGTTTTAATGAATTTACTTCAAGAGAAAAACAAAATTACCAAATTCAAAGCCATACGAGTAAATGTACACCAATATTATAACAAAAAAATTATTCAAATCGCATTCAAGTCGCCATGAAAAAAAATCTAATTCTGAATTTACCAAAATTAATCAGGTTGATTCCAACAAAAACACATGCTTCATAATCCACGTCAATTTCAATCATTTCAAATATTTCCATTCTTCAAAAATTGAGCCAGTACAGAAAAAATCGATCTGCCAAATTTTGCTGTGTCAGAAAGTTGTACCGAGAGCAATTTCACATATACGATATTAAACAAATACAAAAATAAAGAGAAATGAATTTGAATTGGTGTTCCAATTGGCACGAAAAAAATTAAGATTCAGATTGAAATCTGGATTTATTCTTATGACGTGGAGTGTATAAATGACCCGACTATTTTCTTCTGATTTTCATGTCAATGATATTATGACTTCTTAAGTCCATAAGCATACATACATTACCTACTTGTATACCTACATTCAAAACAAAAAATTATGATCTGACATTAGTCCCTAAATCTCATTACCCTTAAGTCCTGGTCAAAGGATTCATGAAACACTGTTTAAAAATACATTAATACTGTTAGAAAAGAATAAATTAACGAAATTGACATACCCGGCCAAAAACCAGCCATACCGTCAGAAATTTTGTTTTATTAAACTTGAATAAGAAATTGTATACAAATGATTATATGTACATCTTTTAATTACGGTAGGTCCAATGATAAATGTTCGTCTTAATATTTTCATCCCCAGACTACTTATCCTTTGACTTATTCAATATTAGAATATAATCTAAGTGCATTTATTTAGCACGTTCTTTCTAAACGTTACTGAATTAAGCCATCAATCTTTTTCTAATCAGCAATATGTACCCTGTAAAAAGAATCTAATGGCCTAGAAAAGGATTTTGCCATAACTTTAACAACAACAAGATAGAAAAAAAGGAATTTTAAGCCAAAGACGATTTGCAAAAGCTTTTAATGGAATGCCTTTGACAAAAGTTCTGATTGCGAATCTGTTTCTGTTTCTTTTTTTAAATTTATTTTTTTTGTCATTTGCTCTATTGATAACAAAATGGACAAGATCTTTTGTTCAAGTATATACAGACAAGGACATTCATACAAAAAGCGATTGTTACAGAATGAATGATGTAGGCAATTTGCATAAGGATGAATACTACAGTCAGTGCTCCTTGGGGGACATTCAACATACATATATACAATAGTTCAATAGGAAATTTGTTTGTTTTTCATCGAAGAAACGAAATTGCAAAATGAGACTTCAACTCCTACATATGGTCTGGTCAAGGATGACCAAAGAGTCAAAAAGGACAAAGTCTTTGGTAATTTATTTATTCGGAATAAAATTCATCGAAATGGGATTTTAAGAGGAAGAATAATAGGTTGATAGAATGGATATTAAAATGGAATTTGTCATGAACATAGAATAAAGGACATATGTGGTTCACTTTTGGGTCAAAGAAAATAAATTATAACTGGCTTATCTTACTGACGTTTTGTTTCAATTTGATTTTTAATATTAGTAGGTATTATTTATATTCAATTCATTAGACCACCTAATTTAATGCAATTGAGAATAGCTAACCATTTTATTAAATAAATGGTCATCTATTTTTACTTTCTCCAGCGAAATTATCTAAATTAAAGTAGGAGAAGGAAGCACTGGTTCCATAACACTTTAATAACAAAACTCTAATTACCGAGTCTGTGAAATCATTAAATTATACTACGTTTACACCGAACTTTAATCTCTTGTAGATTTACTAATCTCAAAAAGTGGTTCCACCGCTCCAAAAGTAGAATAATTTTGACAGCACTATTCAAAATGCATATATCTTTGCAGTTTCTCTTATGATTTAGAAGTGAGACAGGCAGCTTCATCTGTGTTAACCGAAAAGAAAAATTCACTTTCCCGATGAATGTGTTCATTTCGATATGGAAATAGGGTAGTTCGATTGAATATTTAAATGAGATTTATTTTAAATCTTCACCTGAGAAGATTAAAATTTGTATAGAAAATCCTCAAATTTGTAGCAAGATCTTAAATCTCGGTTTAGTGGTGGGTGGAAACGTAGTATTACTTTATACTATGATTCCACCGACCACTAAACCGAGATTTAAGTAGATTTGGATAAATCTCCTACAAATCTTGAGGATTTACCATACAAATTTTAATCTTCTCAGATGAAGATTAATACTACGTTTCCACCGACCATTAAACCGAGATTTAAGTAGATTTAGCTAAATCTCTTATAAATCTTGAGGATTTACCATACAAATTTTAATCTTCTCAGATGAAGATTTAAAATAAATCTCATTTAAATCTTCAATCGAACTACCCTATTTCCATATCGAAATGAACACATTCATCGGGAGAGTGAATTTTTCTCTTCGGTTGACACAGATGAACCTGGCTGTCTCACTTCTACATCATAAGAGAAAATGAAAAGATACAAGCATTTTGAACAGTGCTGTCAAAATTAATCTACTTTTGGAGCGGTGGAATCACTTTTTGAGATTAGTAAATCTACAAGAGATTAAAGTTCGGTGGAAACGTAGTATTAACATGTAGAAAATTAAAGCACGCCCGTCATGTTTGACTAGGCAAAGTGTATTTAATTTTTTGAAAACTTTCAGAACGTTTGACGATTTTATTTTGCTGGAGCCACTGGTTTTTGACGTAAAGAAAATAATCAAACCTATGAAGAAAAAAAAGCTAGTAAAAATATAAATAAACAATTTATACTTTTCTTATTTAATTAACCTCAAAAAAAATGTTCCTAAACAGAACAAAATCGTCAATTGGCCTAAGAATTGTTAAAAAAAATTAAAATTAAAACAGCCTTGTTAATGAAAAATGTTTATAGCACAGCTCATCCACCACTTTTCTAAATTATTAAAAAGAAGTTAATCGGCGACTTAAAATATTTGATTAATAAAAATAAAGGGAATGCCCGAAAATCCTTGAAGAAAATCTACTATTTCTCTTACTTTCTTATTCTATGGCTCTGTAAATTACTGTCAAATGTCATAATTCTTAGTCCTTCGCTAAGCCACCTCCTTTGGTGGGTTTACAAATGACTAATAAAATAGCAGAAAATTGTTTTATTATTAACTATATCCTGTTTTCTTAAGTTTAATATGAGCGAAAAAGTTTAACTAAACTGACAGAACTCTCCATAAAATTGTTTGGGAAGAAATTACTCCTCACATTTTCTGAAATTGTGACTAGATGCTTAACTTTTGCTAATATAAATATATATGTCGTATTTTATTGGTAACCTATAGGTAGCGCAGTATTGAGAGGCTGAATAATACATTTATTCACTTTTTATTTATATACTCTTATTTTACATCTCCCTCTGCCTGCCAACCATGGCGTAAGTTTTTTCTGGCACCCGAGCGAGTCGTTCCATTCCACATATTCCAAAGCTTTATCTACACTATTATCGGCTCTATTTTTACTGCCTAATTTATTGGCACTTTTCCTTTGTTGTTGTTTACTGAATAAAATTTTGCTGCGCTGCGTATACATTTACCAATAAAAAAGGGCTAATGTTTGTTGTACAAAGTAGGTATACAAAGAAAAGATAACTGTAAAGTTTACGTTAGGTATATTATGATAGGTGAGTACTCTGTATGCGATTCTGATTTCAAACGCAGAAGTAAATTTGTCTCTTCTTTTAGAATCAGAACTGTCATTTTTTCCCCAAATTAAAAGAAGAAAAACTCAATCTATTTTGATGGCGCACAAATTCTGTGATAAATCTACCCTTCTATGTTTAACACATTAAATTCTATTTGTCTCGTTGGAAGCGCATTTCAGTACATTCACATACAACTTTACTGGCCTTTAAGTATAAATTTGACAGTTGCAATAAACCTTTCTAAAATATAATTGTCAGAATTAAATTCCACAGCTTCGAATTGTGAAGTACGTAATGTGAAGAGAAAGTATCAATGTTAAGTGGAAGCGACGAGCGACAAGTGTCAAAGAAATACATAAGGTACACCTAATGGGAAACCAACATAGAATAATAAAGATTAAAAATCCCATAGTGTAAAATCTGTCTTCGTTGTGATCGGGTTACAAGATCCAATATCGTTATTTTTACTTGCGATTATAATTTTAATTTTATTATTAAGCTTAATACAAGCCACTCAAAAACAAAAACTAATGTGGTTTTCCATTGGTAAATGAAGAATTTGATGCGGAATTTGATTTTTTTTCGTGGCGAATGGAATGTTATTTTGATTTATTTTTTTCTTGTTAAGATGTTGCCTTATATTCGCTTCAGTGAAACTGGTAGCTGTCAAAATAAACGCTTCCAATTGCACTTGAGGTTAGTAGTGTTAGTAAAAGAGGTGTAGATTCGCCAAAAAATACGAATCTGCGAATTTGATTCAGAATCAACAAAATATTATTTTTTGTTGCCCAATGGAAGGATTTATTTGTCAAAATCCATGTTTTGATAGATTCGTATTTTGTACCAATGGAAAACCACATAAGTCTTAAACACTAGAACAACATTATATATTACAAAAATTATATACAATATATGAACTTAAATTCTAAGCAATCAGTATACTACAAACAAAAATAAGAACAGTCTTGAATCAATATTAAAGAAAGGTTTTTAGGAATTTAGGATAGAATGCTTTAAGGCGGGTTTACTAACCCTGTGTCTCCACAACCAATTTTTTATTTTTGTTTTTATTTCAGCAATTATTAGAGACATTTTTATTTTTTCGTTCAGTCAGCAAATTATTTCATGAAATCTTATTGACAGAGTACCAAGAAAAACAACAACTATTTATTTACATTTTCGGCCAGGAGTTCAAACTCAACCCATCAATATATACATGCAAAGGTAAAAAGCACACAAATATCAGTGGAACTAACATTGAACGTCAAATTATATCTTATTCAAGTTATTAATTCCACCGAGATGGTAAGAAATAAATGCAAAAATCAGTATCGTAAAATAATTTATTTCATGAAATTTGTGGTCTGCATTGGGAATTTCAATTCCATGTTCGATTTTCTGAAAGAAATTATTGCTTGTGCTTATTTTTGGTACCTCTAGTAGTACCATTTTTTTGGTTCTCGATTTTATGGGAAACGGTTAACTTGATTTTTCGGAAATTTTTTGCACAGAAGCTCTTTAAAATTTTAAACAGTAAACAGAAAAGCTAAAGTTTTTCAAACAAATTTTTTTTGGAAATACAAAAAAAAAAATTTTTTTTTTAAATTCAAAATTTCGAAAATGATTTAATGAATTTTTTCAAATCTAAATACAAAGTTTCGAAAAAATCTATTGATTCGTCTTCGAGATTTTGAATTTTCAAAAATAAATAATTAATTCCCAAAAAAATGCTTGGTATACAATAGTGTTTAAACTTTCTAGGAGCTGCTGCGTAAAAAAATCAGATTAACCGTTTGCGAGACAATCGAAAACCAAAAAAATGGTTCTACTAGAGGTACCAAAAATAACAATTTTTTTTCCAAAAAAAAATTATCAGTAGGTACCCTTTCCCTTCATTAATGAACTGATTTTTTTTTTATAAAAATCGTTGGTGCCGTTTTTGAGAAAAATTAGATTTTTTTTTGGCAAAAAAAATGTATGGGAGCTAGTGTCATTTGTCGTCTTCAAAAAAATGAAAAAAACCTGTGGGCATATTACCGAAAAAACAATATGTACCAAGTCTGAAGCAAATCAACCGAACCGTTTAGGCTGCAGACTCGAGGACAGACAGACAGACAATCGGAATTGGGGAGCCACTTGTTTGGTGTTCTCTATGATCATAATGTCATGTTTGATTGCTAGAAATTTTTTTTTTACGAATACATAACTTGCCTTATAAATTATAGTATTATTATAGTACCTATAATCGAAAGTAAAAACGTAAGAAAACAATGTATTTCTCGAAAACGCTTCAAGAATTTTTATTAAAAAAAAAGTGTATGTTCTTACATATTTTCGACTTTCTCAAAACTGGATGAAAAGATTAAAATAATTTTGTTTGTACAAATGCCTCCTAAAATTGTTAATAAAACAGCATACATAAATTTTGAGACAAACAAATTTTCGATTTTTAAAAAAATAAATAATTTTTTTTTTTTCAAAAAACGATTTTTCAAAAACACGTCACTGAATTTTTTTTGAAATTTGAAATTTAAATGTATATTAATAATATCTTCAAAATGGCGTTTAATATTTTTTCTATGAATATTTTTTTTTAAAAAGAATGCTTTAGGAGGGTGGCAATGGGCATGGGGTTCGATCCCCACTCTAGGCGCATTCTTTTCTATTACCTCCAATTTTAATTTAATACCACCTATGGGTTAAAATGAAACAGTCAATACCTGGTTCTCAAATACACTGTGCCAAGCTAGTGCCGTGCAATGCAGGTTGCATTTAAAAGACCTTAAGTCTTACAGGCATATAGTTAAATTTAAAAAAAAAATGTTTTCAAAGTTTTATACATAAAAAATTATTTTTTTAAAAAACCGCTCTAACGATTTTTGAATTTTTTTTTTATATATTCTTAAACTATAACGACTAAGCAATATTAAAACTTTTAATTATGCGTACTATCCATTTATTTCTACCTTATTGTTCTTATTATTTTTTTTTGCGAATTTTTGTGTACGTCACTGAATACTAAATACAATGCAGACCCTCATATATTTATACATATATACAGACGTGTCTTTAAAATTCACCTGAATCTTATGTATGCATATTGCACCTAAATTATAGAATTATAAATAATTTAACTTAAGTAAGTGCAAGAAAATCACACATTAGCTCACAAAAATTATATATAATTTTATTTATAAAGACATATGCATATAGCTGCCTTACCTACCAACTTACATACTTATTCATTTACTTACTTAATACTTTTGTGGATAACTATGAATTATTCATTTGACGAGTCGTTATATGTACTCGTACTAAGAATCAAGAAAATCCTCCTTACATCGGCTTTAAACCTGCCGACAGGGAATGGAACGCTATACTCCGCAAAAGCTTGGACTAATTGTGTCGAATATTTAATCAATAATCGGTCTTTGGTGTTAGCGGAGTGTGAATTTCGACGTCGATTTCCAAATTGGGCAAACATTCCGACGCTTAGGTACTCGAAACGAAAAAACTGAAAACTGGACCCACATGAGACCATGCATGTGGCTACCTGTTGGCGCTAAGAATGAATAAAAAACATCAAACAGATGACGGACCATGCAATTGGGCATTACGGAACTTACACAATCGCAGAGAATTTTTTATAGGAATACGAACAGTTATCACACCGGAAATCTTGCCACTTAGCGAATATAATCTTTTCCACTTAACAAAAAATTGAAATGCCCCAAATAAAGATCGTCACTTAAAATCATTTTTTGTGGGAAAAAAGCTGTTTTAAAACAAAATTGTATGATTAATTTTGCGCAACCTTGTACAAATACAACTTAAGTTTAATTGTGTTCTTATTTTTAAATAATTTTAATTTTATTTTGACAACCACTTTTGACCACTGTTTATTTTTATCTGCCAAAATCAATAACGATTAAAAACTAAGGATTCGTGATATTTATTGTTTATAAAGGGTTATCCATTTTGCGGTTTCAAAAGTAAACGTAAATAAAACACATGTAAGATATTTTTGTTCATGATATTTCTTTTTTATTATAAAGTTTGAACGTTGACATTATGTGTGAAACACTACATCATTTAAATGACCACCACGCAAATTGTTGCAAGCATGGATTCTTTAATAATTTTTTCAATCTCTTTTTGACACATATTTGGCGGTACTTGACGAATGTTGGTTTTCAAGTGCTCAAAAGTTAAAGGTTTATCTGCATAAACACGGTATTTCGCGTAGCCCCACAAAAAAAGTCCAGCGATGTCAAATCGCATGATCTTGGTGGCCAGCTGATATCGCTACGACGAGAAATTACGCGGCCAGGAAATGTCTCTTGCAATAAAGCCATATTCGCTCTAGTTGTGTGGCATGTGGCACCGTCTTGTTGAAACCACATATTTTACAAGTAATATTCTTCAATAGCAGGCAAAAAACGGTCGGTTATCATATGACCATAACGCTCCGAAATGACGGTGACAGTTGTTCCATCGTCGTAAGAAGTAAGGTCCAATCACACCTCCGGACCAAAGAGCGCCCCAAACAGTGTCTTTTTGTGGGTGTAATGGCCTCTCTTCAATTACTTGAGGATTATCAGAACCCCAAATACGACAATTTTGCTTATTAACATACCCAACGAGTGAGAAATGTGTTTCGTCGCTGAAGAAAATTTTGTTCGAAAAATCGCCGTCCACCGCATGTTGTTCAAGCACTCATTCGACGTATCTACGACGTTGTGAATGGTCAGCTGGCTTCAATTCTTGTGTGAGCTGGACTTTATATGGATGTAGGTGTAGATCCAAATGCAAAATACGGCATATTGTGCCGTAAGACAGTCCTAATTCCGGAGAACGACGAGGAATCGACACATTCGGGTCTTCGGCAACACTTTCACTTACAGCATCGATATATTCAGTGGTACGAGCGAAACGATGATGCACAGGCGATGCAATATCTGTAACCGATCCAGCCTCTTAAAATTTCTTCACAGTTTTGCCAATTGCTTGCGTAGTTGGACGACTATATAAACCATAATCTCCTCTTAAAGCACGATATGTGGCTGTGGCAGAATCACCATTTTTGTAGTAGGTTTTAAGAATTTTTGTTCGTTGTGCGATAGTTAAGCGATCCATTTTTGTAAATGTCAGACTTTCAAATGAAACAAAAAATTGGTTTAACAACTTAGTTTGACAGATGTCGAATTCCAGCCCTATACTTTTGAAACCGCAAAATGGATATCCCTATATTTATTTATTTATTTAGTTGAGTAGATTAATGTATCAGTAATTATGCTACTGATAGTTGAAAGTAATCACGCAACTGGTAGTTCAATCAAATATTAAGTTTTTCTCTGACCAAATTGTTTTGCCCTAACACCGTTTGCATTTATATGCCCTGAACAAAAGTCTAAATTGTTAAAAGACACTTAATTTTTATTTAAAGTCAGACAAATCTATTTTCATTTTGTATTAAGGTTCCAAGTACGAATTTGTATCTATCTTACACACCGCTCTA
Organism: Philhelius pedissequus; assembly: GCA_910595825.1. NCBI lineage: Eukaryota > Metazoa > Arthropoda > Insecta > Diptera > Syrphidae > Philhelius > Philhelius pedissequus. The sequence continues at coordinate 43,014,317 of OU343163.1, forward strand.
AGGGTTTTAAGTTTCCATTTACTATTCACACAGCAGATTTCATTAAATCTCCATAATTGATAAGGGAAAAGGACTCATTACATCATCACTTTTCTCGCAAAATAAAAATTTAGTTCGTCCTTATCCTTACACAACAAAAAAAAACAATGGAAGGAAAAATTCCGAACTTAAAAGAAATACACCATCAAAGAACAAGCACTCATAACTTCTTTCATTATTTTTTTTTAGTTTTCTTTAAGTCTTCATGTCTTCAGCTATGGTGACTTTAGAAAAAAAATATTTTACACACCGCATCTAAGTTTCAATTTTCTTTATCCGCACGCTAAAAGTTTGCCAACAAAATATAATATAAACTTTGTTCGCATCTCAAGAGATTTTCTTTAAAACCAAAATAAAATACGTAAATGTCAGGTAAGACAAAAACTCAAAATGGAAACCGGAGAAAATTTCAATTCATTTTCTTCGTAGTAGTTGGTGGTTTCCTCGTATTTTTCTTCTTTTTTTTGTATAAATCCTTCAAGCATTATACCTTATTGTCCTTTTCCACCGTGATTTTCCACTTATTATACTTACAACCTAAACGTGCATACAAAATTGTTCATTTTCATAAAATATTCTAAGCCATAATGTAAATGAGGTTGAGACTTCCTCAACTAAAAGAGATTTTTTTTATTAATAAAATAAAAAGCACGATTGGATCGCACGTACTTGCTCTTATGTTCGATCACATCGTATGTAAAATATATCTATTCAGAATCTAAATATATTTTTAGAGTCGTTTCATACTTAATTTTTTACACAATTTTTTTAAATTTTTTTTTCATAAAAAAAATAATTTCAAAAAAAAAATATCCGGCCGTTTTCGAAATATTGAATATTCACAAACATTAAGAAATATTTTTTTTAATACCAAAAAACAAAATAGTTTTCTAAAATTTTGGTATGCAGTATTATTTATAATTTCAAGGGACCTCCTACGTAAACATTTTGATTGAAATCCGTCGAGCCGTTTATGAGAAAGTCGAATTTGGTTGTATGGCAGGTACCGTTAATAACAAGCTATTTAAAAAATAAATTTTACAAAACTATAGACTATAGGTATGTTAGTGCATACACTTTTTTCTTATCAAAATCGTTAGAGCAGTTTTGGATATAATTAAGATGGTAGAAAAAATTGTAATGCCGTTATTTTTGGAACTAAAAAAACGATTCAAAAATCTGTTTGAGACAATCACCTAAAATGCTTAAGTACCAAGTTTGAAGAAAATCGCTTTAGCCGCTTAGTCTGTAGATCGATCTACAGACAGACAGATGGAATCCAGGGACCCACTTTTTTGGTGTTCTCTATCATCGTAATTTAAATTGGATTAAAATCACGAGTTTGATTTTTTTTCCAAATGCAAAACTAGCCATATAGTACCTATATCGCAAGTAAAAAACTGGAATACACATTCTCAAGTACTATTCAGGGCTGTCGCTGTTAGTGTTTACACTACTACGTATTGTATACACTGGAAATCTTTATCCGTTAACATGCGAAATAGCTGACAGCAATGCCATATCTATAAAATTCATAAAAAATATTAACATTATATCAACGAATGGAAGCAACATATGAATGAATTACTTTCTTACTTACAAATGCGAAAAACAAAGTGGGAACACTATTTGCATAATTTCGCATTACTGATTGATTTTGTATACAGTTCTTAATGTGGAATAGTTTTCTTTCTGGTATGATCAAGAAATAGGAAAAATTAATTTAGCCCTATTAGAAATTTTCGCGGTTAATTATTCTATTTTTTTACTCCCTTTCAAAATGTCCTTTTTTTAAGCAATTTAGCTCATAAAATGAAAGAACGGTAAAAACATAAAGTATCAAATAATATTAATAAAAGTACATACCAATTCGATCTGTTATAAAATATGTATAGGTACATACTTTTAAGTGGACGACAGCCCTGAACATGTCTACTTGTAGGGTATAGCTGCCCTTTTTTACTATTCCAAAGCAGAGGAGTTGAGCTAATAAAATTAAACGAACACATTTTATCGCACCGGGCCAAATTATGCATACTCTATGGGGGAAACATGTGTACGAGTACCTATATAAATTGTCTCCCCTTACAAGCAAAAAATTAAAAAAAAAAAAACTATACTAGGTCGGGTTAATTATAATAACCTCCCTAAGGTAACTTATTAAGGTGACAGCTTTAGTGATGTGATGTGCACTTTTTTAGTGTCTCCCTCCACTCAACTCTATCAAGTGATATAGGGAATTTTAATGAATTCATAGTGGTTTTCGGTTGACAAAATTGCAATTAATATTTAAACCGTGTCGAAAATATAAGGAAAATAAATTCTCAGCGCATTTTAGACTATTTTCAGAAAATATGTATCCTTAAATTCCCACGATAGCAATCATTTTTAAAAGTTTTAGAAAAGCTAAAAATATATGAAAGAACTGTTAGCTAGAGACTTATATTGTTACTATTGTATTTACAATTGACTTTAAGTTTTATGAATAAAATTTGAAAAAAAAAACAGTAAATAGCAATTTTTTTTTAGAAATTTCCAACCTAAGATTAAAAATGATTACAAATCAAGTATCAATTTAAATCGTCTTTAATAAAAATTAGTATATAAGCAAAAATGTATATAAACATTAACGCTGTTTGTAGGAAGATATGGTCTAGTTATCATTGAGTAAATTTAAAGTCGATGTAGGTAAGTTTACATTGGTTTTTAGTATATTACCATAACGAATTGTCTAATGATGATTAAAAAAAAAATTTAAAATAATTATGTAGAAATAAATGGATGATACGCATAATTGCTTAGAATGAAAAAATATGTCATTTGAATTCTCGAACAAATATGACTACCTACATACAAAAAATCAAAAATCGTTGGTACATTTAAAAAAAAAATATTTTTTCTAGTATAAAATTTTGAATACATTATTTAAAAATAAAATGCACGACTGGATCGCACGAACTTGCTCTTACGTTTGATCACATCGCATGCAAAAGATTTCTATTTAAAATCTAAATATATTCTTAAAGTCATTTTTTATAAACAAAGTTTCTTTAATTTTTTTTCTGAAAAAAATTGGTATGACAATTTAAATATTTAATAATATAAACCTAAAAACAAATAATTAAATCGGATTAATCAAAGAAAAAATAATTCAAAGTTCTGAAATAAATACCTAAAATAATTTGAGCTCAAAAAAAAGTACGCCATTTTATTTCTCGGATGAGAATTTGATGAATTTTAAAATCTGTGGAGCGGTTTTTGAGAAAAAAAATTTTTTGTTTTAAACTTTTTGAAAAAAAATTTAAAAAAAAATTCAAAAACGCCAATTCATAGGTATTCAGAAAATTCATTATAAATATAATTTTTGAAAAAAAAAATTAATGAGCAGTTTTCAAAATATAAATTTTTTAAATTTTTTTCTTAAAAATGCTTTTAAAAATACAAAAAAATATTAATTAAAAATATTGGTACGCAGTATAAATTGGGCAACCTAAGGTTATATACATACATATGTGTGAAATTTCGAAAGAATCGGGTAAGTCATTTATGAGATAGTCGAAAGCCAAAAAAAAACGGTCCTATGGAAAGTACCGTTTTTAGACATTTAAATTTTTTTTTCAACCATATCGGTCGTATCTGAAAAGATGCACTGATTTTTTAAAAATCAAAATCGTTAGAGCCGTCTCCGAGAAAAATAGGCTTTAACGTAACGTTTATATAGCAGGTACCGTTATTTTTTGAGCAAAAAAAAATTCAATTTCCCCTCTGTACAATACCTAAGAAACTCCTTAGAAGTTTGAAGCAATTCGGCCCACCCGTTTGGGCTCTAGGTTTCTATACATTCATACAGACTGACTGACAGACATACAGACGGACAGAATTTGTAGACCATCTTTTTTCGTCTTCGCTATCATCGTAATGTCATGTTTGATTGTTATCTCAAAACATTTTTTTTTTCAATGAATGCATAACTTGCCTTATAGTACCTATAATCGCAAGTAAAAAGGAGGAGGAACCGCCAATTTAAATTAATTATTAATATCAATTGAGTTTTTTGAACAAAAGCAATACCTACGTATGAACATGCTTGTATTGTTTTAGTGTTTGTATTTCTTCTTACAAGTAACTATTAAAATATTTTAATTAAACAAAAATTCATTGCCTCATTTTGTATTTATAATTATGACTATAAATTATAAATACAAAATGAGTCAATGAATTTGTTTTTTTTTTTTTGAAAATTTGAATATATGCAATATTATTTACATTTTAAGGGAGCTTTTGCGTAAGTAAAATTATTTTATTCGGCTTATGCAATAATGTGAAAATCAAAAATATGAGAAGTTCCGTTAATAAGTGCGCAAGATAATATATTTTTTTTAAATTAAAAATTGACTACGCTAATTTAAGAATAATGTCAAAAAAGTACAAAATTCAAATTTTCGAAGACATCTATTGAGTCGTTTTCGAAATAATGAGTTTTCCAAAACAATTTTTTTTATTCAAACTTTTTTTCAAAGAATTTTACAAATTCTGGCTTACAACAGCTTAAACTTTTTGGGAGCTTATCCAAATAAAACAAAAACAATCAAATGAACCTTGTAAATCGAAAACAAAAAAAAATGGTTCTACTGTAGAGGTACCAAAAATAACCATTTTTTTTTCAAAAAAAAAAGTTACAAAAAGTAACTTTTTCCTTCTACATATTACACAAAAAAAGATATTTTCCAAGTTTAAAGGAAATCCATCCACCCGTTTAGGCGGTAGACTCGTGGGCAGACAGAGAGACGGAATTGCTTTACCCGCACTTCATCATAATGTTAAGTTTGATTAAAATCTCGAGTTCGCCGTTTTTTTACGAATTTTAGTGAATTTTGAAAACAAAAATTGTATTTAATTTTTTTAAGTTTTTGCTATTTTTTTTAAATTTTTGTATCCTGGGTAAACGGAGGAGAATAGACCCCCTTCCAATAATTTTTTTCGTGCCTCTATTCAGTACGCACATTCTAGCTTTTTGTCAAGTAAAAGAGTAAAAAAATGTAGTTAATCCTAGAGAAATGTTAAAATAAAATGTGTCTAAAATTAATTTATTGGAATGATGAAAAATATTTGTGATAATGTTTTTTCATTAAAATTAAACTTATATTTATATATATATTTATATTATATTTATTTATATTTTATTATATTTTCAAGGACATTCTAGTTAGATAAAAATTCCCCAAGACTTCTCATTTTACAACTTGTTCAATTCAAATTTCTCTATGCAAATGTAACTATGTGTAATCGTATCGCTCTTGTCAAGTATCATAGTAATATCCTGTAAAAGGATGTTTTTTAGTGAATTTTAAAACATGATGTTTTTTCCGCACATCCTTCAACGCCATGGATACTTATATCCTTAATGAATGACTTGAAACTTGAGCTTAAAAATAAATTTTTGTGTTACTGTATGTATATCAGTCCTATAATAATTACACCGACCGTATATCTACAGTATTCCCCGTTTAAATGCATCAATTAGAAGCCTATTTAGGATAACTAAATAATATTCATTTTAAACCATTCGATCAACTATTATCAACTAAACAGAACTCGTTTTTTAGTAAATCTATGTGATATAGGCAACAATTCAATCAAAAAGTAAGCGGGAAGTAAATTAAGCAAGGTAAACTGTACAATTTATAAGTCATCTGCACTGTAACAGTGATATTTTTTTAAGACTATACCTAATACGGTCAAACTTTTTGCTTACTATATTATGTGCACTACGTTTATCTCGTTGAGGAAAATATAACATGCTGACAATGACGAACAAGAGATGAAATAGAAAAAAATATGGGGATTAAAGGCGAAAGGATTGAAAAAGTCATTAGTGCAATATGGAGAAAGTGGTAGTCAACAACAGCAACAACAAAAATAAAAAAAATCATACTCCCTCAGAAGCTTGGAAATTAGGAAAACCCTGAACCTTACCAAGACTGGCAAAACTTACCCCAAAGTTTAATAAAAAATTATGGAAAGATTTTTTTTTGTGTTTCCATCCCGCATTCCTCTCTTTTCACTGACATCCACTTGTGTTTGCTGTTCCTTGTTCAAATAAGTGCAGGATGTAATCTTGAAAAGTTCGTTACAGGAGATATGAACGCAACAAGGGTCCTGCAAGCAAACAAAGAATCCCTTTTGTTGTTGTTGCTGCTGCTTTTTGTACGGTTTAGACAGACCAAAGCGAGGCAAGGCCTTCCATTCTAATATCTTTTAAATGAACAATAACTGGAAGACCATTTTTTTGTTGTTGTATATATTCCGTCCAGTGTTGGCGGACGAACTATTTCCCTCCTTCTATAGGTACCTATATAATATAGCGAGTGTATATGTTGAGTCCGCTTTTTTTTTAATTTTTGCTTCAAACGGTTGTATGCTTAGCACAACAACAATGCTTTGGAAGGATAACTTTTCCTTTGCAATTTTTTTTATTGACTCGTTTTGTTTATTTTTTTTGCTGCGTTGTGTTTAAAGAATAAAAAACATTGCAAGTTATCTTTACCTAGTTAGGAACTGGGCTAGGTACTTACTACATTTTTGAAGGTTTATTTATACATATTTATTTTTTACTTTCTCTGGGAAATAAAACTTTTCCTTTCTGATATAAACTTTGGTAAAGAGGCTTTTTAAGGTTGTTTTTATAAGGGAGAACAGGGGATTTGAATTTTATTGGATGCTTTTTGTACCTAATTACATTTAAAAAAGTGTCATTAGTGCCTTTTCTGGATTATAAGTGACAATTTATTGTAATGGATGGGTTTTCCTTTTTCTATTGTGAGCAAAGAGATAAAACTAGTTGATAATCTATAATTAAGCTTGAAACACATTTTGTTTAAGCGCGACACAATTTTTCTTAAATTTATTATTGACATTTAACTTTATCGTAAGTGATATACCTAAATGAAAAACCTAATTGGAAAATTTGACAAGAACACTGAATATTGCCTATTGCCAACGACAATTTTCTGTTTCGTTTAGTAAGTAGTTTAAAGACTCAGAAAAATTGAATCGTTAAATACCTACCTACTCAAAACTTATTCCAAGGTGTTAATGATTAACATCGATTTTTTGAGCTAAATTATATCAGCAAATATTATATAAAGGGTGTTCCAAAAGGGACTTCTGAACTTTGACAGTTGATAGCAGCCACCAGTTTTGCCGTTTTAGCGACTTTGTCACTATATCTAACGGAATTTTCAAAAGTTTAGCGACAAAAATTCGCTGGATAATTCGAGCTACTTTTCTAGTGACTAATTTTTTTTGTAAATATTACACCACTGGTGATGTTAGATCCCTGGCATTCGAGTTTGGCACTGAACTATAAAACGATATTCGATTGACTCTTTTTTACCACGACCACTGAACTGAATTCGAAACTTCACCATACCAAAGAAAGAAGACCGAAACGAGCGGAGCGGGTATGTGTTTTAGAAACAAGACTATACTAGATTTCGGAATCTTCGAAATATTCTTCGGAATATTCGTATGGGAACTAACTGTAATAATTTTACTGCCAAATTAGTAAACGAGGTTCAGAAAATGGTTCCAAGTAATTACAATGTTTTAAAAAAATGGAATTATTGTTTTAAGACCTTTTAAAGATTGTTCTATCATTGATCTTGCGAAAATTGTACTGTTTCAGGACGAAACAATAGAAACAAATTTAAATCAATGGACGAATATTAATTTCGTAAAATGGCAAGAACTTCAAGATAGCGTTGAGTTTTGATTATTAATATTTTTGTTTTTGTTTTTAAGATTTAGTGTGTTAACTTAATGTTTATAAGTTTTGTTTTTTGCTCTACAACATACATTTTTAGTTAAAATTGCATATATTTTTTTGATATTTGTACTGACAATTTTGTCCAGCGATTTTTTTCCAAAATGTTACCATATCTAGCGGATTTTTTAGGTCGATCTAGCGACTCTTTTTTTGGCTTGCGACAACACTGGCGGCCACATTGTTGAAGCTTCATGTATCAAATTGATTGTCATTAATTCAGTCTGTTCGGGTAACATTTCGCGGGATTCGCCCATTTTACGGTCGCCATAATTCTACTCCCAGATTCACGTCTAAAAAAACACCCGTTACATTAACTTTTGACCATTCGCTGTACGCAAAAATGACAAAAGAATCATATCCTCTGCCTTTTTTCAAGTAATGCCGGATTTACGTGAGTGACAAATTGCAATTCATTTATGTCATTAAACTGACAAAATAATTTTAAAATCAAATCATGCACGGGGCAAAAAATAATGACTGTTTCATTAATAATGGCAATCTGCCACTAAAGAATGAGCAAGTTAATTCTTCCTCGCGGTGTGGCATTATTTTCAAAATGGTGTCACTATGCATTTACATAACGTAATTTTAATGGCAATATTAAATGCCAATTTTCATTGTCATTTTTGTAATGATGAAAATAATCACGAATTTTCAAACCATTTACATGATTTTGTCATTAATGCCAATAAAAAGGAAGAAATAATGGCAATTTACTCGTGTAAATCCATAGTTGTTGAATGTGTTGAGCGCGAATATGTTGACAATTTAAATGTGTCATAACTCTTACAAATGGCGTTAACATGTCTTTGTGATCTGACATTTCATCTGCACACAAAGTATTAAAAAAAACACGATTTAGTTGCGGTTTATCAAAGCGTGTGTAAAATGCAGTATGTCAATAAAAATGTCTGCTATTTGACATTTCAAACTTATTCCTTTTACAACCCACTTAAGTAGATGTTTTAGAGAAAAAATATGGGATTGGCATTTGACAACTATATATATGTAGAACTATCTACATAAAAATACAAACTAGATAGAGTTCATACTTATTGTACTAGATTTCCTTCGTTGATTTTCGGACTGACTCTTTATTTCTATTAATAAATTTTTACTTGCAGATTAACGTCAATTCTATAGTCATTAGTTAAGTTGTGGAAAAATTAATAAATATGGAATAAGCGATTTTTTATTAATAGAGATTTAGTTGACAATGGATAAAATGACAAGGAGCGATATACACCTAAGAACACGTAATTATTGTTTCTGCTATAGTTGACCAATTTTCCGTCAATAAAAATTGATTGACTAGTGTGTTGATTCTAACCAAATTCCCGGAATATCTGATTACCCGTTTTGGTGATTTTAACCGGCCAGACTTCTTCTTTTCGAACTTTAGCATTTCTGTAACTACCACAATTATATACCAAGCATTGCAAAGTTGAAAACCAAGAAACTGAAATGAAATTTTGCATCCAATAAATCAATTCAAAATTCCATAAAAAGAACATAAAAGTGCAGTAACTCAGGAGGGTATAGTTTGATTTTTTTAAGCCGCATATCATAAATTTTTATATCTTCAAATAAACTTTCCTTGAAAACAGACCCCAAGTTGTTGATCTTAAGCAAAATGGCAGGCAATTAACTTTATGAAAAATGCCGCAGGATCTTGTGTCTCACAAGCAGAGTTCATCAAATATGAAGGCGATGTGTTCGTTGAGTCTTGGAACGAAGTAGATATGAGTGATAGTGACAGCACTATCAGCTCTATAAATATCTGCAAAAAAAATATAAGAACTTCATGTTAAAGGATTCTTAACTTTTGCGCTCTAAATTAACCCAACGGCATATTTGTATTAACATGCAAAACTCATACTCTATGCTCCGTCGTTGACATCAGTAAAACTTTATAATCATGCAAGTTTGGTCATCATATTGGGAGGAAGGAAATTCTATTTCACTATTCATTTGTATGCAAGTCAACTAGCTATATGTAATTCTTGAATACATTTTCCAGAAAAAAAAAAAAACTTAAAATGTGATTACAAACTTTCATGATCTTTTTTCTACCATCTCAAAATTATCTAACCATAGTTTTTCACAAAAAAAAAAAAAAAAAAAAAAAAACTAGCTAACCAGCCACCATCACTGCCGACAAAGTATGGAAAAGAGAAAAGTTTAAAACCAAAAGCCACACAACCACTTGTTATTGCAGGAAAGTACACTCAAAATATGTACATAGAACATCCCGCAATCCATTGCAATACAATCGTATTCAAAGGTCACTACGTATACCTATATCTATATATATACACAAAGAGCAGAGAAGAAATATCCTGCATGCAAAAAACTTAAGCTCCTTCTTTGACATTCTTTCCTTGGTGTGTCATCCTATAGTAATCGTAGTCGTCGGCATAGTTGTCCTCTTGAACTTTTTTCAGTTTTTTTTTTTTATTAAACAATGTTTACCCACCAACGAAAAATCCTTTTCATTTTAACATGATTCCGCAATGTTGGCCGCCTCATATATCCTGGACGGCCATTATACAAAGGACCTCTGCTATGCAAAGTTTTATCATAAAATCTTCGTCGGACTTTATTCAAAAGGACAACTCTAGATAAAGCCCAAACGCACGTATACACAACAACAAAACACCACAGCAGCAGCATCAATTCAAAGTTTAAAGAACAACAATAAGACGTTAGAGTGCAATGTGGTTTATTCACAATAGCGGATCGCATATACTAACAAAATAAACAGCTGTAACAGGCGGAAAAAAATACAGTAAGATTTTTCGTCAGAGTTTTGCCGATAGCAAACAAATCAAACAAAATCGAAGAGTGAGGAGGCCGCACATTTGTTCCAAAATGGCTGCCAATGTGATATATATGTTATGTCCTTAGATCTACACTAGCGAAATTTGTTTAAAGGCGCCAAATTGAGAAATCCACTCATGGTTGTTATCGGGCGGAGAGAAAACTCTGACGCAAGGATACGGATTTCCGCCTATAACCTTCTCTTATCAGTAGTCCTCTGTATCATGGCTGTCAGTGAAATTGACTCAAACGACTACAATGATAGCTGGTATGAGCTCTCCTCCATAGCGGATGGTCAAAACTTTTTCAGATTTCCTCTATTACCCCAATATTGTTCGAAAACTTGTCAATTCCAGTCTATATTTTGTCAACAGCAGGACTGCTTTTTCTGTTGAGTGGAGATCGTTCAAAGTTTTGCTTTGACATCAATAAAGGTCTCTTCAATATGCAATTCTTGTTAGAGATGGATTCGATTTGGTCATGTTTTCTACAAACATGATGAATTCTTAAGAATAGATATATTTCAAAATTGCATCGGAGATGAATAGAACAAAAGTATGTATGGGAAAGCAAAGAATTGGGGTGCATTCCCCCGAAGGGCTCTTTGTAGTTTCAAAAGATTCCATTTAACGCATGTGATGAAGAAAAGTATAAATTGCGTATAACCCTTTACTAAAAGGTATTCCAGAATGCAGGTTACATCTAGGGGTTTTCTTATGACACCAATACAAAATTACGAGAACCAACAAGAAGAAGTAAATGAAGGATGCTGACAAAAATCGATTCTTTAAAGAGATAAACACAACCAGGTCCTTTAAATAATTAATGAAAAGCACGCAGATGTGCCCTAGAAACGTTAGTGATAAGTGTGTACGGGGTGAATGCAGAATACAACTAGAAATAGGGTATGCAAATATGAATGCAAAGAGGAAGGAAATCTTTTTTTTTTCAGCGAAAAAATATTGATTGTGAAACTTTTTGTGGATGATGCGAAAGCTTTCAAGTCTAATTTGCACATGTAATATGTACCCATATAAAATTATCAAGCCTAGTACAAGGATTAGGAACAAAATGAAGGACTAAGAAAATATTTATTTTGAAGCTCTGATTATAAAAATCGAACCAGATAAATTTCACATTTGTTTTCTACGGCTGAAGAAAGGATCTCTGAACTTGACATCTACACTACGCTTTTATATGCAGTAGTGCCATAATTTGGAACCAATCTACTTGAACTCTCTAGAGTTTGAGGTTATTACTGATGTCAACCATAAATTTCGTCTTAGAGCCATATTGTTATATTATCGGAAAGCTGATATAAAAATGACGTGAAAATATGACCTAATTTTGTCACATTGCCACGTCGTTTAGGGAAATTGTTATCGAAATATTGTGCCAATGTGTTGACAAGAATTTTGACACATACGTTGACTCGATTTTGTGGACAACGCATTGAACCACTTCGATCACCATGTAATAACTGACAACGCTATAGGGACTCGGTAACGTTAACAGAGTTTTGTTTATGACTATTCATCAACGCCTTGACCGTTGAAATTACAGAGTTTTGTACCTGGTGAGCTCGCCTTGAAAGTTTTTTTTTGAGATATGGTGATTTCCATTGTTGTTTAATCGCTTAAAATTATTGTTTGACAAACGCAGCGCAAACTGTTAAAATTGACCCGACCCTATTGGAAAAACTTTCCTTCAAGCTCACGCTTAAACAAAATCTTTTTTCTTTATATCAATGAATAAAATTATCGGCCATTTTTCCCACCGGTCGGCGTTGGATAAACGAGTTTGAATGTGTTCAAGGGTGAAACCAAAATTTTTGGGGTCAACGCATATTTACAGTACAGAATTAAAATCACGTTAACTCACATGGCAAAATCACGATATTCTAGGCTAAGGTGCGTTAATTGGTGTCATCATCAAAATAGTGTGCATTGCCGTTTTACGCTGTGAACATTCACGCTGTTGTGACAGAGTCAAGATTAATTTTGATTTAATGTCATAGAATCAAATTTCAATTTTTTTAATTCTTCCATAAGTATTGTCTTCTTAGTTACTTACTTAGGAGACGCTACAGTTCGGAATGAACCTGACATCAACCAATAAGTATCTTCTAGCTAGCTCGGTCCTTAGCTATTTACCTCCAATTGGCCATTTCAAATTCATTAAGGTCCACTTACCTGTGTGCACGACATCTAAGGTGAGGTCTTCCCCTACTGCATTGTCTCACTGAGTAAGGCACAAAGAATTTAAATTCGAATTTGTTTGACAAGAACAAAGTTTAGTAAGACTCATGTTGTTCGTCGTTGAATCTTCTCCTCTAGAATCTGACAGTTCATACTGTATATCTTTCGATCTAGATTTGTGGAAAATCACCGGTGACAGCTATCTGAATTCTGCCAATGAGATCAATGTCGTTGGCGTATGCAAGTCTTCTGAAAGATTGTGCCATTGGTGTTGACATATGAGTTTCAGCCAATATGTTCCAAAACGATTTTAAAGAAGTCACATTCCAAACGTTAACGCGTTTTTTGACATGGAAAGTCTCGAGTCAATACTCACCAAACTTGATTGACCAGTGCAGTGTGAAAATTTTTCGGGTTTTTGAAAACTAGAAGAATAAAGGACTATTCACATTACAACGACCAAGACCAATAAGTTAACGAATATATTGGCCCAATTTAACATTTAGTTCTAATGGATGTCATTTTTAATCATTACAAATGACATTTCATAATTGACAATGGGTGCATTCGGACGTGTGTACGATAAGATAGGTTAGTATCCATTCAAGTTTCTAAACAACCAAAATCGGATAGGTATAAAATTTGTGTGGTTTGTGCATATTCGTTTGACATTTCTCATGGGATGCAAAAGTATACCAAAGTGTTCCAGATAACTTGAAATTTATTTTTGGGAGATGTTTTGTCATCAGCTGTATTCTTACACGGGATTACAACAACACCAACCTATCCCGATAGTTCTGGTTCGATTTTTGAATGCGGCCAATTTCTGATTATGATTAAGTCGCGCGAATAATTTATTCTTTGAAATGTGGATTGTATGTAGAACGCGAATAGATCTAACAATCAAATTGCAATTTGAGACGCACAATTTGTTTTCTCAAATTGTTCTTATTTTGACAGATAAAATGCTAATTTTACTATACATAAATACAAATTATATTTCCGCCATTTTGTTTAGAATTTGTAAAGAATTTAGGTTTATCAATTGTTTTTAATGCAATTTTTTCATTCATTGTTCTGTCGGACGCTCTCGTATGAATATGCCCAATTTATGCCAAATCCTGTTCCAGACTTACAAATTTGGTAGTTTTGGGCAGAAGAGAGCGGTCTTGAGAGAGTAAAATATTTTTTGAACAAATAAATTAATTTAGAAACACTAAAATACAAAATAATTAGTTTGAAAAGAAAAAATGTGAATTTACAGCAAATAAAAAAAAAATAAAAAATAAAAAAAAAATTGTTGTCGTTTAAAAATTGGCAGAAAATTGTGCTCAAGATGTTCCAGATTTTTTCGGCCTTTATTTTTTACTGAGAGAATTTAATCCCCACTCTTCCGAATTTTATAAGCTGCCAATTTCTGCCAAAAAAAAGTCTGGATCAGACCTAAGTTCATTAGTGGTGAAACATAATAACCAACATAAACCAAAAAACACATGACCACTTATGCATTCATACGAGATAAAAGATACAGAAACTGAAATATAATGTCCTGAAAGGAAATCTCACAATAATGCAGAAGTATGCCATAAAAATAAGTAATGAAACACATTGTCATTAACTAACACTCGTGCATATACTTATGAGACTCCGCGCATTATATTTTAGCTCTGATTATCTTATAAATAATTTTTTTTTTAATAATTCGTTCTGATGTCTGATGTTCGGGTTCGGTGATCTTATTATTCCAAATATGTTCATTGATTTTTATTTTCCAGATTTAAAAAAAATCCGTTAGAAAGTGGTATCACCTGTTGGTTTTGTTCTACGTGGTAAGTTAAATCACAACCGGGGCCAAATTACCGCAGTTTTCGAGTAATACGAGACTGAATTATGCAAGTTTAGCATTACCGCTCAAGCTCACGTTCTCACGCCATCATCGCATAGTGCTTACTCGTTCATTCGATCACTGCTGATAGTACTCACTCATTCGGTCACTGAAAAGGTAATTCTGCCCCTCTGATTCGTATTCGTATGGATAAATTATACACCAACGGCTAGTGCTTTTAAAATGAAAAATAATATCGATACTTTTATCATAAAACTACCGATACTATCAAACCGCGAACTATCGATGTTTAGGCAACCTTACTTACTCTGAAGGAGAAAGCAGGGATATCGGCAGTTTACAGGAGTCTATTTCCAGTTCCAGCCCAAGGCTAATCCAAGCGAAAATTACTTGTATTTTTATTGCCCAAAAATTCCGCTTTAAATGGAACACCCGTGCACAAATTAAAGTTCACGGAATTGACCACAAAACTGGCTGCCCTTTAACGGGAATCTTATTTCTCAGCAACAAACCCGAAGTCAAGGTTTGGTTTTGAGTGTACAAGTTTCCTTTCATCGTCATTCCTTACCTCTACTTGTTATATTTCTTGCTTTATCGCAGTGTGAATCGTAAGGATGATAAACTCAAATGTTATGTTGGTGGTCTGGTCGTATGTTGTTGTTCGAGTATTTTGTCGGTAATTGCACTCCGCAGTAATTCCATAACTAAGTACTGGAAATGGTCGCACGGTGCTACCGGTTGTTATATGCTTTATGGTTATGTAGTGGTCGTGCGGAATTACTGGATTTGTTGCTCGAGTTATCTGTATTATAGTTATGAGTTGACCGTATGATAATTCACTCGTTCGGCGGCGGTCGGTAAATGATTAGGGTTTGGCATGGGATGGGGCGCCTAAGTGTAATGCTTCGTTACAACTTTACTATAATATTTCGTTGCCTTCTTTCGTACCATGACGTGTTCTTTCCACATTTTAGTAAAACTTTCGTTGACGTAATAAATCGTGCTTTTTTTTCTAAGTTCTGCAATATGAACTACTTAAAATAAAAATTAAAACTCTAAATTCCTTTCCGAATGTTTCAAGAAAAATTCTTCAAATCTTAAGGACATTAAAACTTTTTTCTACACAATTATAACTACTTATTCTTACTTTCGTTTCGTTTCTGAAACAGCTTTATATATTTTCCAAAAAAAAATCCAAATTTTCAAGTTCATAAATAAAGTAAAAGATTTTCCTGATAGTTTCCTTGTGCATCTTTGCCAAAGTAAACTTCAAGTCACAAATTCGCCACTGCAATCTTTGGAAAACGACTTCAAGCAATAGGGCTTATTGTTCTCAATTCATCATAGTCCTCTTTCCCCACAGCAGTCGAGTTGCTTCCTTATGAATTCCCTAACATCCAATAGATACTACGAATAGTCGAAGATTGTGGAACGAAGAAAATATAAGGGAACTTAGTTTCATTTGCATTTTGAAAATTTCCGAGAATAAAGTTTTTAGTCATAAATTTCCCCAGTGAGATTCTTAAAATTTGGCTGGACAGACTCCATCATCTGAATAATAACTTAAGAGCAGAAAGAAACTATCAGCACAAGGACACCCAGACGCAGTTGTACTGCAATTACATTTATTTTTGTTTCTGGTTAATTTTTTTTTTTTTTTTTTTTTTTTTGTATTTTTGGGTTTTCTTCAAAACGAGCATTTTCCAGTTCCATAATTCTCAAGATGTAAATGAACGAATGAATTTACTCAAGGGGAACATTTATTGGTGGCGACATTAAGTTGCCATTGTTACGCCGAATTAAATTTCCAGAAAATTAAATGGAATCGTCTAACGCCGCCGTCGTCTGATGTTTTTGGTTTGATAATGTTGGTGAAGGAGTCTCGCCAGGCTAAATGCCTGGAGGACTTTTAATTAAAACGTTCGTTTAGTGTTCTATAAAGGCAAAGCGTCGCAAATTATTCCCCTACTGGCACCGTGTAGCCGCCATCGGAGCTTAAGGTTTATGTAATGAGCTTGATTTGAGGAAAGTAGGTCAACCGTGAGCCGCTCTGTTTGTTCAAATTAAGAACCCCGCCGAGTAGGAGTCCTCCATCGCCATAAGCATAACCGATCGGACTACTAACCTTTCACATTTGTATGTTTACACTAAATATGGTGGAGTCGGTTGAGTGCTGATGGAGGTTCTGAATGCAGAATATACGTGTGCAAACTGTCAAAAGGTGTGAGGCTCTCACTTGTTACGATATCATTAATGACTTCGAAGAACAGCAACTGCAGCTGTAAACACAGATGGAGATGGAGGCGAAGGCAGCATTCATCGCAGGCAGTGTTAGCAGTTTTTTTTTCAAGGCAACATCTGGTGAAGTTATTTTTTATTCTTTATGACAGTAGGTGGGATTTTAAACTTGACATTTTATGAGGGTCAGGTGTTGGAAGATATTATGAAATGTTGACAGAATATCGGATGATGCACTTGCCCTAAATACAAATGGCACATGGTTCAACAACAGGAAGATAAATGTTCTTGGAAATTTACACAAGTGACAAGAAAACTAACCATGTCAACACAACTATAAGTGACACTTTCACAAATTTTTGTCACAATTCATGTCGGATTCAATTTGGGGGTACATTTCGGAGAGAGGATTTCTCTTATATAACAGGCTTGGGTATTATTTTATTTGCTATGTTAGGAACATTTTGAGTATCAATAAATATACTGACTTTAAGTTCGAACGTTGATTCCTGTCCAACAGAAATTAAAGAAGAATGAATTCAGGAGCTTAGCGTGTTTTCTAATTACGTTTTACCTTTGGTCCGGGTAATATAGGGAAAATCTTTGTCCGAGACAAACTTCAAATTTGAAGGTTGATTCAAAATAGCTTTTAACGACCTTTCGGCTGTAAAGTTAGTCTTCTACTTGGCTGATTAATTTCAGTAGTACCTATACGGAATATGTATTATAAAAGAAAACACATTACATTGAGCAAAGTTTGATCAGAGATCTACGATTTATTTATGATACTCACTGGAGCACTGAACTGTCAAACGTTTTAGAATTTGATAGGCTGTCAGATGTAGGAATTGTTGCCGAGCTCTTATTTAAAAAAAAAATGGACAAGGCAGTTGTGTTGGGGGAAACACTTTATTTAATTTTTAATGCCGACAAGGAAGTTCCACTTAACAGCTTTAGTAAAAATAAAAACGAAAAAAAAATATTTTTTGATAAATACATAATAAATATTTATTACCTGCAAAGGAAGAACAACCGTTGTGATTGAAAAAAGAAACACAACCTGAGTGCTCTGATTTGTCTGAGCTAAAGAAGAAACACATCCTTTTTTGAAAGCTCAGTTTCCTGCTCTAAGCTTAAAAAGAAACACGCCTTATGACTACCCAAGCATAATTGGGTTTAAAATTAATCGTGGGCTATATTTGTTCGTATAAAAAAATCATACAGATAACACACTTTTCTCCCCTTAAACATAACATTAACGTATGTCGTATCCGGTATTCAATAATTTGGCACCACTTTTTATTCCATGGATACTCAATAGTTTCGACCAAGGACGTATTATTATGTACTGCTAGTCTAATGTCAGCTTCATACAACAATTGTCAACAAAATTTCGACAAAATTGAGAATGTTATGCTAGCTTTCGTGACTCGACTTCAGGAGCCCAATTCCGCAAGCGTAAATTATTTTACGTGGGAAAAAATTATTCACCCCCAAAATATGAGTGCATAAATTTGCATATCTGTGTACACGATATCTGTCAAAAAATGTGCATCGCTCATCTCACCCTTGCGGAATCGGAAAATGTATGTGTACACAACTTTCTATGTACACAGAGAAAACTCACGCTTGCGGAATTGGACCCCAGGGCAAAAAATTAACTACTTGAAATTTTGACATAGAAGCTAGTGCCACCTGTTTAAAAAAAAAACAAAAAGTTGCATTTGCCCAAAAGCAATAACCGACTTTTTTTAATTTCATACATTACAACATACATAAAAATGTGTAATATCTATTGGCTCTGATTTATTTTCAGTCGGCTTAAAAATTGACGCATGTCAATTCCAGGAGTCACGGCACCTGGCAGTCAGAGCGTGAACTTTCAATAGGAGATAGTTTTTTTTTCGATTTGGAGTTCAATGTATTTCCATAAGAGAAAACCTAAAAAGGGTCTCATTAATATTGCTTTTTCCGATTAATTTTGTATGAATAGGTATAAATATTTTGACAGTGACAGACTAATAAAGCATGAAAGATTCTAAATCAAGCGTAAAATAAATCGAAATTGATAACTATAATGCTTTACTTTTAAAACGGAAAATGATAAACCTTTCAACGAGAAATAATAACAACATCATCGGTTACGAAAAAACAAGACAGGTTCGTGGCCAAAATTATTAAAATTTTTTTACGAAAAGTATGTTTGTTTTTAAAATAAATCTTTTTGACTAATTGAACGTTTTCTTAGAGAATAAATAATTTATTCATACCAATTATGAACAAAAAGAAATCTAAGAATTTTTAAAACTAAAAAAACATTGCTTTTAGTTTGTGCGTACAGGTATAATAATTTATTGAAAGCCTAACATTTTTTCATAAGCTGAGGCATTTTATTTTTGTTTAATATATTATTTATGTATGTAATTTGTATATCAATAAAAGCTACAAAAATTGAACCTCCCTCATAGAATATTGAAACATAGAAATTCATTTACACCTATTTTACTTTAGTTTGTTAAGCCCCTTCCCATACTACGCACATGACATCACTTTGACTGACGACATGAGCTCATTTAAAAAAAAACAACAAAAACAATTCGGGTTTGGTTGCATTTTTTATCTGCAAAATAAACCAAATTAAAATTAAGTTTTGATATATATCCTTCTTGATTTACATACTCACATGTATTCTTATTAAATTAAATTCATAAGATGGGTACCCGTTCATAGAAAATTAAGTAGTAAAATGAATGTTTTTCAGACTCTTTTTGTTTTTTTCTTATGGGAAATACATTGAACGTCCAATTGAAAGTTCACGCGCTGATTTCCAGGTGGCGTGGAAAGCAACTTACCAAGTGGCAATATGCTGCAAATTAACGTTAGTTCTAAATGTGTGCGTAAAACTTGAATTGAGCTGTAAATGCGGGCATTCACATATTTATTCTGAGCAATCTGGAATAATTTACTGTTGTTGTAACGCATGCAAAAGTACATATGATGAAAAAATAGCTGTTCTCATGAGAACTATCTTGAGTTATCTCAAAAATTTTGTAATAACTAGCTATACGAGAACAAATGAATAGAACAGCAGACTGCAACCTTCATTTGATATGCGTTTTGTTCTGATTTGTTGACAACTTTTAGCTAACCTATCTGAATGAAAGTGTGTGTTTCTTTCTTCGCTCAAAGTGTTCAGAGCTCCGAATTAATGAATTTGCTTTCTTTTATAATAACATTTATTAAACAATTTTTTAGACCAAAATGTGGACTAAAATTATTATGCCTAGTGCATTGAATTTTTTTTATCAAAATCTTCAGAGCAATTTTCGAGATAATTAATATTTACCATTTTTTGTACAAAAAATTTGATGAAATACCGGTACATTTATGTTTGGGCCTAACAAAAAATAAAAAAAATTCGAGCTAATCATCTAAGTACCAAGTTTGAAGAAAATCTATTCAGGCTTTTAGGTTGTAGGTCGACCTGCAGGCAGACAGAGAAACAGACGGAATTACGGTGCCCGCTTTTTTGTGTTCTCTTACGAAATCGCTCCCATAGATTACGATAAAGCCAGATGAATACTCATACAATTAAAATGGGGGCGAAAGGTATTTTGCTTAGGAATAATTAATAATAAAGTAAGTAAATAAATTAATGATAGCTAAGAGTTCCAGTGTTATTAATAGACAAATCAGAGTGTAATCTATTGTGCTATTTGTGTTAGCTTAAAAAACTCTCTTGGGTGTCACAAAGAGAAAATTAGAGTACACACTAGTACTTCATTTTGACATAAGCACATAATAACTATAATGGGTAGAACATTTCTATTGTATATGGATTTGCATAGCGGCTACATAAGTTCCTATGTACTGCATAACTATGCACGCGTTTAGAGTATTCTAATGAATAAGACTGTTAATAATTTTGATTGTGTTCTTTTATTTGTATTAAGCACACTAAATAGGTATCTGCCCACATATTATTAAAGAAAGTAGCTTGACGTGCAAACAAAAAAGTTAGAAAACCATTATCAAGATCAAATATGTATGCAAACACTTTAAAAGTAGCTTTTTTCTCTTTACTAACATTACAATATAAAACAAATGTCTATCCAAGAGAGCCACATTTGTTTTCCGTTAGCAGGATTTTCTAGAATTCCTGAAAATCCAGACCACTTATGCACTCCTTAACACACATAAGTGAAAGGATTAGAAGAAAACATCTACCCAATCTGCCAGGTTTAAAAATGTTATTTTTACGTGCTTAGCAATCGATTTGCTGTCAGATACATTTACCGTCATTCCGTTGTGTTGCAAAACAAGAATGCAATCACCGCCATCAATGAAGGTAGCATTAACTTAAAATTCTTATGTATCTCCAGCGAACTTTGATGTTATTCCTGTGTGCGTTTGTTGAGCTTGAGTTCATTCTATATCTACCTCCGTATCCAGTTGAATCCAGACGGAAATTCCACAAGGATATATACATGTACATAGTTATTCAGTCGCTGTTTTCCGTATACACACATCCGTTTCGTCGGCTTCCGGTAGTGACAGGAGACGAAAAATAAATAAGAAAAAAATAAACACGAAAACAGAAGAACAGGAATAAAAGTTAGTTTTAAAATTCTGGCTGCTATTCGTCCTGTGGAGAGGCAATATTTGATTTTGAGTTATTTTTTCGTATGGAAGTAAGTATGCATAAGTAGTGGAATACTATTATGTATACATGTAGAACGAAATGTCGATGATGTACATAACATATCAGAAAAAAAATTATCAATCAATTGGAAAAATGAAAGGATGTTTCCAATGCTTTATTTTCACTTCACTTCGTTTCAACAAAAAGATTTTTTTTTGAGAATTTTTAGACTTGTTCAACTAATATATTATGATATCAACTTTTTCAGCAACAGCCCTCAATTTTTTAACGTTGCTCTAAAGGGTGGATATTAGAAGACTTACATTTCTTATCTACTGATGCAAAATTGACCCATTTCGTTGATTGATTGGTTATGATTCGGTTAGGCAAAAAAAACGAAACAAGGCAGCTGGAAAATTTAACAAAATTAGAAAGGAAAAAGGAAAATCTAAAAAAAAAAGATTATGAAATTGAAAGCCCTATTTAATGGAGCGCTGGATTCCGACAATTTTTGCTAATTTATGAAAAAGGTCGTTTTCATTTTTCTGTGAATCTATGTTTGCACGTTTTAAATATATGTATCTATATAGGGATATCTTTTGATGTGGGAAACATGGATTGAATTAATATTTTTTTTTATATCAGAGAGGGCATGCGAAATCATGTGAAATTAAGGTTTTTAATCACATCCTCGAGACAATCTCGCTTTCCGGAGTACCTGGACAAAAAAAACATGCCTGTCCCTCAAATGGTTTAAATGGTTCGGCTAGAAATTTCATTGCTTAATATTTGTTTAAGTTTAATAGGAATTACCTTTAACTTTAAACAATAAGATTTCTTTTTCATTCTCAACTATCTGCAGGAAGATTATACCTATCCTCTTAAGGAGAAAAGTGGTTTTGTTTAACGTGTACCCTGGTCAGTTAATTAATAATTACACGGTGGGCGTACCCACCTACGGACTCAAGGAGAAGGCAATGAGTGTTCCTTGCAACAAATTTCTATCTATGAGCGATCACTGATAGTATACGCGAATTGTATAGCAACCACAGCCACTGCGAGCTCTCCGAACAGGCCATCCCAAGACTGTAGTAGGATACAATTCCCCGCAGTACCGAATTACGGTATTACTGGAGCCTTTTCATCTACCTAAGTGAAGAATGCACTACCAGGTTTTCTTTGGCGAATGGCTACCCAGGATCGATAATCCTGCCCTTTTGTATGTTTTGCTGCTCAACTTAGGGACAAGGGTACCCTATGTAGAAATTATTCCTCACCATCGGGATAAATGGATCATCGTATTTCTACTAATAACAAGGCCATATAGACCTTGCCATATGGCTAGTTTCCCACTAATAGCCACATTAAACCTTCGTTCTATGACAAGAGCAGAAATGCCTCCCCAAGCAAGCTTGGTTCGCACCTACACAGCTAAAACTACCATCCATCAGAATAAATCCCTAAGGCTGGCAAACTAGATCAATAAGCCGAAGCTTACTCAATGACTGCATGTATTATAGAAGAATAATATATACCCTTGCTTGCGCAAGGAGATGTTGGCACAAGTGCCATACATTTATCAATCTTCTAGACCTATTTTCCTGAATATGTAGTTTTAGCTACACACTTACATCTGTGATTACTGAACCACGTACAAAACTGCCGCGGCAGCTGCCATAAATCGCTACGTTGTAACTGAGAAACTTACGATTTGCTAAGATTCACTATGCTGACCGAAGGCAGCAAGCTTTACCCAGCAAATACTCTGTGTATACACTATTCCGATGTCGGTCTGATGCTCCTGGCTTACTCACTAGCAGTGTCACCGTTTGCACCTTCCTAGTCCCTGGCCAGCCCACACACCCTTCCGAATGTTTTACCCCACTCCTCCAGTTCTTGGACTGACCAACCGTCCTCATCTTGGTAAGTAGGGGCTTCGTTTCCAGTTCCGTAGAACCTTCCGCTTACCGCTACCCCCTCAGAGCACACCATAACCAGATAGATTAGCCGCCCAGTGCAGAAAAGCCTGATTAAAGAGAAAGCTAAATATTTCTGAACGTTGCCCGTTTTTCACCACGAGGAGGAACTATCTTGGCTCATCATGACGGACCAGGAAGAACGGTTCCATTGCAAATCAACTGTCCGTATATTCCCTTGAGGCCCGCCGATCAGATTTCCAGAAAGACATCCTCTTAAGCACTTGACTATATTTCATTTTTATAATCATATTTATAACTAGAGTTAAAAAAAACATCGAACAAAACTTCAAACTTTCAAGACATGCGGTCTAAGTATAAACTCAATGTGCAGTGAAATAAGTTCAGTCCATAAAAGACTCCGACTTATTTATAAATTAGGATTCAATAATATCGTCGGTCATTTCAAGCTTTGAACTTATTTTGGAATAATATTGGTAGATAATTTAGAAACAACGTTAACTAAAACTGGACCCGAGATGGAACCTTGCGGAACACCCGAATTTGCTATATAAAATCAGATGTCTTCTGTAATGGCAAAATTTACCTCGACAATAATCACTTTTTCAATTTTCAAATTCCTTGTTTCTCCCCTTTGCATTTCTCTCCTTCTAAAGGTGTGTTCCCATTGTCTATCAGCTATCGGATCCCTCTCTCCAAGAAACAAAAAGCGATGTCTATTTCACACTTAATTAGGGCTGTTAACGAAACTTTTTTTAGTCTCGTCACGGTCACGTCAAAATTGAAAAAAAAAATTCAGTCTCGTCTCGTCTCATCTCGGTCTCGCCTAACCAAGTCTCGTCTTGATCTGTATCTTAATGTGCAGTCTCGTCTCAGTCTCAGTCTTGGTCTCATCCTTGCAAATAAACAAACAAAAATTTCAGGTTTTCAATTCAGGGGGTGTGGTATCATCCCGCTTTCTCATAAATGATATCAATAATATAGACCACTTCCAATTGCAGTAGATTGATGTAATTTTGTGGAATCGTATGCCTTAAAGTACGTGAAAATAGAAAAATAGAAAATTTGAGATTTTTCATTTAGGAGGCGTGGCATTCACCCACTTTCTGTAAATACAAATCTAAGATTTTTCATTCGAAGTGTCATTTTGAAATTATAAATGCATCTTGAAAACTCATGACTTTTCTAAGAACAAGAGCAATGTGGTATTTTATGTTAACATGAATGAAAAATTAAAACATTTGGATACCTGAAAAATTATGAGCTTACATAAACCACCAACCACTAATTAAACTATAATGGGCTGCATTCATTTAAGAAATGCGATTAAGATTGCAACAAGCTAACATTATCACATCCTCAACAATTATTGCATTGCAATCTTTGCAAATATGAGTGAGATCAGACCAACATTTAAAAAATTAAATTAATTAATTCATGAAGTTTTAATACCAACAACTACAAATTAAGAGATATTTTATTATTTAATGAGTACTGATTAACTTTTTGTGGGTTCGCGATATGCATGGGTAGTTCGTGAACGAACTCGTTCAATTAAGTGAACTAGGGAACTTATTTCAAGGTTTCTAGTTCAATAGTTCACTAGTTCATTTTATTTTATTTGGATGAAAAAAATTGTAGTGTCTACATTCAAATTCCTATTTTCTACATTTCACTGGAATATAAAAAAAGAAACAAGCGAATGAGCTTATCTCTTCTATTTTGTCGTAATCATTATTCTCTTCTTTGTCAAACAGACTAACGTTTAGTTCAATTTCATCGTCCCAGTTCGCGAAACTACCTAACAACCACACACAAGGTAAAGGGTTATCTATTTCGCGGTTTCAAAAGTATAGGGCTGGAATTCGTCATCTGTCAAACTAAGTTGTAAAACCAATTTTTTTCAGTTCAAAGTCTGACATTTACGGAAATGGATCACTTAACTATCGCACAACGCATAAAAATTGTTAAAACCTACTACAAAAATGATAATTCTGCCACAGCCACATATCGTCCTTTAAGAGGAGATTATGGTTTACATAGTCGTCCAACTTCGCAAGCAATTGGGAAAATTGTGAAGAAATTTGAAGACACTGGATTGGTTACAGATATTGTAAGGCCTGTGCATCATCGTTTCGCTCGTTCCAGCTGTAAGTGAAAGTGTTGCCAAAGACCCGAACGTGTCGATTCCTCGTCGTTCTCAGGAATTAGGACTGTCTTACGGCACATTATGGCGTATTTTGCATTTGGATCTACACCTACATCCATATAAAGTACAGCTTACACAACAACTGAAGCCAGCTGACCATTCACAACGTCGTAGATACGTCGAATGTGTGCTTGAACAACAGGCCGTGGACGGCGATTTTTCGAACAATATTTTCTTCAGCGACGAAGCACATTTCTCACTCGGTGGGTATGTTTATAAACAAAATTGACGGATTTGGGGTTCTGAGAATTCTCAAGTAATTGAAGAGAGGTCATTACATCCACAAAAAGTCACAGTTTGATGCGCTCTTTGGTCCGGAAGTGCGACTGTCACCGTCAATTCGGAGCGTTATGGTCATATGATAACCGACTTTTTTTGCCTGCTATTCAAGAATACAACTTGGAGAATATGTGGTTTCAACAAGACGGTGCCACATGCCACACAACTCGAGCGAATATGGCTTTATTACAAGAGATATTTCCTGGCCGCGTAATTTCTCGTCGTGGCGATATCAACTGGAAACCAAGATCATGCGATTTGACACCGCTGGACTTTTTTTGTGGGGATAGAAGAAAGACCGTGCTTATACAGATAAACCTTTAACTCTTGAGCACTTGATAACCAACATTCGTCAAGTTATGGCTGAGATACCGCCCAATATGTGTCAAATAGTGGTCGAAAATTACCTCAAAAGAATCGATGCTTGCAACAATTCGCGTGGTGGTCATTTAAATGATGTAGTGTTTCACACATAATGTCAACGTTCAAACTTTATAATAAAAAAGGAAATATCATGAAAAAAATATCGTATATGTGTTTTATTTACATTTACTTTTGAAACCTCAAAATGGATAACCCTATATAAGAATAAAAAATATTTAAAACGCGAAATGGGTCCACTCGAATGATGGGAAAATAAGCGTACGGCATATTCTCAATTTCTCATATGTACAAATATATTCTTAAAAGATTTTGCATTCAAGCTACTTCGGTTCCATGCGAACGCGTGTTCCCAGCAAGTGCCCAAATAATTAATGACAGACGAACTTTGCTCAGCCCAGGAAATGTATTTTTACATTCAAATATGTGAAATGCATACATAAAATATTACAATTTAACG
This sequence comes from Philhelius pedissequus, assembly GCA_910595825.1. Classification (NCBI taxonomy): domain Eukaryota; kingdom Metazoa; phylum Arthropoda; class Insecta; order Diptera; family Syrphidae; genus Philhelius; species Philhelius pedissequus. Next base: position 43,041,194 of record OU343163.1, read on the forward strand.
CAAAGGTTTTTAATATATGCACTTGTATGTTGTATTTGTATTTGTAACCCTTTAAATTACAAAATGTTACATTAGGTTCTTAAGACTTAAGCCCTGAAACCTCAAACTGAAAAATAAAATATTTGTGATATAGACTTGGTGTTTGTTGTTATTTTTAAATTATTATTGAAAAATTTAGATTTATATTGAATTTTCAGTGAAGTGAACTAAATTGAACTAAAAAGAACAAGTAACAAGTTTTGAACTAAATTGATCGAACTTAATCGAATTAAATTAATACAGTATTTCCCCTGGCTCACTCCTTCTGTAGCTGAGTTAACTCTTGAACCTCTTTTTAATTCAGAAGTATCGTCTTATTTATTTTAAGAATTTGTAATCTTTTTTAGTAAAGAAAGATAATTGTACAGAGCTCTAGCTTCTAGCCTTTTCAAACCCGATTTTCATTGGCTTCCTTCGGGATAACAAGGACAATGACAAGCTTACATCAGACTTTGAAAATAAGCATCACAGAATAAGTATTTCGAAGAAACAACTATTGCTCTATGAATATTCAAAAATAAATTTAAAAGTAAACGCATTTTAAAATATTAGTTTACCTAAATGCCAAATCTGTTCAAATAAACATCATCAACTCATGCATATTCAGATAAGATTATTTACAAATAGCCACCATTATCATAAAACTACGAATACATCCTTACCATCAATATTGAGGTTAATATTATCTATATATACTCCTTCCTTTAAATGATTCAATCTTCTTCGAATATATTTGCTTAAAAAGGATTCCATTAGACACAAAGTGCTCCAAAAGTGCTTTCGATTAAATCTTCTAACTCAAATACTCGTACAAAAAAAAAGTAGAAAAAGCCCTTCCAGTCTATAAGATAACCAACAAAATCAAACACTATTGATTTTCGGATGTTGAAAACATGGGTTTTCGAGGTGATAAATCATGGTAACATTTCGTTTCAGAATATAAGGGAAGAGTCATTACATGCACTACGTAAATACCTACATACATAAACATCCTATCTTCCTTCCTGCCTTCGTTTCTTCCTTTTAGCCAAAACTTCTAAACCTAAAGTGCTGGTTACTTTGGCCAATATTATCTATTTTTGCTCGAAAGCATTTTCACAATCTTCTACATATTTGCGAACATGATGGTTAAGAAGAGGAAATCTTATCCACAATATAGTTAATTGAAAATTCAACACTTTCATCTTCTAAGCCAAATCGATAGGTTTAGCTATATACTATATGCATAATAGACATACGTATAAAATGAGTGGAATATAAGAGGAATTTTGTGTATACGTGTTTTTTTTTTTCTTGTGAGGAGAGGCCGGGTTGGTGTAGTTTTGTTGTGTATACAGTAAAAACATCTACCTTGCGGTCTTCCTCTCATTAATCTTTTCAACACATCTAATTACCCAATGCTCGTCACAATTCCCACCCACGTACTATCATATCGAGGTGTTAATACCTGATGCTGGATTCATACATGGTAACAACTTTTTTTTTTGTTTGAACGTCAATTTAAGGTATTCTTTTGCGTATTCAGGAACTACATTAAAGGTAGGTTATATAGCGGGAGACAGTTAGTCATTTGGATCTATTCAGACTTTCAGCTGTTGTTCTAAATGAATACGAGAAAAGCTTTTTGAAGTAGTAGGTAACTATGACCGCATCGTTATTATTCCCAACGGGAACGGTAATGTGGTAGCAGTACAAGAGATTGGCATGGCTGGTATGGTGTGCACGTTGAGTCGTAAAGAAAATTTGTGGTTTTGTTGGAAAGTAAAATTGAAAGTCGTTCACTATAACGCTGGGTTTATAGCCTTTGGAGACTGGGTGGATTTGATGGAGTTGAAAACTGTTAATACCCAGTCATTAGATGAGAGAATCGATAAGACGATTCAGGAGTACGCAATTTTAACAGCTTTTGTTGGAAGTTTTGAAAACTCTTGAAAAATAATGATTTTAACTTTGTAGGAGATACTTGCAACCATCAGGTACGTAAACTTCTTGCAGTTTTTACTTGTGATATTATTTACGAATGAAGGTACTTTTGGGCAAATTTTACATTTGTACAAAAACGAACTTGAGATTTTGATCTAACTTGACATTACGATGATAACGAAAAAGAAAAAAATTTGGGGAGCGAGCTTTTAAAATGAAAATTCTGCTTTTCAAAATTCTGCTTTTTTTTTTAATTTTTTTGCAGTTTTTCAAAAACCTGCTTCTCAAAATTCTATCCGTCAACAAAAAGTAAAAAAATTCTGCTAATTTTTTTTTTAATTTTTAATTAACTTTTTTTATTTACAATAGTAAACGATAAACAAAAATATAACAAAACAATCCATTAGGTAAACTTAAGTATGACAAAAAAAATTACAGAAAAAAACAAGCAAAAACCAAAGAGAACAATGTTTTTTTAAACGCGCTAAGATAGCCAAAGTGAATTAGATCAGTTCTCTTTTTTATAATTCTTTTTCTTTGTTTGTTTTTCGAATCGCTTTTTCTTATTTTCTTTCAGAGGCACTGTAACTGAATAATTGCCTTAAGAAGTTGAGCGACAAAAAAATATTATTAAAATATTTATTAAAGCGTGCACTTTTTAACATTTTCCAAACCTTTGTTTTATTTATTATTTGCAGAATTTTGATGAGCAAAATTTTGCAAAGCAGAATTTTGTTAAAAGAATTTTGACCCCGGCAGACTCCAAAAAATTGGTCTCACAATTCCTTCTACCTGTCGTCGTTTGTGGATTTTCGTCAAACTTTTTACAAAACCGTCTTAGGGGATTTTCTAGACTAGGAATTGAATCTTTTTTTAGGCACAAAATTAACGGTACATGCCATACAATCATAATTGAAAAGGTTTAATTATCTCAAAAACAACTCTGGCGATTTTGATTTAAAAAGTCAGTGTACTATAGTACAAACTGGCATTTTGGACAGCAAAAATTTAAACATAAAATTTTATTGAGTATATGTAAATATGTATATTGAAAATAATGGCCTGCAGCGAACAAATTCTAATGTAGCTAAACATTGACGCTGTTAGTAGGTATAGGTATTCTAGTTATCCTTAGGTAAGTTTAAAGCCGATTTAGATAAGCTTATGTTAGTTCTTATTTAAATGAATTATTATCGAATGGATGATTCAAAGAATCGTTAGGTAATTACGTATTACCTATATGTACACATATGGAACCTAGGTATACTTATAGTACATTATGTATTCAGTGACGTAGATAGCATACAAATGAGTTTGTAGTTTAGTTAAGGCCAAATGGGTAAACATGATGTATAATTAAGTATGATACGCATAATAAAATTCTTTAGATTGCTTAGCTGTTAGAGTTTGAGGAAAAAATAGATGCCGTTTGAATTCTTGAACAAATATGAATACATATAAGAAATAACAAAAATATAAAAAAAAATGTTTAAATAAAATAATTGTTTTTTTTTCGAAAATTTTCAGAACATTCTTAGGAACAAAAATTGGATCGCCAACTAAAAGTAGTTATTAATATATGTATAAAATTTAAATTGAAAAAAAAAATCAGTGGCAAGTTAAAAATCTTATAAAATGTAAGTAAAATCGGTCTGTATTCATTGAGACAAGATTGTCTTAAACTGTAGTTTAGTAAATCCTGGGCGAATATGAATATGTTTTTTACTATACAAAATAAATTTTTTGTTAAAATTGAATTTGTTTTTTTTTTTATATTTGTACTGAAAAATTTTTCTAGCGACATTTTTTCAAAAGCTTAGCATACCTAGTAGCTTTCCACTATCTCATAAACGGCTCAACCGATTCTTTCGAAATTTCACACATTAATAGGTTTAGGTAGCCCAAATTATATGTATTTTTAAAATCATTTAAAAAAAAATTTAATTTATATTTCGAAAACTGCTCATTAAATTTTTTCAAAAATTATATTTATATGTATTTATTGAATACCTATGTATTGGCGTTTTTGAATTTTTTTTGAAAAATTTTTCAAAAAGTTAAAAAAAAACTTTTTTTCTCAAAAACCGCTTCACAGATTAAATTTTTTTTTTTTCATAAATTCAAATTTATCTAACAAATAAAATGGCGTACTTTTTGTTTAGCTTAAATTAGTTTAAGGATTTATTTCAGAATTTTGAATTATTTTTTTTTTTGATTAAGCCGATTTAATATTTTGTTTTTAAGTTTATATTATAATTTTTAAGACTGTCATACCAATTTTTTTTTAGAAAAAAATTTAAGATATTTTGTATACATAAAAAATGAAGTAAAAAACTGCTTTAAATATATATTTAGATTTTTAACAGAAATCTTTTGCATTCGATGTGATCGAACATAAGAGCAAGTTCGTGAGATCCAGTCGTGCATTTTATTTCTTAAGGAAAACGTTTTTTTAAATATTTAGGAGAATGTCAAAAAACTACTTAATACAATGTTTCCAAGAATTATCTGACTCGTTTTCGTATTATCGATACTTTCAAAAAATAATATTTTATTTTTAATTTCAAAAAACTGATTTTAGAAAATTTTAGCTTATAATACTGTTTAAGCTTTTTTATAAACAATTTTAAAAAATCAACTCAGGTACCAAAAATAACGATTTTTTAACAATTTACTTTACTTGCGATATGGCTTGTTTTGCATTTGGAAAAAATCGAACTCGAGATTTTAATCAAAGTTGACATTACGATGATAGAGAACACCAAAAAAGTGGGTTCCGCAATTTGTTTGTCTGTCTGTTTGTAGAACGATCTATAGCTTAAGCGGGCGAACAGATTTTGTTCAAACTTGGTGCTTAAGCGTTTTAGGTGGTTGTCCAAAGTAGATTTTTGAATCGTTGTTTTAGCCCCAAAAAGACTGGTACTTACCATACAAATTTGTCTACCATCTTAATTATCTCGAATACTATTTTGTGTGTACTACTTTAAGTATGGTCTACATTTTGGCCAAAAAATTGTGTTTAATATTTTGTTGTTAACAGTAATTTCCATACAACCATTTTAATGATTTTCGACTTCCTCACAAACGAATCAACGGATTTCGATGAAATTTTTTATACATGAGCTCCTTCGAATTCTAAATAATGCTGCATTTCAAAATTTTCGAAAAATAGTTTTTTTGGATTTTTGAAAAAGAAATATTTTGTTTTTTTTAAATTCAATATTTTTTTTTTGTAAATTCAATTTTTCCAAAACAAGGGGACGATTTTTTTTAATTAAATAATTATACAAATTTATATTATTAAATATTTAAAACGTTCATACCAATTTGTTTTAGTAAAAATTTAAGAATTTGTATATGTATCTAAAAATTAAGTGAAAAACGACTTTGAAAATACATTTAGCCGTTTCTATTAAAACTCTTTTGCATATGTGATCGAACATAGGAGCAAGTAAGCGCGATCCAGTCGTGCATTTTATTTTTTTAGGCTGTATGATGAAGGAGCACAGGTGTCATGCGGTACAAGAATGAGTAATACTATGTATATTTTTTTGGTTGCTCTGAACGTACCTTAAGGTGAAAATAAGTCCCATTTTTAGTATTGTGCGAAAATTCTACATCAATGCCAACCTAAGGTGTTACTCAAAGCTACGCTAAATACAACCTTAAATTCTGTGTGTATTTCAACTTTGCATTGAGTAGATAATTAGTAATCCCAATTTAACAATATCTGACTCAAATTCGATATTAGCTATTTCGCACACAGGTCAAAAGTCAAAAAATAAAATGAGTAATATTCCCCAATCAAAAAGATGACAAAACCAAGTCAGTAGCAAATTGATGTGAAAAAATTAGCAATATAAATGCAAATCAAAATAAAAATCATTCTAAAACAAAATCCATTTCGTCCTTCTCTCAACATAAGAAATTTCACTACCAACCCCCACCAATTCGTTTAAAAAATAAATCAAAAACTCATTGTGCTCCAAAACCAATTTTTAAGCAACAAATTCTCAGTCTTATCTGAGCTTCCGGTCCTAATCTTCCAAAGTATTATAGAGCCAAACATCTTCCAATACAATACGCCTTTAATAAATCAGAAAATTCCCCGTCTTCATGCTCCGTCTCGGAAATTAAATGGCGAGAAATAATATTATGTGACACAGTTGCATCTCCATAAAGTAACTCAGCTAAATCAGATAATCTGGTGATTTTCATAAAATGCTTACTGTATTAAGATATACTCAAAGGTCCCTCTCCGTCAACCGACTTTCTACTGTTGGTTGGCTTGTCTGTTGTTGAAGTAGACTTTTTTTCGTGGCTGAAGTCATTTAGCCATTTGCTCGTGCGAAAGAATACTTAAACCCTGGATTTAAATGCTCTTCAAATCGCATTTTGGATTCCAGGAAAAGACTTCAAAAGGGACATCAAAAACAAAACAAAAAAATTATTCACTTCTTTTAGTCCAGAGCTGCTAGACCCATCACAGAGTCAGAATGGGGACTAAATAACGAGAGGCGTTAATCGCGAGAAGTTTACATCGAATGTCCTTTTTCATGGCTTCTGTCTGAAGAAGTTTTAGTTTTTCAATGTTGCTCTGGTCCATTTTCTTTAAATTCATTTTTATCAAATTAAATTTAAAGACATAAAAATGATGATTAAGCAATATCTTCGAGAGAGACATTAACCCGAAGACTTGATGACAGTCATTGGTTTTTAGCTGCAGATACTCGTATAGTGCTTATATTGTACATGGTGCAGCATGAAAACATCCATCGTTTGAAAGCACAAAATTAATACCCGAGGGGACACTTTCAACAGCTTTCATTTTGTATAAATGGGTGCCATTATATTTTCCCTGAACCGTGCACCATATAATGACATACGAAAGGACTTCTTCTTTGAAAAGTTTTCCACACACATAAAAGGGTCAAGCTGGAAGCTTAACATATGCTTGACACTTTTTCTTTGTTAAATATATTTTTCGTGGGGTTGAAGATCTTTTCTTCTTTAATAACAAAAAACATAATAGGTATACATAAATAAATTAAATCCTTTGAGGGTTTTGAGGATTTTATAAAGGATTGTGTTTTTTTTATTTAGGGACATTTCTTTGTGTTTTTGCTTATTAAACAAAAATATAAAATAAATAGCATAACTTTCTAAAATGTATTTTTCTTCTCCTTGCAGAAGTATTATGCAAATAAATAAAATTTTGTACGGTGAAGAAAGGCTTTGAGAACGAGAAAAACTTTCAAGTTCAAGCCGTGGGGAATTATTCGTAATATAAATTCCGTTAAGTTTTTTTTTTTACAAAATAGTTCTAAGTTCTAGTAAAACATAATATATGAAGGGCCTAATAATGGTTGTCAAATATCAATTCGTTGATTAACGATACAACGTATCAATTGATAGAATTTTTTTTTATTATGGTTCTCATTTTTTGATAGTTTTAACGCCTATTGAGAATGCTGAACAAAATACAATTGTGAATTGGTCCTGTTTGATCTGACATTTGGCCTTTACTTAAAAACGCCATTGTTTTTTGTCTGGTCGTGCCAGTACGCTGTTTTTGAAATTTACCAAAATATTTTGCAAAATATAAGTATTTGCATAAATTGAATGTTCATATTTGTTACTTATTATTTTTCTGTACAATTGTGAGCAACAATAAATTGCTAGAAAAGCTCGCAAAGTTGATGATACTGCACTTGGATGTTGCCAAAGGAATTTGTAGTATGCCAACAATGATAAATGGAAAATGGGAAGAAATTGTGCTGGAACTAAAACAGTCTTGGACCACTAGAAAGAGACTTGGCTAAGTGTCAAAGGGTAAATGGAAGACAGAAGAGTGACACAGAAGAAGCTGTAAGCCATTTGATGCATTTGGATTCATGTATTGACCCGCCTGGAATGGAAATTGGCGTGGCTTGTTCATGCCGATTTTCTTCCCCAGAATCATTTACACCAAAAAATAGTTCAACCTATGAAATTTCGTTATATTTTAACTAAAAACAGTTGAAAAAAAACCTTGAAAGTTAATCTATCAGCAGCGAATTTCTGACTGATTGAAAATTTTATAGATAACAATATTTTCAAAAATAGTAATTCCAAGTTATTAATTTAAAAGCAAATTTAGTTTATCAAAAATTTTGATAGTTGACAACCATAAAACCTGTTCATTAATTTCGCTGATAGGTATCAAATATTGTGTTAATATTTGACAACCATACTAGGGCACAAAGTCTGATTTGTTTTATCTGAAATATCAAGAATTATTGGAGAAGTTACTGCAAGCAAAGCATCCATTTTACTTACGATATACATAAGTACCTACTTTATGCTAAGTTTTTGATTCGTAAAAAAATCGAACTTGAGATTTTGATCAAAATTGCTATTACGATGAAAGTGAAGATAAAATTAAGAAGATTGGTAATTAAAAACAACCGTTTTCGTTGTAAATTTGTATTATGGAATTTTTTGGCGGTAAATTTTTACTTGGTATATATGTAGGTACTTTAGCGCAAGTTTTGCATTTGGAAAAAATCAAACTCGAAATCTCAATGAATCTTTACATTACGATGATAGATAACCACAAAAAAGTGGGTCCCGTAATTCTGCCTGTCTGTCTGTATGTAGGTCGACCTACAGCCTAAGCCGCTGAAGCGATTTACTTCAAACTAAGAAAACTTAAGCATCTTAATTCAATTTCTTTTTTTAATATATTTCTTAGCCCCAAAAATAGTAATTCTTGATTATCTCGAAAACAACTCTAACGATCTTGATAAGAAAAATTCAGATCACTATTATAGGAGTAGTCTACATTTCGTTTTTTTTTATGTTCAACTTTCTCATTAACAGATCAACGGATTTCGATCAAAATTTTAATAAAGAGAGGCCCTTAGGATTCTTAATAATGCTGCATTACAAAATTTTCGAAAAGTATTTTTTTTATATTCAATATTTCGAAAACCAGTGGATGATTCATTTTTTCATATTATGTTGATAACTTTATATTAATTAATTATTAAAATTGATATACAAAATTTTGTTTAGAAAAATTTTGTCTAAATTTTATATATATTTGAAATTAAGTAAGAAATAGTTTTAAAAATATATTTAGCCTTTTCTACTCAGAATCTTGTGCTTACGATGTAATCGAACATACGAGCAAGTATTTGTGGTCCAGTCGTGCATTTAATTTTGGTTCATGGACGGAATTTTGATAAGAAAATGTGTGTGTAGGTACTTATATTATTACTTGCGATATAGGTACTATGGGGCAAGTTTTGAGCTTGAAAAAAAAATCGAACTCGAGATTTTAATCAAAGTTGACTAAACCGCTGAACCGATTTTATTCAAACTTGGCCGTCTTAGGTGATTGTCCCAAATAGATTTCTGAATCGTTGCTTTAGCCCCATAAATAACGGTACTTGCCATACAATTTTTTTTCCTCTTAATTATCTCGAAAACGGCTCTAACGATTTTGTTAAAAATTGTTGGGTCTACTACTTTGAGTATGGTCTACATTTTGGCCAAAGATTTTGTTTAAATATTTTGTTATTAACGGTACCTGCCACACAACCATTTTATTGATTTTTAACTTATTATAAATGCCTCAGCGGATTTCGATCAAACTTTTATACAGGATCTCCTTCGAATTCTAAATAATACTGCATTTCAAAATTTTCGAAAAATATTTTTTTTTGGATTTTTGAATAAAAAAAATATTTTTGTGAAAATTCGATATTTTGAAAACGAGTGGACGATTTTTTCTGAAATTTTGTTTTTGAATTTATATTATTAAATATTTAAAATGTTCATACCAATTTTTTTGTGGAAAAAAAAGAAGAATTTTTTTATATAAAAAAGTAAGTGAGAAACGACTTTAAAAATACATTTAGCCGTTTCTATTAAAACTCTTTTGCATATAATGTGATCGAACATAGGTGCGATCCAGTCGTGCATTTTATTTTTTTTTTTGTTTTTAAATAAAACAAATACATTTGGCTCTTATTAGCTGTACTTTCCATAGAAGCACTTTTCTTATTTTCGACTTCCTTATTATTTTTATTATTAGCATCGGCTCATCCAATAATAAGAAATCTATAGATCTTATTTTTTTGTCACATAACATGCTTTGAGTTAAATCGCATATGACAGTTCGTTAATGCAGCGCCTTCGGAATCTTCCTCATAGCGGGCCAACAATTTTCTGCAAGACTTTTCTTTCGAACGCGGTCAGAGTGCCTTTTACTAAGTACCCAAGTCTCGGTTCCATTAGTGAGTACTGGTAAGACCATGGTCCTTTACATCAGGAGCTTTGAACTTATTCTTATATTTCTGGACTTAAAAATCTTTGACAGACTATAGAAGGATTTACCGGTATTGAGCAGCCACCCGTGTATTTCTTCTAACATATTTTTATCGATTGCTACTATTCACCGAAGGTATTTAAACGATGGCACCTCTTCAATAATCTAGCTGAACTTGACTTATTATAGTGGTCATGGTATGTCAATTAATTTGCAATACCATATTCTCTTATGATCCTCCATAGTTCTTACTTGGCTATGCTGTCATAGGTGGTGTCATAGTCTATAAATATTTGGTAAGTTGGAGTGTTAAATTCTAAACTTTTTTCACCCATTGTCTTAGGTTAAAAATCTGATCAGTTCTAATCATCGAAACTGATCAACGAGGGCTATACGTAATGTAAACCAATCTGCAGAAGGATGGGCTTTCATATACAACCAAAACCAGGTTTCGGCGTAACCTTCTACGAACTGGTGAAAATGAGAAAAAATCTCCTGCCAAGTTGCACCATAGCAATTCTTAAGTCGATCTAGCCTGAACAAGAACTCATCGATGGTCATATTTGAGCTATCAAATTTAAGCCCCCACTTATGGCAACTATGTATTCTTTTAACTGTACCACTGGGCCTATTAGGAGAAGGAGCATTTACTTGAGAAGTAGGACTTGCTCCGGAAGCTATTATAGATGGATCACTAAGTCCTAAGTTCTGCAACCGTGATATGAAGTCCTCTGATGTGGTGTTAGCGAAATTAGGCGTTCGTTGGTTTGAACCTATAGTAGAGGGAAAATGGCGTTTTTGGGGTTGTGGTTGAATAGAGGAGGAAACTGAGACCCATTTAGGCTCCGATTCGTTACGCTTACGCAGCTCAAATTCGTTTGGAGAATCAGTAGCAGTAACAGGTCTTGAAGCGAATAGCTCTTGCCGAATAGCAGTTATAAGGTCCTGTCTCAATGCAGTTGTACTCCTTTCCATTTCTTTTTGCATAACTTTCATGTCTTCTGCCCTACCTAAACCAACGGTAGCGGTCACTATTCCTTGAATGTATTTGGAAAGCTCTACTTCATCAATATCTAGACTTTGTTCTTGGATTCGTGTAGTTGTTGTTTGTTCTCGCCATGGTTGCTTCCCTGCTTTTGGAATAGCGCCAGTTGAATTTCGGACACCGTTTTCTGTGACCAATTTATTTGCGGCAGCTCCAGCATTGGATCCCGTTGCACCACCCGATTCACTCGACACATTTGAAGCAACCTCTACATTTGAAGCATCATTTGCATTTCGATTCCTACTTTAATAGGAACCTTTCCTGGGAGGTAGACCACGCCTTGACATCGTAGCGGTCAGAAAGAAAAATATCAAAAGTAAATTCCGAGTTCAAAATGCTCAACACACAATTTCCAAAAAACAAAACGCGAAGTTTTGGTAACCCCCAAAAGAGTATGAGGTCTTGGTAACCAGGTTGGTCGCATGGTCTTACTCATAGAGTGAGATCGTGTGACAATAGGGTGGGATATTCCTCAGAGAGCAATACCAGCAAAGCTCTCCTCATTTCACAGGGACAACGAATTCTTCTGTTTGGGACAATCAGCTTCGCGAATTTTTTTTTTGTACGAATTTCATACGGCATGAATATACGTAACGGCCGTCCAGACTTCCAACTTCAAGAATCCCCCCCATCCGACGAGCTAACCATCGGCCATGCTAGCATGCCGCGCAGTTGGGACCTGGGCACCCATCCGCTTCTGCTGCCAGGAGTTTTAGAGTTCCTGTAAGCTTTGGATCCTACTGGTAGTGTTAAGAGTGGGTGGTTATATGGGTTGAGAATTTTTAAGATCATCCCTTCTCTAAAACACATAGAGCGTACGTTACACAGTTTAAGTCTCCAAGGATAATTTTTAGATCTTACTTTGGACAGACATTGTACTTGTTAAACCTTAGTTTCCTTATTTTTTCGGCCGTCACGATGAGGCTATTGTCACACATCCACCAGTATTTATTCGGCTGGTGGCTGAGGTTTAGTGACCCTACTAGTTTCTTTGCACTCCGTACCAGGATTAAGTAAAAAAATGTACACCCAAATGTACTGTATACGCGTTAAGACAATGGGATTAAAATAAAATCATATTTATATATTTATGTTAATTATAATACAAACTCATTCATATACAAATAAATATGTGTATATTTTCCAAAACAACATTTTCCATACAATTTCATATTTGTAATCCGAATATTTACATTCAAAAACAGAAATATTATCATCTCAATCCCATGACAGTTTTACATCCTTTTTGTAAATAAACATCCATATTATAACAAAACGACACTTTTGTATGAATTCTCCTACATACGAGAACATATATATACATACGTCATACATGCACATGTATATTTTCTCAAAACGCAAAAGGATTTAAAATTGTGATTTATAAGTTTCAACCAAAAAAAAATATGTTTAATTCACCAAAAGTAGCTTAAAGAGTTAAAATGTGACAGTCGCTGTCTGTGGGAAATAATTCCATATTTCATTTTTAATTTTCCAACAAATAAATAATACAAAAAAAACTCGCTGTCCCACTGGGATCCAGAATCAGAGGAAGCAAGACTGCACTGATGAACTCTCTTTTTTATTAAATGTTGTAAGCTCTCTAGGTATATCATTATATTTATTGTGAAAGGACTAAGGCAAAACTTAAAGCTAAGAGCTTAATTGCTTGGACCTATTGTCAGTATTATGAAAAGATTCGTTTACTGCCACACAAACACACAAAAAATTAATTTTAAAAAAATAGAAACAAAACGACGGAGAGAGTCTATGACATTGACGCTCAACCCTTGGCAAAACAAAAATGTGGATCATCAAGGATACACTGTGTAATTTCACCTTGGGGCAATACGCGAGTACAAAAAAAAAACTCCGGAAAGTGGGCAATTAAACTCAACAGTTAATCCGTTTAAGTGTCCTTTTTTACCATCACAACTTCTCTAGAGGCATAAGAGATGCTTGCGAATGCAGCCGCCACATCTGTAAATAGAAGGATGTGCTTTTAAAAAAAAAATAAAAAAAGGATTATTTTCAATTTGAAATCCTTTCCAAACAAATTGTTTCAATTTAAAGCTGGAGGTAATTAGCTCAGTGGAAGATATGCTTTGACCTTTTTGGAGAGTGCATTTTTCACGCTTCAAATTCAGCATTTTTTCTTTTCGGACAAATTAATTCATGCATGAAAATGAAATAAGTATTTAGGGCTTTGTGCAAATGAAATTATTCGTTCAAAAGCATTCCATTCACATACACACACACGGATCTCTGAGCGTAAAAAGAGAAAAGAAATTCCGCAACAAAAAAATTTAAGCGAAATAATTGGTTGTTTTTTCTGCATATGCAAAAGAGAACGCGGAATGCAAGTTAAATTTGTGAAATTCAAAGTGTCTCCAAATGTAATGTAAGCAGAACAGAACATTATACGAGTTGAATTGTGTATATGTACTACAACCAACCATTGTTAAAGTTTTTAAAATTAAAATTAAGAAACTACATCAAAATGTCATTCTGACAGCTGTCAGTGGTATTGACATGGAATTAAATTGTTTTTGAGGTAATATTCTCACTTTGAAAAGGTTATTTCATTGTTTAAAGTACTTACATATAATATAATAATATTATGTAGAGAGGTTTTTATCCGGTCCTTTCATCACAACTTATTGAAATTAATTAAAAGCAAACACACTTTTTAATTTTTTTCTTGATAAACTTAGCTGAACGAGCCTAATTGGGTGCACACGAATAAAGCGAATATAACTTTTTGGCACTTGTAAATGTCAAAGTGTGGTTTGAATTTTGCATATATCCAATGTTTGACAGATAAAATAGACTTTTGGGGAGCTTAACTGTAGTAAAAGATAAAAAAAGAGACTTCGATGATTAACTAGTGGCTTATTGTTTTCAAATAGAATTTTAATTTAAATTTGTTCATTTGAGACTTTAGGTGTTTGAAACTTTAAAATGTTTTAAGTTACCAGTTACCTTTCTGCCTTCTGGGTAACTGAAGGATGCACTTAGTGCAAGAATGTCGCATTCGCACTACTAACATTTCAGCTTCTATAATATTTCGGTAAGGTTTTATCGAAACTAAAATGACTCACCGAAGCTGAAATATTTGTTGGGAAGTATACTCAAAATATGTATTTTCTTTTTCAATGTAAAAGTAATGATTTTTTTTTAAGACATTATTTCCAAAATTTTGCAATAAAATTAACTTCGTCTTCATCATTCATAGTACTCCTACATGCGGAATAAAATTCTTTAATGTTTATTCTTTAATAAATATACGAACAAGTATATGGGTACTAATACTACTAAATCAACTGACAATAAAATATATTCCTTTCCTTCCCACACAATATAGTCCAAATCGCAAAGCTTACATAAATCATTGTAATATGAACTACGAAAAAGTAAATTCTTTCTTATTGTTCAGTTCCTGGGAATAAGCTGAATAAGAAAAAATCACAATCCACATAGTGAATTATGTTATTCTAATCGGTTCTATCTTATTTTATTATGACAGATCTTCTCTACCAAACGAAATTCACCAGTACAAACCACATGTTATCATTTTTCTTATTAAGAAGATTCACACAGTAAATACACAGAACCACAAATAGAAGTAATACCTTTCTACACGAACTGACATGACGTAAACGGAGCTTTATACGGTTACCACTTTGATAGTTTTCAAACGAAATATCGCGACGCCAAATATGCATTTATACTGGAGAAACAGCTTTAAAAATATCACGCAAAAAAATCGCATTTCAGACCGTAGAAATTTATCTGTTTTTATTTTGTTTCCTGAATGTTAAAATTACAGTGTGTAGCATAAGTAAGGTTCTGATTTACTCGTATTTTTCATGAATAACAATTTAAGACTTGATACGTGTACTATTTGCGTAAGTTTACTATTTGTTAATGAACTGTTAAACTTTGTATGGGAAATTATTTTCACGAATTGGATAAAATTCTCCAACAAATTATCTGGAGTTAATTAATAGAATTAGTTCAAAGAACATTTGAGCATTGGTCACGTTCAAAAACTAAGAAGAGTTTCTAATCTCTAATGGGCCAGTTGTCAAAAAAATCGAACAAGAAATATTATTATATTATATTATATAATTATTTCCCTTCATTTCAAGACATTTATGTCAAAATTATCACCTATATTATATACGAATTAAAATTAAAAATTTAGAGTGAAGTCAAGTTATATTGTCGAGGATTATGAAGAAATCTATCCAACCGAAAAAGAATTCTTGGTTTGATTTCAGCTGTTAATATGTTAATAGGGTTAAAGAAGTAATTTTCCGGAATTATAAATTCAATTCCTTTGAGGAAACGGAAAGAAGTTCAAGCAAGATATTAAGTCTTGCAACGCTCATGTTCAGAGAACTAAGTGTTCGAATGATCCAACATTAAAGCAAATAAAATGCACGACTGGATCGCAAGCACTTGCTCTTATGTTCGATCATATCTTATGCAAAATATTTCTATTTAAGATCTAAAAATATTTTGAAAGTCGTTTTTTACTTAATTTTTTATATATACAAAATTTCTTTATTTTTTTCTAAAAAAAATGGTATGACAATCTTAAAATATTATATAAATTTTAAAAATTTAACCTTCAACGTTAATCACCCCCGCCAACTTTTCTTTTATAGAGAAATTAACTATAGTGGAAGGAAGGTGAAATTATTTTTCTTGACGCTATCTTAATGGCAATATTAATTGGCAGTTTTCTCCCGGCCATTTTTTTAATGACCAAAATAATTAAAAATGTTCAAACCATTTACGCGATCATTAATATCGATCAAATGGAAGAAAGAAAGCCAATTTCGCACTCGTGTAAGCCCGGCTTCTACGCTCATGCGATTCTTAAGCGTTGATTTTTTTGTTCCCCCTTTGGTTCCAAGAATGCTTTTACAAAAATGTGATTTTTAACAAAAAATTTATTTAGTCCAATTGAAGAACAAAGAACGAGAAACGATAATCCTATTCTCTTTAATTTTAGCACATATTTAAAAACCGCAATCAAAAATTGAATGGTGTAAAAGCAGTTTAATCGGGTTCTGTCTTCCCTTAATGGTTTGTGCATTTACTTAGTACATTTTTTAAAATGGTTGATGAATTCGGTAAGAGATATTTTAAAAGGTAAAAAAGTCCCTCCCGAATTCATGAACTTTTTAAAAAAAAATCGATTATCAAATTCTCCGACGTGCGTTACTTACGTAGCGTAATTTTCAATTTTACTCCTGCCGACAGCTTAGATGTTTACACATCAAAAACTTTAGTTTTGTATTTCGATCACAGAATGTTTTTTTAAAGGGGCGGCAACCATATGATAGTCTGGTCGAACACCCATGTCCTCGAGCAACTACAAACAAAATATATGTACATATTTAAGTTTGTATTCATTTCAGTAGAATTACACCTCCTTCCAATGAAGACTTATGTACGATGAAAATCCTTTTTATATTAAATTCATAAGTACGGGTATAACAAACAACAGGAAATCTGCAGAAAATAAAAAAACGTAAACCACAACAACTAGCTTGTGTGATTCGAACTGAAACTGACAAAAACTTTTTTTTTTATTTTATTGGCAACACAATCCCTGTTTACTATTCGCATAAATAGGTACCAGGAAAGGATGTCATCATAAAAGAAACAGGTGAATGTGGATACCGTTTCGGTGTCCATTGTCCATTGTCGTTTCCAGATTGTTGTTGTGGTTGTTAGTTTCGTATAAGGTAGGCAGAAATAAATTGAACAAAACAAAAGCAATGCAAGGCAAGTCAAAGCAAGGACATCCAATTTCGTTAAGTATATGGTGACTATGAGTTTACTAACGACACAACTAGAAATAGCATGTTTATAGGAAAATGTCCTTTTTTGTGCTGATAAAGATGAAACCAAAGATGAATTGTGACGTATGAACTAAAAGGGTGCCAACCACATCACCGACATTTAGAACCAGTTGGACTTTTTAGAGTCCAATTTAATATTGTGAGAGATGTGCAATTTTTGTACATTTAATTCAAATAAACTCACACTATTCTTTTAGACCGGATAGAAGGGTTCTTGTATGTATGTGTGAATACTGTTTGATGATGATTTGTAATGGTACTGAGTGTTTTGTTTTATTTTGTTTTGGTTTGTTCATACAACATAAGTTTCTATTTTATGCCTTTCACATTCGATTTAAATAGTTTTTCTTATATTGTCCTTGTTGTGTGTCCTTCCGACCGCAAAAGAAACTTAATTGGTGATTTGTTGTTGGAGTTTGGACATATCCTTTCTTCTCACATCAATGATGATGTACATTATATACTTATAAGTTCGTATTGGAAAAAAAAAGTTGTACATCAGCTATCTGAGATATCCTTTTTAGTTTGGTGGTGACCTTTAGCGAGCAAAATGAAAAGCTATTATTATTGCTGTTTATTGGATAGGATGCCGATCATTTTCATTTTGGGTTCGTTTAAGAAATTCTTTTGTTTACTTTATATCTTATATGGAAGGACACAGATTTCATTATATATATGTACCTTTGGAGATTAATAAAAATGTATCTTTTTTCCGGTTTGAAGAGGTTATGTAGGAGTTAGAATTTTCCGGTTAATGGTTTGGAAACACGAATGTGCTCTGGAGACAAGAAGTGGACAAGGACGTTATGTGTTCGTATGGAGGTACCTATTGCTTAACGATGTGATACATAATTAAGTGAAACTGTCTTAAGTAATTGCCTTTTTGTATGTTAGGTTAGGATGGTTAGATATGGTTTTTATATTGGCTGTGAGAAATGCTTGAATTGGGCAGTTATGTGGAGTTTATATGGTTGATTCCAATAATTGTGTAGGAAGACCTTTAATACGGACCATAAAGCATGAGCGTGAGCATTTATTGGCCTAAGCAAAAGAAATGGTTGAGTGACTTTTTGGGTTCCCTTTTTCTAAAGGTTAAGTTATGATTAGTTTAAATACTATTGAGTTCTAAGGATATGGTATGTTGGTCATTGAAGGATCTCGAGGATATTCCTTTCTATATTTTTTTTCTTTTTTGTTATTCTTTTTTGTAATGCTTTTCTTAACGGAAACAGGAAATAGAAATAACAACTTATTAAGTTGATGTGCTTCATACATATACATATATATCTTAAGGTTTAAAAGGATATATTTCGAAATTTAAAGAGAAGTTTTTGGCTTTCTTTTCATTATAGGTATTCATTCTCACTAGTACCTTGGAATTCAAATTGCATTATTTTAGGGCGTCATGACCATTGAACAAAGGCTTTTAAAGGGGCCTGAGGCAGAGGTGTATCGTGGGATATTATTCTTTCCCTAAGCCCCTTGGTGTGCATTATTTTTTAACGCGATGCGAGTTTGACTTTAGAATGATATATTTAAATTTTAAGATGGCGAAACAACAGTCCGCAAAACACAATTGGATTGTCCAATCGGCATATTTGCGGGAGAGAGCGAATGTAGTTAGGACACCACCGCCTATCGTACTCACACATTACAGCCCAGCTGTATAAGCTGCCATTGCGACTAAATTTTCCGACCTCACCCACTCAATTAGTAAAAGAAAGTTGTGGAAAATTAAAAACAAATTTAAATTCAAAAGCGCTTTCATTTCTTCCTCTCGAATATAAAATAAAATAACTCTTTTGGAAAATTGGTCAGAAACGAACTTCAAGTTTAAATTTCGGAGAGGAGAGTTTGGCTATTATTTCTGTTTCGCGAATTAATTTACTTTAACTTCGTTGAGCTTTCGCGCAGACTGCAGAAATGGAAGATTGGGGATTCGCGTTTATGCTCCATTTTGCACATAAAATTAACAGCCATTATCACATAGAGTAATATCAGCGTGGGGGACCAAGATGTCCCCCGTGCTACATTTAGAATTGCTAGTGACCAGACCATATATCTGTCACTTATAAAGTTATTTGTGAGGACCGTCTGCCAATCACTCTCTTATAAACTGGACCGCCTGTCGCAAAATGGATTATAGGAAGCAAATGTGACCTATCCGTCATAAAAATTAATCCACCAAATACGAAGGCCTATTTTGGTTACCTTTCTAACATGATTCAGCTGAGCTCTACAATCATTTTGGAGCTGCAACGGGATGGAAAGGTGAAACATGGATGGAAGGACGATAAGGTAAGCGAACTTATTGTGCTAAATTTACCGCAATACTCTTTCAATGTTCAGCAGATATGATCTATATCTATATAATACTTCCAAAAGTATTGGCTATATATACCTACATACATATAACCAATACTTCTTCTACTTCTTACACGCCCATATGTATAGTCCAACGTCGTAGACGCGTTATCCAATACACACAGACGATGTCCTTAAGATCCCCTGCTTAAATATAAATTGTAATGTATATGTATGTTGTAGAAAGCCAGAGCCCTCGATCTCTCTGCCCTCCGCCCACAAGACAATTCGGAATCAAATAGCTTATCTCGGAAACATAGACTGCCTGTACGACATATCGTGTTGTCCCTGGCTGAAGCTATCATCTTTCCTAGATAACTAAACGGCTTGATTTTGTTGGATTTTGGGTGTTGCGGCCAGTTTTTATGGTTTGAATGTTTGCTATGGCGTATGACGCTTTTGATTGATCTTTGGATGCCCCCGTGGCTGAATAGCGCTACATCCCTCTTAAAAAAAACTTTCTCTGAGCCAAGCCAAGGCACCTAGTCGGCTAGTCCAAAGATCCACCTACTTCATAGACTAAATTTTTCCTTGGAGCTACTTCATCGCATTGAAAAAAGCAATCATATCTTTCTTTTCAGAGAATTCGTGAAAGTGTTCAAGGAATGTTTTATCAAACAATTGCAGTGATGTCCATAAAGTAAGGTAGTGAGAAACTGTTTCTTTTTACTGTTTTTCTCCACAGCTTCGGCACTGACTGTTGTAGGGATTTCCTTATTTTACCACATGTTCACCTATTGGCCAGTGTTCCGTACTGTTAGCAAATATCCTGGTTATGTCCTGCGTTTTTCTGCATATTACTTCATTCGTACGTGATTTGGAATAAGTTGGCCACATCTTTCTTGTGGTATGACACAATTAGTTAGATTTGTCCATTTACGGTTGGAATCCGATAGGTATTTCGAGAGTATACTACATTCCACAGCTTCCATCGGAAATAAACCTTGTATTTAAGATGCAATAGGTATTTGGTTTCACAAATTGTTCATTAAGAAAAATATCTACAGAAAACTATTTATTAAGAACTTACTGAAAAACGTCACTTTTATTTTGACGAATGTCGACAAAGACTGTCGACATTTTGTGTTCAATGCCTTCTTGTTCTTTTGTGAATGTTTATCTCTCTCTGAGAGATTTTTACCATCTCGAAAAAACAAGAGTGAATTTTTGTGCACAAAGTACGGAAACAAAGCTAAAAATATAAAATATGTCAAATTTGTTGACTTTTAATCAATTTGATCTGAAGCCATTACACAGGTGAACACCATTTTTGTTTCTCAGTTCCTGATATGATTTTCTTGTTCCTCCCATACACTGATCTCTATAAAACACTGGATAGTGTATTCCCTACAAAGTATAACAGTTTTTTTGACTCCATTTGAATTTGACAGCAGCACCATTGCAATTGCCTATCTCGTTTTTTTATAAAAAGAGAGAAAGAAATAGATTGCACTCCTTTTCAAAAAAAAAAAATTGAAAAACAATTTATTTTTATTGTCAGTTTCAATCAAGATAATAAGAACTACAAAAAAATCAGAAAAGGAAAGACGGAAGACGGACACGGAAGACCTGGACAATTGCATCTCGCAAGAGATTATATCAATCAAGACGAGGCGAGGGAGGAATTGATATTGAAACTGGAAAGAAGTCCTTCGTGAAGAGGATAATTTCGATAAGAACGTTTCAAGGAAATTGTCAAAGCTAAGCACAAAGTTGAAAAGAAAAAAATGAAAAAGCAAGAATTTCGAAGACGAAGATGAAGTCGACGACTTTGGTAGTGATGAACACGATCAACATGATGTCGATTTGTCATGTTTGCCGAATACAGATAAGATTTAGAAGAAGACGACAAAGAAGATGAACCACGTCACAAGAACGTGAAAGATATTGCAGAAAAATTATCATTAAATATGGAAGCTGAAATTATTGCAATGTAATTGTTGGGAAAATAAAACAAGTTCAAGTTCTTTTACAAATGGAAGTCAATATTGTTGGTTTCTCTGTCTTTTTTCGTCTTAAAATTCTAGGTTATTTACAATACATATTCTGGTAACAGAACGTTTTAAGGAAATGTGTTTTCTTGTTGGTGGAGTTGAATGATTATGCTGTTTTTTTTCGATTTTCTGGTCGATTTTTATCCAATCTCAATGGTTTATGAGAACTTCAACCAGTCGACCCTCACCGCCAGCCTAAGATAAATTTGCCTTTATCAGTGATACAAGGTACGGCTTAAGAAGCCGCTTTTGGCAATATTAAGCTAGCACCGAAACCACTTTCAATTCAATATTTAATATTTAATACACACTAGAAACAATCAAATATATCATTAGTATGGCTTTTTTATTAAGAAAAATTCGTACTTAAACTTGTTTAAAAAAGATGTGTAATTTAAATTTTATATTTTTTTGAAGAAGGTGCCCTTGGTATGGTTGATTAAACAAATTTAATTTCAAGCATAAGCAACCATCTTGAAATGTAACTTTGGCAACAAAAATGTTATACTGCTATACTGACAGGGTCCATGTCAGTATGTACAGTTATTACAGTTTTCTATTGGGGTCGATTTTTTTGTGTGAATACACTATCCAGTGTATTATAGAGATCAGTGCTCCCATATAACTTACTAATTATAAAGAAGTTTTACCTGAAAAAGTTTGTTTTTATAGCTAGAAGTTTGATATTTTGGTTTTATGGGAAATACTATTTTTTTGTTTTGTTTTAATGGTATGTTAAAATAAAACAAAGTTTTAAAATGATTTTAAATAACAATTTTTTATTTTATATATTGAAAAATTAACATTTTTTGTGTGTGCTGTTGTGTATGGCTGAACTTTCTCGTATAAGACCCCATATATAGCCTCCTATCATTCCTTCATAAACAATTACAACATAAATGTAATTGGAAACAAAATTGGATCCCGTGCCTTACCTTCGAGAATAACTTTGCAGCAACTACATGAAAAATGAGGAGCTCACCAGTGCCGCCGTCCGAAGATTTTGAAAAATCAGGAGATTTCCTGTTCAATAAGTAGACAGTTTACATAAAACGACCTATTACGCCAAGCGAATCGAAATATTAATTGAACTCAAATTTCTGCCAAAGTCCTCTCAATCTTATCATTGGAAATCACTTAAAATCAAATATAATTGATTTTTGTAACAAGTTTTCTTCTGAATTGAATAACGTTTTAAGTTTTCCAAAAAGGGGTAAGATGAAAAAAAAATTCAAGACCACGATTTGGTCTAATCAGACTAAAAATAATTTTATATATTTTTTTAAATCCAAATTAGTCTAAATTCTGAATCATCTGTGAACTGTAATAATTTTCAAACTGTCACACAGCCTTCAAAACAGAGATGAACTCGGGAAGAACTTGAACAGTTATGATCTTTAATAATAGTGTTTCTTCGAGTTGAAGGTGACCCATAATTTATTTTTTTTTTTTTTTTTTTATTTATAACTTTGCACGCGCTCAAGGGATTATGAATACCCTTTATATGTTTTTCTTAACACAGCGCGGGCATCCGGTGGAAGAAGAGAAAGAAGGATAGGAAAGATGTGTGGCGCGATGTTCTGAGACTAGAGCTGGTTGTTGTCTCAGATTTATCTCCAGGGATGGCGGCTGAACTAATGCGGAGAGAATTACCGTGTCTTATTTATTTATGTCCATTATAATTCGCATTATTTTATTTATTTCGTTGTCATATTTTATGGGTATGCTAGTTTTCTCAATCACATGTTGTTAGTGTTATGCCTAAACAGCATGTAATGAGCAAAGCAGCAACTTATTTTATGACAATTTTTAGAATTGTTTTTTTATGGTATATAAAAAGACATAGACAACGGCAGGAATCGAACCTGCAACCACGAGGTTGGCAGGCGAGCACACAACTATCGCGCCACGGCCACCCCCAAAGAAGTGACATAAACTTTTGGAAGTAACAAAATGTTTTATTAAGAAGCCTATAATTGTAATAGTAAGGCACATTTGAAAAAAACAGGAGAATTGTTAAAAAAATGTCGTGGAACCTGTTCCACAGTAGATTTGAGGTTTTTGGAGCGAAAAAAGAGTAGTAGCTAAAATAAGCTTCATAGGCTTCATAAAGCTTTAAATTAGTACTTAAAGCTAATTTTGTATTTTTTTTTATTTAATTAATTCGCCGCAAATGTAACAATATTTTCATATTCTAGAGGCCAGTTTTAATGTACCTTTAAGATGAATCGCTGAAATGTGATTTTCAGCATTGCTTTGACACCACGTGATGCGTTAAGCTTCATTATTCTATCACCGCACATTGCGCTCCTTACTAAAGAGAAGAATTATACCTTATTATCGTGGTTGACAACACGTAAAATTTATTTATTATTCTAAAAGTTATAGAAACAAACTTTGCAAAAAAAAAATTTTGTACAATATTTTTCAATACAAAGATTGAGAAAATCGCTATTTGAGCACAGAAACAAAAAAAAAATTTTTTTGTTGACCTGTTGTTATTATTGTTATTAATGTGGTTTTAAATTCGTTTAAGAATTTAATTTTTTTTTTAATACAAATCTGCCAAAACACGGATTTCAACAATTAAATCCTTCCATTGTGCAACAAAAATTAATTTTTCGGTGAATCTACCACTGTTTTTACTAACACCATTAAGCCCTAGTACTATTGGAAGCATTCAGTTTGACAACCATCAGTTTCACAAAAACGAATATACGCCAATACCATATCAAAAGAAAATTTAGAAGAAAAATATCAAATTCCGCATCAAATTCTGAATTTACCAATGGAAAACCCCATAATTGACATATCATATAGAGATCTTTCTTGGGAATCTGGAAAACAATCTGAATTTACATTCAGTGGCATATTTCTTCCAACTATTACTATGCAGGTAAGCTGAGTCATAGGCTCCTAACTGGACAAATCATAAAGAAAACATGCACTACAAATTTATTACATTCAATTGCTAAAATATGAATTTTTGTATAACTTTTAAACTTTTGTGAAAGGTATACCTTTTCAACAGCTTAAATTTACACACCTTTCTTAAAGTAATAATATAATTTTTAGCTAAAAAGATAGAAGAGAGACAAATTTATAATTTCCAGAAACAAACAAAAAAATTTCATCCTTAAGTCCTTGAAGCGAACCTACGAACTCAAAGTAATTTTGTATTCCTCTTTTGCAGAGAGAAGCACATTATTTACACTTGTTCACTTGTAATCGACATCAGCTGACACACTTAAGAAGTTTAACGCTATTTTCCAATCAATGCTTTATTGGTTTTCAGTTTTTTCTTGCTCTTCCAGGAAAAAATTCCCATCAGTAAAGGATTCTGAGAAATCCAATCTCCGTTCAGTATCAGTAGTTGTTGTCTATCCCTTATCTGTCAAAGACATATCCTCCTCACACTTTTTTAACCATTACAAATACACCAAACGAAATGAGCTGAAAGAAAATAAGGATGACAAAATGTTACCCACACTTTCTAGTTGACAGCTGGAAACGCAATAACAGCAGAGGCTGTACTCTTCTCATTCACTCTCCACACTCTACAGGGATTCTTTTTAAATCTTTTCATCTATGTATGTATGCAAAAATCCGTCAGCTAACTCAAATGTCACTCTATGCTGATGGTGTTCGCTGGTTTCTGTCAATGAGACTGATGAGACTATGAATGTACATCGTCGTCGTTCGGAGATGGTCTTTGATGTTTTTTTTTTTTTTTGAAAATCGACAAGAGATGGATGCTCCGTTAATAAGAATTTAGCAACCAGCAAGCCCTGCTAACAAAGTGGAAGATGAACTGATGGCACCTACCTACCTTTACCTAACCCATGGGAAATTCTATTTGGTATTTTAGAGTATTCCCATTTCACATACAAATTGTTTGTGTTGGCTTTTGTAGCGGATGATATGACATTTATTGGCTTAAATCACAGAAGTTTGATGAAAAGAGTGAATATTCTGGTTCCTTTGACAAAGTTTTGCCGAAAAGCGTATAATTAAATACCTACATAGGTTTTGGTACAAGCAAAAAAGTCTAATTTAAATTCAAATAAAAATTATGTTTCTAGTTTTTTTGCTTGTTCATTAATTTTATCTTAAAAATGAAATGAAACATGAATTAATCATTTTAAAAATGATTATTTGTATTATTGAAAAAAAAATAACAAAACCGTTAGGGATCGACTTTAAATCTAGTTAGCACTAGTAGTATATACTATTTTCCTCGACAGTGGTCGAAAAGGTTATTATTCAATCTGTGTGTGTGTGCGCGTGTGTGTATCGTTTGTACCTATTACTTCACCTTATCAAAAGCGACCTTACTATATTAGCAAATTTCAAAATACGAGTAAGCACATCTCCAGGAATTCAAAAGGTTAAAAAAAGAATATGTATTAACTACAATTCTAATCAAATTAAGTTCTTACAAAAAATTGAACGAGCATCTCTAAATTTCCTCTATAAATCTGTATATATACATTCATATAGTGCGTGTCCATTATGTCATACTCCTTTTACCCTCAATTCGCTTTGAATTCCGGAAACAGATTAAAGTCTTAAAACGAACAAAAAAATCTCCGAATTTGATCAGAGAAAAAAAGCTAAACGATATCGATTAGCCTAAGAGGAAAAAAGACCTTAGTGAAAATGTTTTGTAGCTTCTCATCTTTTTATCCTTATTTGTATTTTCTAAGGCACGAAAATAGAACAAGCTATCAACCTCAGCATCTCCATATTCAAGCCCAATCTTGACAGTGCTGGAGTTGTAAATATTTAAAGGAGTAGAAAAGGAAATTAGTTTCAGACGGGTGTTATGTACATTATATGTTTCAGAAAAAAGCATCATAAATCCATAAAGTTGAGCAATATTTTTTGATGTAAATTTGTATTAACTAGATCAAATTAGCAAACCGTTGGAGTGATTCTTAGAAAAAGAATTTTTGTTCATAAAATCTTGGAAATATTTTTAGGAACACCATTTAGGGTATTTGTTAATATGAGCATAAAAATTAAATTTAAAAAAATCCTTAATTCGTTTTTAAAAATCAAATAGAAATATTGTAGCATCGGTATTTTTTTGGAAAATGATTTTCTCAAGTATGTGAAAAAAAACTACTGAACACAAAATTTTAAGGATTAAGTCGTTTTCAAAACAAAAAAAAAATTATTGGTTTTAAATGGTTAAAAATACTTCTACTGTTTAAACTTTTTAGATGCTTCTTCATAAGACACATTTAAAAAATTAAGCCAGACAATCGAAAACCAAAAACCAGTTCTACTAGACTAGCAACTAAAGGTACCAAAAATTAAATAATTTTCATTAA
Source organism: Philhelius pedissequus (assembly GCA_910595825.1). Classification (NCBI taxonomy): domain Eukaryota; kingdom Metazoa; phylum Arthropoda; class Insecta; order Diptera; family Syrphidae; genus Philhelius; species Philhelius pedissequus. Next base: position 43,068,088 of record OU343163.1, read on the forward strand.
AAAAAAACTAAAGGGTATTTTTTTACCTTTATTATTAATTGATTTTTTTTTAATCGTTGGAGGGTTTTTAAGAAAAATATGTTTTTTGGGTTAAAAAAAAGTTAGAGGGCAGTTACCGTTACAAAAAAACGTGTGGGCATATTACAGAAAAAAAAATATACACCCGCTTAGACAGCTCTCGGAAAGATAGTCAGACAGAATAGTGAGACCCACTTTTTTTATCTTCACTATCATCGTAATAACAAGCTTGATCAACTCGTGCGTTCAATTATTTTTCAAACTTTTCTTCAAATTTGGTACTGAATCGCCATGGATGGTTGCCTCGATTCTATATTTAAATCATTTTTTCCTCAGAAAAGATTCATCTTAAATTTCTCGAATACGTACTTTAACAATTAGGATAGCAAAAATTCTGTACACAATTTAGGTATAGTCTACATTTTAGTCAAAAAAAATGTCACATAACATACCATAGAACATTTTTTTGATTTTCAACTTTCTCATTAACGGTTCACCGGATTTTGAACAAAATGTGTGTAACCAAGTTCCTTCAAATTCTAAATAATACAGCATACCAAAATTTATTGATTTAAAAAAAAAAATCAATTTTTAGAAAATTCAATATTTCGAAAACGGGTGGATTTTTTTTTAGAAATTATGTTTTTAAATTTATATTGTTTAATATTTACATTTTTGTTCAAAAAAATATTAAAGACATATTGTATATATAAAAAATTAAGTACAAACTACTTTAAAAATATATTTATTTTTTGCTCCCATAAATCTTGTGTTTACCATGTGGTCGAACATAAGAGCATCAATTATATACGTGCGATCCAGTCGTGCATTTTATATCAACATGTATTAAATCTTTTATGAAAAGAAGTGACAAAAAATACAAAAATACTCATTACAAAAATACCCAACACAAAGTCCTCATACAGCATCATTCATCAATATCGCTTTATAAATCAGGTAACTGAATAAAATCCATCAAAATTTTGCAAAACGTATACCACCGTGGGTTAGTCATTGATAAAGAGTAGAAATAGCAAGAGTCCAATGTGACTACCCTTCGGCACACCACAGTAATTATGAATTTTAAAATATAATAATTTGGGTTTGATTGAAAATGATGCCTAAGTTTTTAACCTTATCAACGTACGAAAGCGTTGAACTACAAAGCTCAATGATAGGATAGTAAGACATGTAAACCGAGTTTTCGTTGATGACAATTACTTGGCTTTTTTTGGTTTACTGGTAAGATATTTGCCTTGGCCGCTGCAAAACCCTAGTCAAATCAGAATTAAGTGGATAGGTAGCATCTTCGATCATACCTATTAGATAACTTTAGTATATATATGTACATCATCAGCGTCAGATCATTAATAAATATACAGAAAAGCAATGGTCGAAGGATAGACCCCTGAGTGACACCAGCATTCGTTGCAAGAAAGTCGGAAAAGTGGGAGTCAATACACACTGCCTGAGTCTTTCATGACAGATATTTTTAATGATAGCCACTGGAGTTCTATCAAAAAGGAAATTATTTCTCAATTTAATCAGTAAAATATGGAACTGAGTCGAAAACCTTTGAAGAATCAGGCATCACCAGTGTAGATGCATATTCTCTGTCAAGTTCTTAGCGAATGTCATCAACAAGTTTTAAGAGGCTGTGGAGCAACTGTGGTCTAAATCTAAATTTTACCCCAGAAAGAAACTTTTTAGCTGATAAAAAAGATTACATCTGTTGACTCGTTATTCTTTCAAAGACTTTCGAGGCAAAAGGCTGAATGGAGATCGGGCGATATTCTTTAGCTGATGAGCTAGAATTTTTTTGGAATTGGAAATATTTTGGAAACTTTCCATATTTTAGGATAAAAAGATGGACTTAAAATTGAATTAAAAATGTAAGTAAAATAAGGAATAATTAGCGGTAAGATAATTTTAAAGAACCCAAGGTGCAAGAATCTCTTAACGGCTTCTGGTACATCAATCTCATTAACCCTGCAGAAACTAAATTTGTTCGAGGATTACGATTCAGTATCGGAATATCGTCATTGAAATCATATTTTAACGCAAAGTTAATAAATAAAAAAAACGCTGACCGTTTGAGGCCTTAAAAATAACTAGACGCCTTAGATCCTCCACAGTATAAATAAAATGCACGACTGGATCGCACGAACTTGCTCTTATGTTCAATCACATCGTATGCAAACGATTTCTATTAAAAATGTAAATATGCATATTTTTTAAGTCGTGTTTTACTTTTTTTTTTATATATACAAAGTTTCTTTAATTTTTTTCTAGAAAAATTGGTATAACAATCTTAAATATTTAATAATATAAGCTTAAAAACAAAAGATTAAATCGGCTTAGTCAAAATAAAAAATAATTCAAAATTCTGAAATAAATACTTAAACTAATTTGAGGTAAAAAAAAAGTACGCCATTTTATTTCTTGTATAAATTTGAATTTATGAGAAAAAAAATTTAAAAATCTGTATCGCTACAGTTTTTGAGAAAAAAAGTTTTTTTTTTTAACTTCTATTCATTCTATGTATTCAGCAAATACATATAACTATAATTTTTGAAAAAAAAAAAATTATTCAGCAGTTTTCAAAATATAAATTTTTAAACTTTTTTTTTTAAATGCTTTTAAAAATACAAAAAAATATTAATAAAAAATATTGGTACGCAGTAAAAATTGGGATACTTAAGCCTATATATGTGTGAAATTTTGAAAGAATCGGTTATTCCATTTATGAGATAGTCGAGAACAAAAGAACGGTCCTATGGAAAGTACCGTTCTTAGGTCGTAACTAAAAACCTGCACTCTTTTTTTTAAATCAAAATCGTTAGAGCCGTTTCCCAGAAAAAAATAGCCTTAACGTAACGGTTATATGGAAGGTACTGTTATTTTTTGAGCCAACAAAATCAATTTCCCGTCTGAACAATACCTAAAAAACTCTATATACCAAGTTTGAAGCAATTCTGCCCACCCGTGTGGGCTGTAGTTGTCTATACATACATACATACATACATACATACATACAGAGAGACTGACAGACTGATAGACTGACAGACTGACAGACTGACAGACTGACAGACTGACAGACTGACAGACTGACAGACTGACAGACTGACAGACTGACAGACTGACAGACTGACAGACTGACAGACTGACAGACTGACAGACTGACAGACTGACAGACTGACAGACTGACAGACTGACCCACTGACACACTGACATACAGACGAACACTATTTTTAGACCATCTTTCCTCGACTTCGCTATCATCGTAATGTCATGTTTGATTGTTATCTGAAAACTTTTTTTTCGATGAATGCATAACTTGCCGTATAGTACCTATAATCGCAAGTAAAAACTGTATTGAACCCATATTAATTTGTTGACTCAAATTCCTTCTGAAAATACAAACAAACTGTAAAATAAACTATTTCAAGACCCGGCCATGGATCGTTCTCATATCATAGACATTTATATTCAAAAAATCGTTTAATAAGCTGTACGTGTGACAGGAATAAGCTTTCTTTTCGTACAATGTAAAATAGAGATACAATAACAATAAGCAATACTCGTATATCTATAGTACTTAGTGTAAAGACTCGTAATAAAAGATATCATGTTATGCCTCCTCTACTTTGAGACCTTGAAGATTTCCCAAACAAACCACAAATTTAGCACCTGAGGGTATTCGTATAGTAGGTACCCTCCGTAATTTATTTCAAATCCAACAAGAATAAGAAAAATAAAGAAAGACAGATTTTTATGTCTAGGCTAGCGCAACTGCTTTGCAGTAGTGAGGACTTATTACTTATGTACGTGCCTTTAAATACTTTTAAGCATTTCAGTTTGGTTTCTGTAATTTTATTCGCCCCAAGGTGGATCCTTTTTTAAACTCACGTAAACTAAAATAAACATATTTTTAACGTGTAAATGGCGTAATGATGTCATTTAGTTGCCGGAAGCTATTTTTTTGTTGTTGTTTCTATCCTCTATTCGTTTCCTCGTTTTATATAAAGAATTGAGTTTTGTTCTCAGAAGTTTGGTGCGTTGCCAAAAAATGTGTCAAAGTTAGCAGTTTTTGGCCTCTAATCGATATAGTGCCTAGGGACAGGTGTGAATAGCTTAAACACGTGTTCTAGGTATCCAAATGGAGATATTGAGAGAAAAGGTGAGCGAATTTTCTGTGATATAGTTGGAAAAGGATACTAATGCTCAAGGGGATGATATTTATTTGATGAAAAAAAAAATGTTTGTTAAGGTCGAAAGTAAAAATTTGCCGACCTTTTAAATTGGAGTAGTTCAACCATCGATTTACTCACCGCATAATTTAATTTTCAAACAGGTTTGTCTCAAAGCTATTTGCTTAAACGATTGCCCCAGTTTGTCAGAATTCAATTATGACTTTATTAGGTAGTCTTCACTTTTTTTTAAACTTAAAATTATCAAAATAATGACATAATGTAAAAAAACCAATTGGCCGTCCAGAACTGTTCTGATCCCACAAAATGACAGTTGTTACTCTAAACAGAACAGAAAACAATTCTGGATTTCATTTCAGATTCGTAAACAGAATCACTTACTAAACACTCACATAATTAAAATGTCAAAATCATCGGGTTGACTTGTTTTGTGTAATTTCGATGTGTTTATTGAATTTAAACTACTTTTCTGATAAAATAACATAAAAAGAAGCAAGTTAATTATTATTGATACAAGAAAATGTGTATACAAATTAATGTGATTTTTTTTTGTTTAATTTTCACAAATACAGTCAAATTGTTTCGGGGTGTTTTATTGGGGGAACGTGTTCCGGACGGCCAATCGAAAGTGCCATAAATGAAAATGTTTTCAAATGACACATGTATGTAAAGGGTCCGCCAAATAACTTTTTTTTTTGAAAATGCTATAAAAAAAAACTACTGAATATTTTCTCAATTTTTTTTTTCATTTGAAAGTACAATCCTTTCGGTTAATAATGGAAAATAATTTCATTCAAATGGTTGACTCGGCTGGCCATGCAGTAGCCTACAAAATCGGTCCAATTTTTAAGCACATTATCGATTGTGTGCAGCTGTATTTCACCAATGGCTTCACGAATATTGTCCTTAAAAGCGTCAATTGTCTCTGGCTTGTCGGCGTAACACTTATCTTTTACGGCACCCCACAAATAATAGTCCAACGGTGTCAAATCGCAGCTCCGAGGTGGCAAACGACATCAGCTGATAATGCGATCTTCAAAAACAGGGCGCAAAACATCGAGTGTAGCTTCGGCTGTGTGGCACGTAGCGCCGTCCTGTTGAAACCAAATATTGCCAATATCCTCCTCTTCAATTTTTGTGAACGAAAATTCGTTCAACATGTCCCGATAACGATCGCCATTGACTGTAACGGCCACTCCTTGCTCATTTTCGAAGAAAAATGGCCCAATTATGCCTCTGAACCAAAATCCGCACCAAACAGTGACTCGTTTTGGGTGTATCGGCTTTTCAATGTATGCGTGCGGGTTTTCAGTGCCCCAAATGCGACAATTTTGCTTGTTTAAATACCCGCCAAGATCAAAATGAGCTTCATCTGAAAAGATGATTTTTTTGGCAAAATCGGAATCTTCTCTAAGTCGATCGCAGGCCCACTTAGCGAAGCGAAAACGCATTGGATGGTCAGTTGGCTTCAACTATGAACCAATTGGACCTTGTATGGCGTCTTACCAAGGTCTTTATGCTCACTTCGTCTCAATGATGTCTCCGAAATGTTCAATTGTCGAGAACGACGGTGAATTGGTGTTGATCGCGCTTCACGCACACTTTCTGCCATAGCAGCAATATTCTCGGGTGAACGAACTGTTTTTGGCTTTTCACGTTTTGGTTTATCGATGAGGATGCCAGTTTCTTTCACTCTTTTCACAAGATAACGAACATACGGAGCTGACGGTGCTTCTCTTCTTCCAAAATCCGTACGCAATTTTCGCACACATTCTGCAACATTACCATGATTTTCAAAGTAATGTCGCAATATTTCCCAGCGTTGTTCAAGCGTATACACAACCATATTCGTTCAGCGGAAGGATAAAACTAATTATCTGTTAAATCAGACATGAGCTAAGTGTTACCATTCACGAAATAAGCACTAGTTGAAAAAAAGTTAGATGGCGGACCCTTTATTTTATATTATATTATTTTATATTATTTAAATTTTCAGGTATACACTTGTGTGCAACGGTCACTACTCACAGAGATTTCTGTTAATCGTTGTGCAAAAAAAGTTGTTCTTGTGACACAATTTTTTTTTTATATTAATAATTTTTTGAATTATGAAAAGTCAGATTTTAAAATAAGAATTGTTTATTAATAGGTATTAAATATTTTTTAAGCCTTTTTTTAATTAATTTTTTTTAAATGAGTATTTAACAAAGTCGGAACGTTGACATTATGTTTTAAATACTACATAAATTTAAATGACCACCACGCGAATTGTTGCAAGCATCAATTCTTTTGAGGTAGTTTTCCACCACTTGTTGACACATATTGGGCGGTATCTCAGCCATAACTTGACGAATGTTGGTTTTCAAGTGCTCAAGAGTTAAAGGTTTATCTGCATAAATACGGTCTGTCGCGTAGCCCCACAAAAAAAATTCAGTGGTGTCAAATCGCATGATCTTGGTGGCTAGTTGATATCGCCACGACGAGAAATTACGCGGCCAGGAAATGTCTCTTGTAATAAAGCCATATTTGCTCGAGTTGTGTGGCATGTGGCACCGTCTTGTTGAAACCACATATTCTCCAAGTCGTATTCTTCAATAGCAGGCAAAAAAAAGTCGGTTATCATCATTGTTGTTCAAGCACACATTTGACGTATCTACGACGTTGTGAATGGTCAGCTGGCTTCAGTTGTTGTATGAGCTGTGCCGTAAGACAATCCTTATTCCTGAGAACGACGAGGAATCGACACGACACATTCGGGCCTTTGGCAACACTTCCACTTACAGCACCGAAATTTTCAGTGGTACGAGCGAAACAGGCCTTACAGTATCTGTAACCAATCCAGTCTCTTCAAATTTCTTCACAATTTTGCCAATTGCTTGCGTAGCTGGACGATTATGTAAACCATAATACTTTTGAAACCGCAAAATGGATATTTATAAACGTATGACTGCCTACAGTGTACATATACATATTTAGTATTCAGTTTGAGGGAAAAGAAAGATGTTGTTTGAATTTCTAGATAAATAATAATAGTTATATAAAAAAAATAAAAATTGTTAAAGCTGTTTTTTAAAAAATTAATTTTTTTGTGATTTTATTAATATACATTTAAAATTCAAAATTCAAGAAAATTCAGTCACTGCTTTTTGCAAAATTGATTTTTCAACAAAAAAATTGTATTTATTTTTTAAAAATCGAAGAACTTTTTTTTGAAAATTTGAGTATGCAGTTTTATTAAAACTTTTAGGTAGCATTTGCATCCAAAAAATAATTTTAATCGGGTCATCCAATAGTGAAAAAGTCGAAAATATGTAAAGTGGTTCTATAGGAACTACAGAGGCATATCCCTGCTTAATGCTGCCTACAAGATCCTATCCAACGTACTATGTGAGCGTTTAAAACCTTTCTGCAACACTATCATCGTCACGTACCAATGTGGCTCCAGGCCAGGCAGATCAACGATATACTAAATCTTCATATTGAGGCAAATCCTGGAACAGACCAACGAATTTCAAGTCGAGACACACCATCCTTTCATCGACTTCAAAGCCGCATATGATAGAATAAGTCGCTAAGAGCTTGTATTGGCGATGTCGAAACTTGGGATCCCGAAAATCTGATCCAGCTATGCCGCATGTCGTTACAAAATACACGGTGCAACGTGCAAATGGGAAATAGCTCATCTGAGCTTCTCCAGGCGTGTACAGGGTTCAGACAAGGAGATGTGCTATCATGTGACTTCTTCAACATAGTCCTGGAGTAGATAGTACGCAAGAGTGGTGTTAACCTGGAAGGCACTATCTTCAACAGGTCGATATCATCGGCCACTCCAAGCGAGCTGTTCTTGAAGCATTCACAGCTATTGATGAACAGGCGAAATGCGTTGGTCTTGAACTGAATGAGGGCAAAACCAAGTATATGCTATCAACAAACAAAACCTCATCTGTCCATCGCCTAGGACAAAACGTCACTGTTGGTAGCAGTAATTTCGAGGTAGTCAAGGAACAAACATCAATTCCACGAACGACACCTTAGCGGAAATCCGACGAAGAATTACCCTAGCGAACCGCTGCTACTTCGGTTTGGCCAAACAAATGGGTTCAAAACTACTGTCTCGAAATACAAAGTGCACGCTTTACAAAGCACTAATTTTACCAGTTCTATTCGACGGTGCCGAGTGCTGGACGATAAGTAAAAAAGCGGAATTGATAATGGGCACTTTCGAGAGAAAAATTTTTCGCAGGATATTTGGTCCTATATGCGAAGAGGGCGTATGGAATAGAAGATTCAATCGAGAATTGTACGAGCTATACCAAGATGTGGATGTGGTCCAAAGACCCAAAGCGCGTCGACTACACTGGCTCGGCCACATCGAGCGAATGGACAACACGCTCCAGCCAAGAAAATCTTCGAATCCCTGCCCCCAGGTTCGAGACGACCAGGAAGACCGATCCTCCGCTACAGGGACCAGGCGGTTACAGACGCAAGAGCGCTTGGTCTCGACGACTGGAGGAAGGGTGCGGGGGACCGCAACCAACGGAAGACGCAATATGTCAGGTAGCGACCCTCCATGGATCGGGAGCCGGATAAGTATAAGTAAGTACGTATTGGAGGTACCGTTGATTTTTTTTTCTTTATAATTTTGCACGCGCTCAAGGGATTATGAATAGCCTTTATATGTTTTTCTTAACACAGCGCGGGCATCCGGTGAAAGAAGAGAAAGAAGGATAGGAAAGATGTGTGGCGCGATGTTCTGAGACTAGAGCTGGTTGTTGTCTCAGATTTATCTTCATGGATGGCGGCTGAACTAATGCGGAGAAATTTCCGTGTCTTATTTATCTATACCCCCTATAATTCGCATTAATTTTTTGTATTCTTTGTCATAGTTTTATTGGTATACTAGCTTACTCAATCACATGTTGTTAGTGTTATGCCTGAACAGCATGTAATGAGTAAACCAGCAACTCATTTATGACAATTTTTAGAATTGTTTTTTTTTTTAATGGATTATAAGAAGACATAGACAACGGCAGGAATCGAACATGTAACCATGAGTTTGACAGGCGAGCACACAACTATGGCGCCACGGCCACCCCCAATTTTTATTTTATTTTAGGAAAATATATTCTTTTAACTAGCTATTCCAGATAATGTCAAAAAACTACCAAATAAAAAGTTTCGAAAAAATCTATTGAGGCGTTGTCGAAATTTTCAGTTTTCAATAAGAAAAAAAATTTAATTTCCAAAAAAAATTATTTTTGAAAAGTTTTGGTTTAGAATAGTGTTTAAACTTTCTAGGAGCTTGAACGTAAATCAATTCAAAAAAATCTAATTAGCTGTTTCCCAGAAAATCGAAAACCAAAACTATGTTTCTACTAGAGGTACGAAAAATTCCAATTTTTCCAAAAAAAAAAATACGAAAAGGTACCTTTAGCCTTTATTAATTAACTGATTTTTACTTGCGATATATGTAGGTACTGTAGGGCAAGTTTTGTATTTGGAAAAAAAATCGAACTCGAGATTTTGATCAACCTTGACATTACGATGATGGAGAACACGAAAAAAGTTGGTCCCGTAATTCCGTCTGTCTGCCTGTCTGTACAACGCTCTACAGCCTAAGCGGCTGAAGCGATTTTCTTCAAACTTGGTATTTAAGCGTTTTTGGTGATTGTCTAAAATAGATTTTTGAATAGTATTTTTTAGGTCCAAAACTAACGGTATCTGCCATACAATTTTTTCTACCACCTCAATTATATAGAAAACGGCGCTAACGATTTTGATTAAAAAAAGAGGTGTGCACTACCTTAGTTATTCTTTATATTTTGGTCAATTTATTTTTTTAATATTTTGTTATTAACGGTACCTGCTATACAACCATTTTTGTATTTTTAACATTCTCGTAAACGGCTTGACGGATTTCGATCAAAATTTTTATGTAGGAGGTCCTTCAAATTATAAATAATACTGAATACCAACAGTTTCGTAAAATATTTTTTTGGATTATTGAAAAAAAAATATCAGAATACAATTTTAAATTTACACTAACGACAAATTAGACTAAAAAAACATAAATATCACAGTATACGCCAGTATTATTATTATGTATGTATTTTTTTATTTATTTAATTATTAAAACTGTGAAGTCTAAGGTGTTATATTTAGATGTTATGCTATTTAAAAAACTCAAATATGCTAACAAAATTAAAACACAATAAACAACCCCTGAAGATGCTGTGAAACTCTAGGGAAACGTCGCGTCGGGAATCGGGAAACAATTTATGAACGTGTTTTCATTTACATAGTCAGACAGAATTGACCAAAAAAGCCCAATCAAAAATTTTTTTTTATAAAAACTATTAAATTCAAAATAATTGGTCACATAGATAATCTCAAAATTTAAGATCATGAATTGTTACAAACTAAGTTTTTAACGAGTTTTATAACGTACTAACATTTCGAGCTTTGTAAGCGTTCGACTACCAAAAAAGAATTCAACAAATTTGTTAGTAGCCTTCTTCGATCATTCTACAAGCAATTATGTTTTAGTAAGATCTAGTTATGTCAGAAGTATTTGAATTGCCTTGCATTATAAGCGCGCTGAAATTACAGACCCATTATCGTACCCACCTTTGAATTCAAGGTAATATTTTTTTGATTTAAAGATAAATCTTTTTCGGATAAGAGATTGGCTGAAGATTAAATAGTAAAATTTTACTTTACTTATATTTTTTATCCAAATAATTCAACAAGTTTAATCTTTTTTTTTATTTTCTGCTTACATAAAATTGTTTCCTAAAATCTGCAATGTTTGAATTTACTCAGCATAATCGAAATTTATCAAACTTATTATTAAACTAACCACAATAATTTTCCTTGATGGAAAACTTTTTTTTTTTTAATTTAATCAAACGAAAAATAAACTCAACACCAATCTTGCCTCACTGTTTTCATAATATTCCAAATTCCATTAATAACACTAATTAACTAACTATCTTACAAAAAAAAAAAACAATGAAAGTTTTGCTTTCTTAAGATTTTATCTTTCTCAAAAATAAAAACCGAAAAATAAACCCATTTCAATCTTCATTGAAAAACTTAATAAAAATAAGGAAAACACCGCCGTTCGTTTCCAAAATATACCGAAGCAAGCCATCCATCCACAATCCACATAGCTAGAACTACTAATGGAGAAGGATAAGGAAAATCTAAGCTTACTTTTTGTTTGGTTGGTGAGAATCCGAAAACCTCTTCGTCGGGAAGAGGATGAATGCGGAAACTCCATCTACAACCATACCATAAAGAGCACAAGTTTTTTTTTTTTTTTTTTATTGCAAGTAATAATTTCTGAAACGTCTTCGTTCGTCGTCGTTTCTTATTCTTATTTCAAACCAAAAAAGGTAGTGCTGCAGTCGTTATGACTTATTTTTCTTGGGGGAATATATTGCAGGAGGTATAAGAATAAAATTTGTATCCTGATTCTTCTGTGTTATATGTTTTCTCTCGCACTGAATCTGAATTTGAGCTGTGAGGATCCTTGGTATTTCAATTGAGACACAGCATTTACGTGGGTATAAAAAAATAATATTTTAAACAGAAAAAAAAGCAGATGTATCTTTTTTATTGCTTTTTTGTTTCATTGTTGTCAGGATGTTCTTATGGTCTTTTTAGCGTGGGAATTCAAATTATATTAAAAAATAAATGTTTTGATTAGATATTGTTGTTACAGAAAACAGTGCCTCTTTCGAAATACATTTAAATGTCACAATATGCATTTTATGAAGATGACATTATGGCGTTTTTCTTAATAACTTCTTGTCAAATGACTCTTAGGAAACAGCTTCTATATCTGTGCCGTTTAATAGAGTCCTTCAGCTCATAAAAACAGATTTTGAAGTATTTTCGCATTCCAAGCAATCACTTTTTTTATAATTTTTCTCACAAAAAGTCATTTGACTTGTAAGTATTCTCTGGCCGAAGGGATATAAAAATTATCCTTTCAATCAGCAATAAAGGCAACACCGCCTGTAGCTTTAACAAAAAAAAGAAGAACTGGCTAGCTTGTCGTTCTATATTGGTTTTAAAGGGAAAGTATTGGTCTTATTCCTAAAATGACTCGAATTTATTTTTTTTTCTCTTGGAAACAAAGTGAATATACATTTTGTGTTGACGTAGTCAAGCCGATGACCGATTTCTTTGACATGCAGATAGATTTTAATCAAACTCGACATTACAATGATGGAAACAACTAAAAAAGCGGGTCCCGCAATTCCGTCTGCTTGTCGATCGATTTGATTTTATTCAAACGTTGTACTTAAGCGTTTTAATTGATTGTCTCAACTATATTTTTGAATCGTTTTTTTTTAGCCTAAAAATAACGGTAATTGCCACAATTTCTTCTACCATCTTAATTATCTCGAAAACAGCTCTAACGATTTTGATAAAAAAAAGTATATGCATATGCACTACTTTGGTTCAATTGTATAGGAGGTCCAGCGAATTCTATCGAAAAATATTTTTTTTTGCTTTATCCGATGGAAATTTTCAAAAGACACTCGGTAAGAATCGGTACCGAGTAGTGTGGAATTCTTACCGCACCAAAACCACCGGTGAATCAGGACCAATCTATACAAAAAATGATTTTACTTTCTTAATTTATACATCGCATTTGGGGAAGTTTAAAGTTGTAACACTTTCCCATAACTTTTAGACTATCATCAGCTCCGAACATTGTCTCGTACATTTAAGACGGTCTCCATTTCGGAGTTGGAATGACTTTGCAGTCGCTGATTGTGTGATGCAGCGTGTTTTTTTAAACACTTCTGTAACTAATTCAATTTGATGTTCACGATGTAGATCGCTATTTCTTATTTAACAAGGGTCATTTATTATTCCACGAAGGACCTTGCTTTGGAATTTTTGGATGGGTTCAGTATTTGTTTTCTTTGCACAGCCCCATAGTTGGATGCCATATGTCCAAACGGGGTTCAGTACTTGCTAATATAACATTAGTTTGTTCTGAATAGATAGTTCAGAGTTATTTCCTAGTAACAAGTACATTTAATATTGCCGTATCGTCAGCAAAGGTGGCCATGATAGCGTTGATGTCCACAAGAATATACTTGAATATAACATATACAGGTTTGGTGCTAGGACACTTCTTTGTGGTACACCGGCTTCAATTTTCTCTAGTCCCGATTAATTTTGGTCATACCGTACTCTAAAGTGTTGGTCCGTAATGTAGGATTTCAGTATTTCGTAGGACTGCCTGGGAAGGTTCGTATGCAGTTTGTACTCAAGTCCCAAGTGCAAAACTCTGTCAAAGGCTTGAGCAACATCTAAGAATATAGCCAAGCATAATTGCTTTCCTTCAAGTGGATTTTCCGCAACATCCGTAATTCGATGCACTTGGGGTATCTATTTCTAAATCTTAGTCTTCTTTCTTCTTTTATTTTGCTAAGCATTTTCAGTAGCAGTTTTTAAAAAACTTTTACCATGATTGGTATAAGCGATATTGTTCTGTAAGATGTTACTTCTTTTGGTGGCTTACCTTGCTTATGTATAACAATGACTTCTGCAATTTTCCAATGATGTGGAACATATCTTAGTTTAAGATATGTTCCGTGGCCGTGGCGCGATAGTTGTGTGCTCACCTGTCAACCTCGTGGTTGCAGGTTCGATTCCTGCCGTTGTCTATGTCTTCTTATATTCCATTAAAAACCAATTCTCAATTGTCATAAAATAAGTTGCTGATTTGCTCATTACATGCTGTTTAGGCATAACACTAACAACATGTGATTTAGTAAACTAGCATACCCATAAAGTATGACAACGAAATAAATAAAATAATGCGAATTATAAGGGACATACATAAATAAGACACGGTAATTCTCTCCGCATTAGTTTAGCCGCCATCCCTGGAGATAAATCTGAGACAACAACCAGCTCTAGTCTCAAAAACATCGCGCCACACATCTTTCCTATCCTTCTTTCTCTTCTTCACCAGATGCCCGCGCTGTGTTAAGAAAAACATATAAAGGGTATTCATAACCCCTTGAGCGCGTGCAAAGTTATAAAAAAAAAGACATGCGCTTATTATAAATTGGAGTTTCTTGAAGGCTATTGAGGGCATTTCTTTCAAAAGCTGAGCAGTTAATTTTTTGTTAGACAACATATGTTGACACATGCTTCTTACTTCTTTGACAAAAGATATTTCGCATTCGTCATTTCTATCAACAAACAAAAAAAGATCTGTAGCTGTGTTTGCTGGGAATGGCTTAAAAACATTCGCGAGATGTTCAGCGAAAAGATCAGCTCTTTGTTTCGGGTTTGCGATCCATTTACCAACTTGAGATTTTACTGGCGGGTTATGTATCTGAGGCCTTTCTAGCCGCTTAGCTGCTTTCCATAAGAAGTATTCGGAAGAAGCATCCGTCTCTTACTAAGTGAATCATTTTTGAACTCACAGATTCTTTTTTTTAATTCGTTGTTAAGACGGTTAAAAACTGCTTTATCATCAGGGAATCTCGTAGTTTGCCACTTTCTTCGAGCTCTTCTTTTTTCCAATATTAGCTCCTTTATTTCGACAGGATATTTTATTTCTTTTTCTCTCGCGTTCCAAATAGATGGAGTACTTTCTTCTGCGGCCTGTTGCACATTAGCAATAAATTGTTCTACTTCATTATCAATTTGTTCAATTGTTTGCTTAGGGGATCTCAGGCTTATAAAACTTTCAAGTTGATCTCTGAATTCGTTCCAGTTTGTTCTCTTATTCACGAGCTTGGGATTTTTTTTTTTGGATTTTTGAATATTGAAATAATATATTTTTTGAAAATTCAATATTTCGAAAGCAGGTGCATGGTTTTTTGAAATTATGTTTTTAAGCCATACCTACATTTTTCTTTAAAAAAAATTTAAGAATTTTCGTTTATAAAAAAATTTGTAAAAAACGACTAAAGTACATTTACTACTTATACCTACTAAAAATCTTGTGCCTACGATGTGATCGAATATAAGAGCAAGTATGTACAATCTAGTTGTGCATTTTATTTTGTATGCAGATGCTCCTTAGAACATAAACAATATTGCACATTTATTTCTGTTTTTTTTTAATATTATTTTTTTTTTTTTGAAAAATCGATTTTTTTAAAACGGATTATTGATTTTTTTTTAATTAAAATTTTATAAGAATATTAATAATTACCTTAAATTAGCGATAAATTTGTGTACGAGTTTGATTTATTTATTTCTATTCTGTTAATTAATTATGTTTCATTTTTACAGTTTTAACTATTTTTTTAATAACAAATATTCTTAAATGTTTCTCTAAACAAAATTTTAGTATGATTTTTTTTAGTATTTAACAATATGAATTTAAAAGTACATTTCAAAAACTCTCCACCCGTTTTCGAAATATTAAATACTCAAACAAATTATTTTTCTTAACCATAAAAATTCGGTATGTAGGATAGTTTAGAATTCGAAGGACACCTTTTATAAATTTTTCTTTCGAAATCTATTGAGTTGTTTATGAGAAAGTAGAAAATAAAAAAAATGGTTATATGACAGATACCCGTTAATGCCAAAATATGTAGTGCACAGATTTTTATTAAAATTGGAACCGTTTAGATGTATCTACCATATTTTTTGCTCCAAAAAATCGTATGACAGCTACTTTTAATTTTGGGACTAAAAAAAAAGATTAAAAAAAAGAAAACGCTTAAGGACCATGTTTGAAGAAAATCGCTCCAGCATTTAGCGACAGATATATAGAATCAATTTTGATTAAAATCTCGAGTTTGAGTTTATTTTCAAAACTTGCCATGTACTACCTAATTGCACGTAAAAATTTAAATAATATTTGTAACCTGATAACATTGAACAAACACGATAAAAAATATCATGTCGTATTCTTTTGTTGTTTGTCAAGGGAGCAACTTTTAATTGTTAATACATGACCAAATTATAGGCTTTGCCTTAGGACCCAATCAAATGTGTACTTCTCTTATAATTTCAGGGAACAAAAACTTGCGACCCAATTTAGTACATTATATTAAATAGTTATCCCTTTACTTAGCGAAGCGAGTTTAAATGAGTGAACAATTATTTTTATCTTTAGGATCAACAGAAGGATCTTTATATGAGTATACAGGCATCAAAATTAAATAAAAATGTGTATGTGCTTAAAAGACCTTTTTTATCGAACGGGTTGTGAAACGTCTCTGTATACCTATATACATATAATTGACTATAAAATTTAAGTAAATGAAAAACACTTCATTACTGGAGTCTTGCTTGAAATCCTCATTTAAATTGATGTTGTGTTTTGAAATTCCTAGGATATTCATTAAGTTTCGCAAGTGATTTACAAAATTAATAATATTGCTTAGGTATTGCTATTTGCCATAAATTCTTGAGTTGATACGTATTAAATTATTGAAAATGGGAAGGTAAAAATTGTAGCTGTGTTTCTAGGGTTTTTTTTTGGATGAATCCTAGATTTTAAAATACCACACGGTTAAAATAAAAATCAACCAATTTTAAAGCTTACATAACATACAGTATATGCGAAATTTTCACGATAATACAAATTTCATCTCAATGGCTCCTTCTGCAGTAGGTAGGTATTGCCAATATATAAAATAGAATATGACTTCCAGGATAACCTAATAAATCCTTCAATCTTAAATCTCAATCTTGAATCTACCAAATCTACATGTCATATATATTCATATATTCACCCCCAAAATCAACCTGCATATATAGACGTAAATTCAAAGTCATTTATCAAAATCTGGAATATGCCATTTCTTATTCAAGTTGAGTCATTACATAACAAATTCACTATGGAAATATCCTTCAAACTCATCTCACAAACCTTAAATGCTTACTCGTACATGTGACATTTTAACACCAAACATGTACTGACACATATCTTACTCCCTTTTTGAGGATGTATGTTCTTGCTCTTTATACTTAAGTTTGTTTGTTTAACATAATCTTTCTCTTAAATGTATATTGTATACGCATACGTTTACCCTTATTTACACAAACTTGTACATGTACAAGTCAAGAACAATTTAACATCTGCCAACGATCACCAGACAACAACACTTGCATTAACAAATTCAACATAAAAAGATGAAATTCATATCAAAAATTTCCGCCTTTCTGTATTTCAATTTTCCTTAACTTGCAGACTAGGGATGCGGGCGAATAAAATAAAGCATAACCATCTAATATTCAAATGACAACGATATAGGTACCTATACCTAATAGCTGTAAAAGTTAATCCTGCTTTTATTTTCAGAAGGACAAAGACGATGACACGATACAAAAAGATGGAAATTCCCTATCTATATCCTTTGGTCAGTCAAATATTCGCATCCGAAGTGGAAATGATTTCACATTTAAATGCAAAGGACAATGCTTATACATATAATCGTACGTATAGCTCCTGGCTGACTGGTCCTTAAGTTGACGTTAGTGAAATGTGAACAGATAGGTCCTTCTGGCAACGTTACGACAGGTGAATGACCAAACATAAAGGATGTACACACATACATAAATATGTGTGCTTCATCCAAGTGGAGAAATGTAGATAAATTGAAAATTTTAATCGAACCATGGCCAGGAGCTAAAGCCAAAAGCTGAACAGAGAGAACATCTTTATGGTTTCACCCATCGAGCAAAACGGTATGTATCTTTTATGAGACAGAATATAATATATATTATAATATCAATCAACTGCCACCGACAAGTTATATCACAGCTTTTGAATTCTGTCAACACCAATATCTCTCACTTGACCATTTAACCAATAAGGATCCTTTTTTATGAGAGCGATTTTCTTCACTTTTTTTTGTATCACGGTGCGATTATTGTTGCAACCACAAAAGTGAAGCAGAGCTTATATTTATTTATTTATTAATTAATTTTCAATGAAATTCATTTCGAACACATCCACGAAATCAATTATTTTTTATTCAAATATTCTCTAGTAGTTGTGGCGGTCGGTGGGTAGCGCTAGTGATGGTTTACCGTTGGATTAATAAAATAATAATAACAACTGCGAAACAATCATTTATCATACAAAATAGAAATTGGATATACATTTTATTTTGTTCATTCACTTAATCAACAAGTAGTGTAGAGTGCTCGTCCCACTTCTAGACTGTGTGGTTGTAAATAATAATTTTGACGTGAAAATGTTACGTATACGCACTGTTGAACGCGGTGGATAGTGGAAGTGAATCATTTCCAGATAATGTGGTTAGTGGCTTAAAAACAAATTATTTGCATAAAAGCCAAAACTATGAATTGAACTGATGTTTTGTATGGTAAATTGCACACATGTATAATATAACTATCATCTTAAAATAGACAAAACCACAACCACATGCACAATAATTGTATGACTTACTCTATTAACACATAATATCTTAACGATAATATATTTTTTAACTATAAATGCCTTAAAAGACTGCAGGTTAGAAGCAATCCTGGTTAAAAAATTTCCAAAAAAATGTTTTTTTTCAAAAATTTTGGTTTACAATAGTGTTTAAACTTTCTAGGAGCTTCTCCGTAAAAAAATTCAAAAAAATGGTTGTACTGGAGGTACCAAAAATATCAATTTTTTTTCCAAAAAAAATAATTATTAAAAGGTACCCTTTCCCTTTTCATTAATGAACTGATTTTATTTATAAAAATCGTAGGAGCCGTTTTTGAGGAAAATAAGATTTTTGTTTTTGGCAAAAAAAAATGTATTGAAGCTACTGTTATTTGTCGTCTTAAAAAAAATGAAAAAAACGTCTGGGCATATTACCGAAAAACCAATATGTACCAAGTTTGAAGCAAATCCATGTAACCGTTTAGGCTGCAGACTCGAGGACAGACATACGGAATTGGGGGACCCACTTTTTTGGTATTCTCTATGATCGTAATGTCATGTTTGATTGTTAGAAATTTTTTTTTTTACGAATACATAACTTGCCTTATAGTACCTATAATCGCAAGTAAGTTGGAACTAGAAGAATATACACATCATTTGTCTAAATTTTTGGAATCCTTTTCAGATCATTCTAATTCATATAAATTGCTAAAAAGTTAATATCAAGTAGTAAATAAACAGCAAAAGAGGATAAGTGTTTATATTTTTCCCTTTTAGGTGAAAAAAAAATATTTTGAAATGAGGATATCCCTTACAGTGGTTTATGCTGTGCTTTGTCCATCAATGAGTCATTCGGCGAGAAGTGATTATTGATCCTACCAAAATGTTTCTTTAATTCCTTTGAATTGAAATAAAACAGTTTCAGTATGGTCATGAATTTGTTGAAATCAAATAAATCGGAATTCATTGTTTTAATTTACATTGTACTTAAATTAAATTGTTTGTTTTTCCGTCGGGAGAAAAAGAAATGGGGTTGGTGGCTTACCGACTTGAGCCAAACACGCCAATTCAAGATTTATTGTTCACTTTCACCGATAGACATTGCGATATATTAATCGTCATATCATTGCTAATACAAGGTGAAGATGAAAAGTTGGGATGGATCATCAGAATACATCATTGAAATTTCTTATGATTTTTTTTTTTTATAATGATGCGCACACTAAAGGGGTTTGATTACCCTTAATATTTTCAAGCACAGTGCGATTGTTAGGAAAGTAGGAAAGGATAAAAAGGAGATACCGATGCACATTTCACCATCAGATCACCAGTGGACTTATTGCTACGAAAGCCATACTGCCGGTCATTAAGGAGCTTTCGTTCTTCAATATATTTCTTGAGCTGATAGTTAATCAGCGTTTCCCTGACCTTGAAAAGAAGAGACGTAAGTACAATTGGACGGTAATTAGAGGGTGAAGAAGATTCGCCTTTTTTAGGGACAGGCTGGACAAATGCTGTTTTCCATCCACTCTGAAAGAGACCTGTAGAATAGGACAGATGGAAAATCTTATGCAGTGGTCTTGCCAGAGTTGAAAAATACCTCTTCAGAACGATGGGAGGGATACTATCCGGGCCAGCGGATTTGTGTATATCAAGGTCTTTGAGGACTCTAGCAACTGCACGAATGCGAAGTACTGGAGGAGTCATAACAATTTCTGGCAGCGTCGAATTAACAGCGAACTGCGCTGCAAGCAAATTGGCTTTTTCACGAGAACTGGGGTGTCATTAAAGACGAGCGTTGGAACCGAAGACGAAATTGAATTTCGAATGTTTTTTACAAATGACCAAAAATTCTTACTACCTTTGGGACATTGTAGTATTGTTTGCCTTAATTGTTGGTCATGCAAAAATTTGGTTCTACGAATGTGAACGTTGCAAGTCTTGTTTCTAGCTTATTGAAACTTTCTCCGGTTTTCCTCAGTGGGGCTGGCTTTATAATTCCGGAAACTTACTTCTCTAACCCTAATAAACTCTTTACAGCTTGAATCGAACCATGCAATTTTTTTCGGTTTGATAGATTTCACCCTGTTCGGGATAAAATTTCTCATTCCGTAAAGGATTAAATTTGTTATCATATCCGCGCTGGAGTCTATGTCACTACCGAGGAAGCATAGTGACCAGTTAAAGTTCCTGAAGAAATTATTGAGACCATCCCAATTGGCTTTCTCATATTGCCAAACGGTTCTCTTAGGTGACTTTTCTTTAACTGGGAGGTGTTGGCATGAAAAATTTGCGGTTATGACACAATGGTCTGATTTGCCTAGAGGCGATAATACACTTACAGTGTATTTATTCGGGTCAGAGGTGAGAAACAAGTCAAGAGTGTTAGCGGTTTGACCTTTAACGTCAGGGATTCGTGTCGGCTCGTCAACTAGCTGAGTCAGTTCGTTTTATTCAGATAATAAAGACCTCAACATACTTTCCTTCGGGTGTTGTCTGGCTCGAAAAGCGAAGCCAGCTAGAATTGTGTACATTGAAATCGCCCGTAATGACGATTTCAGTGCTAGGATAATGGGAAACAATTCTTTGAATGGACTCGGACAGAGTATCAAATTCGTTAAAAGTTGATTCTCTAACCAAATTTGGGCTCCGATAAATAAAACAAGTGTGTATGATGTGCTTATTTACCGTGAGTTTTAACCACATGAAGTTAAAATTTGTGTTTGAGCACAAACCATATTGTGGTTAAAGTTGGTACACAATATCATTTCTTATGTATACGGCGAGACCAGAAATTCCGAGGTTCAAAACACGACGAAGGCACACGAAGTTTTTCAATTAAAATAAAAAAGTAGACCAGCACCACTAGAGCAAAGGAATCTGATGATCGACTTTGGCAGGTCGTGAAATAGCTATAATTCCAGCCAAAAATAATTGAGAAAAAACTTGGTGGTAGCACATTCAAGTTGTTGTTGGGCATTCAAAGTCATCAGAATTTTCACCTATTTGGGTCTCACTGAGTGATTTATTTATTGTTGCTTCGATTATATTGTTCGTGAGCTTCTTAATGCAACGAGTTATGTTTCAGTGATTTAGGTTGCGTAACATTTTTATCATCCATCTTATATTGAGCTTCAAATTTGAGGTTGCATTCTTGGCAAATGCAATGAAGGAATGTAATGAATCGACTTAAATGATTTCAATAAGCCACAGATTTTTTCTTTCGAATGTAAGGTGGGAACAAAATGGAGCTAGTGCGAAAGTGCCGACTGGAATGTTTTATTGCCAGTTACTAGTATATTTCTTATGAACTTGAGTATCTCCACAATTTGGATGATTTTTAACAAGAGTGTTTATTTCATCATGATTTTTCGTATTAGCGAAAAAAAGTGGTTTTGTTTCATAATCAGTCTCATTGACTCAACGATCATGACGACTAGTTATTGAAATAAGCCTCATTTTATTCCATAGCAATTTTACCAAACAATTTTTGAGATTCGTAAAAAATATCGGAAGGCAGATTTTGATTAAGCTACGATTATAACGAAGACGAAAAAAGTGGGTCTCACAATACTGTATTTTCTATCCACAAACCTAGAACTTAAACGGTTGGATGCATTTTCTTCAAACTTGGTACATAATGTTGTAATATGAACACAAGTTTTTTTTAATTTTTGTTAAGCCCATAAATATGGGTACTTGCCATACATTTTGTTAAGTCCAAAAAGAAAAATCTTATGTTTCTCAAAAACGGCTCCAACGATTGGTAAAAAAATGAATATTTCAAAAACGTTGTACTTGATTTCTTCGAAACATTATATTTAGTATTTTTTTTATTATTTGCTTAAATACTCGAAAAAAACATTTTCCTAAAACAAAAAACAACGCTACCTACAATGCAAAAGTAAAAAAAAAAACAGTTAACAAATTTTTTTTTATCAAAAACGGATTCAAGAATTTTGTTAATTTTGTGTTATTTAATTAGTGCAGACCATTTTAAAATAAAATTCACGACTGGATCGCGCGTACTTGCTCTTATTTTCGATCACATTTCATGTACAAACGGCTAAATACTTTGAAAGTAATTTTTTACTAAATTTTGTAGGTATGTACATAAATATATACAAAATTTCTAAAAAAAAATTTGGTATGGCAATTTTATGTATTTAAAAATATAAATAGAAAAAAAATATTCCGTTTTCGAAATATTGCATTTTCAAAAACATGGTATTTTTTTTAAGAAAAACCCAAGAAGTATTATTTAGAATTTTATTGTCTCCTACATAATTTTTTTTACCGAAATCCTTTTGAGCCGTTATGAAGTAGTCGAAAAAATGTAGACTATAATTTTAATAGAATGAATTTGCGACCTTTAGTCCAAAATGCGTTTCGCCCAGGTACCACAGCTGGGCTCATCAGTTAGATGCTGTAGTACCTTTCTAAGACGCATCATTTTTGATTTGAAATTCATTCAATTGGCTTTAAATCCACACATTCCACTGAAGCAGAAACAAAAATAATATAAACATATTGTTTGCGTTTTCTTCAATTGATTCACTGGTCAGACCACGGGCAAAACATAGTTCTAGGTGCATGAATCTGGCCAAATTCCCCTAGAAAAATATAATTTACAGTGAGTGATCGCTGTAAGTTTTATTAAGGTCGGTAAACATCGATCAAAAATGATGCGTCTTAGAAAGGTACTACAGCATCTAACTGATGAGCCCAGCTGTGGTACCTGGACGAAACGCATTTTGGACTAAAGGTCGCAAATTCATTCAATTGGCTTTAAATCCACACATTCCACTGAAGCAGAAACAAAAATAATATAAACATATTGTTTGCGTTTTCTTCAATTGATATAATTTTAATAGTTCACTGAATATTTTTTATTAAAATCTTTATAGCCGTTTTCGATATAATTGAGACTTACAATGTTTGCCCCAAAAATTTGTTTGGCCAGTACTGTTATTTTTGCAACTAAAAAAGTGTTTAAAAACATACAATTGAGCCTATCACCTAAAACGCTGAAGTACAAAATTTGGAAAAAAAAACAAACGCTTTAGAGGTTTTGGCTGTAGGTCGACCTACAGACAGACAGGTGGAAGTGGGCTGCACTTTTCTCGTGTTTTCTATCATCCTTATATAAGAACATTATATTTTGCCGCGCTAGACGTTCTACTTCATCTACTACCTACTACATCGATATTTTCTGCAAACAGACGGCAGCGAGCACGGCCGTCCGCCAAGAAGCTTCTTCACAACGGTTCATTAATCATATTGGCCATTCTATTATTCTGAACTCGTTCGCGTCACTTCCAAGTTACATTGATAACACCATCCCAAAACTAGAACTCATCAAAAACTTCCAAGTCACCATACCTCCAAGATCTGCCTGGGAAGACTTAAGCTTCTTGGAAGATCATTCTATCAATTTTTATACTGATGGTCAAATACCGACAAGCAGACTAAAATTAAGTCTCTCTTTCCGTCTTTCTAATCAATGTAGCCTATTACAGTTGGAAATTATGGAAATTAGGAAAACGTGATATCAACTACTGATATCCGTATTTATTGAGAAAGTCAGGCGCCTATATTAAATCTCTGGAATCGTTCTCCATAAACTCCATAACTTTTCTCAACTGCCGTTCAACTCTTATGGAAATTGAGCAGCAGTTCAATATTCACCTGTGTTGGGTGCCCGAACACAGGGATATTACAAGGAATTGTGAAAGGCTGATGAACTTGCCAAAAGTGGGACGACACTACCTTATTATCTGATAACTCAAATATAGGTATACCTATCGCTACATGTAAGTTAATGCTGAAACAACATGCCTTAGACAGGACAAACCTACGATTGAAAAATACAACCACCTGTCTGACAACAAAACAGTTCTATACAAAACTCGATCTGAAACGCACCAAGTGTTTGATATCCTTAAGCAGAGTGCACATCAGTTCCGTAATTGGTGTCATAACCGGACCCTGCCTCATAGAAAAGGTTTGGCATTTATTCAAACGAATTTTGCAGAAGCTGCATGAACGAAGAAGAAGTGGTATCTATTCCTCCGTATATGCATTGCTCTATCTCAGAGACGTAAGCTCCATCTTGGAGACTTTTTTTCGATGTATCACAACGGGCAAACAAACGCTTACAGCCACTTCAACCTAAACTACATTAACCATCATCGTTATGTCAAATTTGATTAACTTACCCCAAGGTACCTACCTATATCGCAAGTAAAAATTTATAATATGGATCTGGACCACCGTAAGTGGATCCGCATATACTTTTTCCTATTAGTATTTTAAACTAAATATTATAAATTGTATGCACAATGTAAGTAAATGTAACTTATGTACAATAAATATACAATGTACATTCATTGAAGTTTATTGTAAAAAAAAACAAGTATTGCCCAGCCAATTTCTGGCACAACACCCTATTTACATGAACAAGCTTAGGCGATTTTCGACCCCCCTCTAACTTCACTACCAATAAAGTCGAACTTCAAACATTTGCTAAGCTCACCAGGCTTACGCAACTCGCCAAATTCTAATTCTTTAGCTTTAGTGGTTCCCCAGATATTATAAGACTGCAAAAATCGTAACTGACTCACTCACTCACTTTCTCAGTGACAGATTATCAAAATTATGGAGCAATTCCCGACATCGTAGAATCTTGTAATTTCGCACAACGGTAGGCCTTGTGGTGTATACAAAGGAAAAAAATCGAAAATTTAAGATTTTCCATTCAGCGGGCGTGGTATCCACATATTTTCATAGAATTGATACCAATTGTAAGAAGCACATCTGATTGTCGTAGAATGAAGAAATTTGGTAAGGCTAGAGGTGAAAGGAAATGTAAAATTTAAAAATTTGAGATTTTTCATTCAGGGCATCCGCCCATTTTCATAGAATTGGTATAAATTATTTGGAGGCCCTCTGATTGTCGTGGAATAATAAAATTTGGTACAGAGGTAGGGCTCAAAAAGCAGGCAAAGGCAAAATTTTAAAATTTGAGATTTTAAATTCAGGGGCGTGGCCCATTTGCATTGGATTGATATCAACTATGTAGAAAACTACTGATTGTCGTAGAATAATGAAAATTGGCAGAGCGATAGCATAGCGATAAGCACCCATTTTTACAGAATTAATATTAAATATATTGAAAGCACTTCCGATTGGTGCAGGATTATGTTTTTTAGAGCAGTCAGCTTTACAAAGAAAAAGTTGAATTTATGAAATTTTTCATGCAGGGGCGTTTCATCCATGCACTTCTTATCAATTATTACCGTTTCAATAGATCACTTCACAAAAGGCATACATTAAAAACTTACGTTACCTTATGAGGCATTCATTGGGCGTTTATTCCACCCACCTTTCCTGATAAAAAAATCTTTGCAAAAAGTAGTGAAATCACACCAAAAACATAAATATTTAAAAAAAGTAGCCAAGATCTTCTATATACAAACTTTGCGTAACAAGTCAGCCGTGAAAAGTAGTGAGATCTAAAATACGCCAAGTTCGAAGTTTATTAATGTCAAATATCAAATATTTTAAGTAGAGTAATATGGAAGAACCTCAAAATTATCAGGGAAATCTGGTATTTTATGATTACTGGCTTTAATTGTGTTGGTTTACTTGGCAAGCTTTAATTTCAAAATTGAATAATTGGGTAATAAAAGAAAACGTGCCAAGTAACCAAAAACACGAGACGATTATTGCATTATTAGGCATGAGTTTTTTATTATACATATTTCAGAATTCATCTAGGTCTAAGGAGCCAACAGGTAATAAACGTTTATATCCGGAAACGATCTTGTATAGAGCATAGAACGAACGAAAATATTATATTCATTTATGAGCCAACAGTTTACCTCTTTCATTACAATCGCAAAGAATAAATGGACTATGATAAAATTGATACAATCGATTTAGTTAATAAATGGTCTCAAAGGACTAAGTTGTGTTTCCTCGATTATCCTGTATTTTTTCTTTACATACATGTATACA
The DNA here is from genome assembly GCA_910595825.1 of Philhelius pedissequus. Lineage (NCBI taxonomy): Eukaryota > Metazoa > Arthropoda > Insecta > Diptera > Syrphidae > Philhelius > Philhelius pedissequus. The sequence continues at coordinate 43,094,722 of OU343163.1, forward strand.
ATAATGTTAAATTAGATTTTGTCATCTATGCCTTGTCTTTGAATAATATTAGAGTTAGACCGAGAAATCATCCTCTTTCCGGTACATTTGCATTTCATTATATGTGTGTACATACATACATATGCATTACTACTTTTTCTTCTGCAAAACAAATGTTTAGTCATTTCATAGATAAATATATGAGAAGAGAGTAAACTTCTAATTCTAACAGGCACAACAAGCCACTCAGAGAGTTAAGCCAACAGAAACGTTTATTTTTATGTGTCGTGTAAATGTTTTGTGAATATAGCAGCGACTTTTCTACCTTAACGATTATTATCTGACACACATGCTATTTTTTCTCATTCTTACCTTTATTGTACATACTCGTATAATACATATGGTGGTATCTTGGGACACATTACGAATTCGGTTGTCATAAAATGTTATATGAATTTTCCGAAAAATCCAATAAATCGGTGAAGGACCTGCGGCTCCCTGCAGTCAGCGTGTTGGTTGGCACAGCAACCCAAAGGATGTAATAACCCGTATGTGTCTATAAAAGGACCTAGTAATAATATGAATTACCAATTTCCGTAAAAGCAATAAATGCAGCTTGAATTAATGTGATAGACGTGTGTATATGTTTCGTATGGATTGGTACTTTTGATATTGTATAAAATAAATAAGTATAAGTATAATCTAAAGAGGACATTATGGAGTTTAAATTGCAGTTTAGATAAACCGATTACAATTTAAATATTAATCATAGAAAGGATTGAGCACAGATTTAAGAGAAATATATTAGGATTCATATTTTATTGCTTTTTTGGCAATATGTGTTTCGTTAAAATAATATGTAATTTATTTATTTTTAAAAGCACATCTTGGATCTATGTTCCTTATGTCTTTATTTATGCATGCGGAATTATTAAAGCTTACACAGTCTGCAAAGTTCCTGCAAAAACGTATACAAACGGCACATGAGTAAGGCAGACTAGTGCTAAACACCTCTATTAAATGCAAATTTTTCATTTCAGTTTGTGCCTACCACTTGTAACTTTTCCAAAAAATTGAAAGGTACAAAGTAATGAGCAATGTGTGCATTTTAAACAAACAACTTGAATTTTGCAATTTTCATGATATTTCCTTTTTTTTTTTTTGAAAAAGTTGTGAAACATTAAATATGTAAAGCAATCGGACAAAGTTTAATTGCATAACGTAACGATGCTAGTGTAAATGTTTAAATTATTTTTTGCGAAAGAATAGGGGACTATAGGAAGGGTAAATTTACAAATATACATATGCATATACCTTGCCCTTAATCGAAATTCACAGATTCCATATCGCAAATTTCTACGACAGTTTTTTTCTAGTTAATACAGGGTGTCCCACGAATCGTGCTACATTAAGAAATTTAAATAACTTTTATTTTAATCGATGTATTTCATTAATTTTATTTTTTTGGATTAAAAATTAAATTTTATTTTAAATAACTAATGGTTTTTAAAGATGATAGACCGCAAATGAACCCCACGCTCATCCACGCATATGCGGCACCTGATCAGAAAATTGTTCATTGCGACCTGAAGGGTTGAAATTGGGATCGCCTCAATTATTATCTTAATGGACTGCTTCAATCCAGTCAAATTCCTGGGTTTCGTTTTGTACACTTACTGCTTGACATAGCCCCATAAAAAAAAGTCTGGTGCAGTCAGGTCAGGTAACCTTGGTGGCCAGCGGAAAGTGCAGTTTCTGGATATCAATTTGCTTGGGAATTTTGGTTGGAGCTCCGCCATAACTTGTGTGGCTACGTGTGCACTTGCTCCATCTTGTTGAAACCAAATCCTGCTGAAAGGGATACGTCTTCGGCGATGTTCTGGGTAAAAAAACTCCTTCAACATCTTTAAATAACTGTCCCCATTAACAGTTTGTGTTACACCGTTTTCTTCAAAGAAGTATGGCCCGACAACACAGCTTGATGGAACTGCGCACCACATAGTGACTCGTTCTGTGCAGCTCCGTCCCATGGAGCATTTCTGGAGTAGATTCACTCTATATACGGCAATTTTTGCTTGGGCCTCACCAGATATACAAACAATTTATCAATGTGTTGTCTTCTTCGGCCATTGTAATCAGTTTTCGGCAAAATTCCGGGCGAACAGGTAAGTCCTGAGGGTTTAACTTGCTTGTAATTTGGACTTTGTACGGAAACAAGCTTAAGTCATCATGAAGTATCCGTTGTAATGACCGTCTGCTAACTCCAATTTGGCCCGATAAGTTTCGAGTCGAAACACTTGGATTTGCCTGTATTGCCGATGCAACAGCCACGATTGTATACTGAACCCGAACATTGGGATCTCGATGATACGGTCTTCGTTCGATGCTTCCAGATTCGGCAAACATGTTCAACAGCCTCATAATGGCCATCTACTCGGGGTAGTACCGCCAAGCTCCAGCCTAAATTCCCTTTGGACGGAAATGACGGACTGCAAATAATGGTATCGCTGCACTATTCAAATCCTTTTTTCAGTATCCAAGCATTCATTTTGATAAATATAAATAGTAGCCTATAAAATAAAAAAAAATAAGCCGATTACTCACACCGAAAAAAAGTTATTGCGTCTTATTTTTGTAGCACGATTCGTGGGCCACCCTGTAGACTAATATAGCCATAAATAAAGTTGCACGCTACTTTCAAGCTCCAAAAGGTACATTTATGTTGTTTAATGTTTAAAAACCTGGACTGCAACCTAACCTTCCCGTTAAGAGTGCAGAAAAATTCACATTTTAAATCGTATTTAATGCGGTCACAGCCACGTTATTCACACCATTTTAAGATTCAAAACGGTGACTGTTTTCGTTTACCATGCAATCATGCTCTCAGAACTTTTTACATTGACAGATTTTTTTGGACTGTCAGTCAACGCGTTGTCAAGATGAAGCTGAGTTGCAGTGATCGATACCGATGCACTGTAGTTTCCATCCTAGGCCAAAATTTAAAAAAAATTGCTTAGTGGTTGGTACCAAAAACTTATCAAATAAGTTAAGAAGATCTCAAACTATTTATAAAAAATAATAATTTAGGTAGACCCCGTAAATTGTCTGTCAGTGTTTCTCAAGGCCGATCTACAGCCCAAACAGCTGAAGCGAATTCCTTCACACTTGGTAGTTAAGCGTTTTAAGGCCAAAACTAACGATTTTTTCTACCACCTAAATTATCTCGAAAACGGCTGTAATTATTTTGATAAAAATAAAACTTGCTCTTGTAGCTAACAATTTAGTGTAGCTAACCAATGACGCTGATAGTAGGTAGGTAGCCTAGTTTATCATATGCAGATTTAAAGCCGATGTAGGTAAGCTTAATTTGATTCTTAATATAATGAATTGATAAATGCATGATTCAAGGAATAGGTACGTAGGTAGTACCTACCTACAAATGTATATTAAAATAAATTTTAATTATATAAATTAGGAGGGTAATATATAACAACCTACTCGTATATAGATGGAACCTAGATATGTAAATATGTACATATGTAATGAAAACGAATGGTGTATAGGTAAGAATTGGGTTTAAGCTTATAAAAACTGTCAAAACCATCACTTAATCGGTTTTTCGAAAAAAACCAAGAGCACCATTGGATGCCACGGATCAACAAAAATTTTATAAAAATGTATCTCGTTAATTATAGGAAGGAATTTGATGAAAACCTGGTTTTTTCATTTATAGTTTTTTTGAAAATAATTTTTTTTTCAAATTTTTGTATGCAGTTTTTAGAGTTTATTAATGTATGTAAATGAGATTATAAAATTTAAAATTGTTTTTTTTTTATTAGTTTTAAAAATATTGATTTTTCAAAAAAAATTCAAAAATTTATTTTAATTAGAAACAAAAAGTTATTTAATTTTTTTTTTCTCAGATATAAAATTTGAGAGAAATCCAATGTACCATTACCGATAAATACGAACATTTAAAAAAAAACCGTCAAAATCGTTGGATCCGTTTTCGAGAAAAAATAAGATTTGCCTGAGTGTTATATGGCAGGTACCGTTATTTTTAGACCTTAAAATAAAATTACAATTTCACCTCAAAGGAATGCCAAAAAAATCACACAGACCAAATTTGAAGATAGTCGCTTGAGAAGTTTAGGTTGCAGCTCGTTATAAATACAGACGGACTGACTTACAGACTTACATTTTTGTTGTCGATCACTTCTTTAGGCCTTTCTATGATCGTAATGTCATGTTTGATTGTTAGAATTTTAACAAATGCAAAACCTTATAGCCCACTGTAAGGATATAGCAAGTAAGAATCTGTGCACTACTATAGGTATACATTTTGGTTCAATTTTTTGTACATAATTTGGTTTATTATTGTTGTTATTAACGGTACCTGCCATACAACCATTTTTTTTGATTTTCGACTTTCTCATTAACGGCTCGACGGATTTCGATCAAAATATTTTTATAATACTTCTTGTTCCAATGGAAAACCACATAAGGTTCGTTCGTTGAACCTTACCCAGTGTCGACCCAGGTTTTTCTGACAACCGCAAGAGCTAAAAACTATGATAAATCGGTTGTTTAAAAGCAAGTTACATAATGTGATCTAATAACTTAAACTTAAAAAAGGTTTAAATTTGATTCCTTCTTGCATTTGACAATCAACAACTCCAAATGTTTCTATTTTCTATTTCTGTGTATGAAAAAAAATATTGTTTTATTAATAACAAACTACATACAAAATAAGAAACCGCCATAAAACAAAATGATGTTAAAACAAAAAATCGATGTTCAATATCGCTGTTTAAGAAGGAAATTAAGAAAATTCGTTGAAAATATCGATATTTCGATTCGATGATTACATCGATGTTTTCCCAATATCGCTCATCCCTACTACATATCCCTTGTAACTTCAGTCAGTTTTTCGTTTATCTTAACTCGCCAAGGTTCAGGTTTAAAAAAAAAAAACACGCTTTTGGGGCGACCCTAGAGTGGCTTCAAGCTCAACGAAAAAACTTCACGCACACTAGCTAGATCTGACACATATCAAATTCCTCACAACAAAGACAAACATTTGGAAGAAATCGATTTTGAAGGGTTGTATAAGATTCGACATTAATCTTATTCTGGTATCCACTATTTTTAACCTCCTTACGTAATCTCTAAAATGTGTTTATGAATAAAGTGGTTTAAATATTAATTTAAAAGGAAATTTACCATGAATAAAACAATGTGTGAGAAGTAACAAGATGGATCAGTGGCATTTTAAAATAATAATGATCTTATAAAATGTCACCGAAAATCTTCAAGCGAAACAAATATTTCCAAAAATTGTAATGATTATTTCTGATAGTCATGATGACAGACCTACAAGTTTTTAATAATATTTCTTATAAAGGTTGTCAATACAAAAGATTAAGCTTAATCTAACAAACACGTAAATATTTAAAGCAATTTTATTTTCTTACAAAAAAAAATATTCCGAAGTTTTAAATTACCCACCATTATTTCTCTTACTATTTCCGCACAATTATTTTTTTTTCCAAGGGAAATAAATTTCATTTAAAATGTAAGAAATACCAGACTATAATATTCAACTCCCAGACACACATATGTCTTATATTATTCTTTGTCTATATCTTCGTCCATGTCCTTGTCCATGAAGTACCCAATTAATTCCACATTCTTTTGTTCCCTTAACGTCACTCCATATGCATCAAAGACGTAAAGGAATTCGTATTCAACAAATACTATAGTATAAAAATTCAAGAGATAATAATAAAAGAATATAATAATGCATATATAAATAAAGAAAACCGAAAAAATATGTTTTATTAAACTTGTGCGCATTAATATGCACAGACGAAGCAAATTAAAATATAAAAAAAGGTAAATTCCCCATTATACCGTACCTACAACGCAACGAAACACAAAATGCAATGAGCAACGCTACTCGACAAAGAATGAAAATGTGAAAAATTCAGAATTTTCCACATGCTGAACACAAAAACGTACGTACCTACATAATGTGAACGTTGTCGGTTGGTTTGGTGAAAATGCATGGTTTCCTTTTTAACAGAAAAAGGTCCTCAACAATAATAAAATTATGCTTAAGTTGTTTTAAATCAGGTTTGTGCATCTAAAGGGGTTAAATTGCGTGCTGCAGCTGGGGATTATAATAATTTCGAATAAATTAACTGAAAAACTCCAAATAGGTATAGTACTGACAAACGTTTCACAAAAAATTAAAATGATTTAGTTAAATAGTTTGTACATATATATTAGTAGGTTTTTTTTCTGAGACAAGACATATTTATGTTTGTTCGTTGATCTCTGAAGTTACCCTGGTGAACAAATTATGTGTTTTTTTAAGCCTAGGATCGACCTGAACTCACCCCGAAATAGATCAAGTTTTAAGCTGGTGCGAGTTCAGTTGAACGAATGAACTGTCAAAGTCATACGAAGTATATCATCGATATTGATATGATTCATTCTGGATTGTGTATAAGACAAGACAAAAGCAACAAGAAACTAAATTTAAACATATTTTTTTAGTTTTAATTATTAGACGACATACCTTGCTTTTAAGCAACATAAGCATTAAAGGCGAACGAACCTTCTTGGAGAATTGTCACTTCCACATCATAATCATTCAGCTATTAAAATAAAATGCACGACTGGATCGCACGTACTTGCTCCTATGTTCGATTGCATTATTAATTAATTATTTAATTAATTATATGCAAAATATTTTTAATAGAAATGGCTAAATGTATTTTTAAAGTCGTTTTTCACTTAATTTTATATATAAAAATTCTTAATTTTTTTATTTAAAAAATTTGTATGACCATTTTAAGTGTTTAATAATATATATTCAAAAACAAAATTTCAGAAAAAATCGTCCACCCGTTTTCGAAATACCGAATTTTCAAAAAATAAATAATTTTTTTTTTTAAACCAAAAAACTATTTTTCGAAAATTTTGAAATGCAGCATTATTTAGAATTTGGAGGAGCTCCTGTATAAAAATTGTGATCGAAATCCGTTAAGTCGCTTATGAGAAAGTCGAAAATCAATAAAATTGTTGTATGGAAGGTACCGTTTAACAAAATATTAAAAAGAAAAAAAAAGTTTACCAAAATGTAGACCATCCCGAAGTAGTACACTCACCAATTTTTATCAAGAACGTTGGAACCGTTTTCGTGATAATTAAGATTGTAGAAAAATTTGTATGGCAGGTACCGTAATTTTTGGGGCTAAACCAACGTTTCACAAATCGCACCAAGTTTGAACAAAATCGGTTCAGCCATTTAGGCTGTAGATCGTTTTACAGACAGACAGACAGACGGAATTACGGGACTCACTTTTTTGTTGTTCTCTATCATCGTAATGTCAACTTTGATTAAAATCTCGAGTTCGATTTTTTTCCAAAGCCAAAACTTGCCCTATAGTACCTATATCGCAAGTAAAATTGTGGCAAAACTCGGGCTACATTTTATATATGTATACGAATCTGTTTAAACGCAACAACAGGAATATAAATACTCAGAAAAGGAATATGAAGCTATAATGGTTGCAATTAACCGCAAAACAGACAGAACCAACAACAAACTTACTTCGCTAATAATTGATTTCTGTCAATCAAGTTACGATAAGACGGTCTACACAAATAGTCAATGCATATAGAATATCTGACGTAAGGAATGTACACGGACAGCACAAGGTTTTGCGTTGACGTTCAAAAAGTGACAAATTTGATTTATTTCTGGGAGTTAAATCGCCCTTTTCCAGAGCAGTAGAAAAACTGTTAGTATTTCGAATTTGTTAGAGGTTTCATTAATCCTTCGAAATCGTAGACATCCTTGCATGGAAGTAGACAGTTTATTGCTTGACAGATGGTACACGAACTTTATTCTGGGGTAAATTTTATATTTCGTTCCGAATATCACCCAGTTACCTTTAAATCATCTTTTTTCACAGCAGAAAAACTGTGAAAATTGATAATTTGTATCGGCTTTTATTCAATATGCACCCAAGTTCCACTTGTATGGGGAGAGACGGTCATAATTAAATAAAATCTGAACTAACTGAGTGACTAGGAAGACTGATTCATGTATGATCTTAGATAATAATGGGTTATCCATTTTGCGGTTTCAAAGTAAACGTAAATAAAACAACTTTAGTGTATAGTAGTAGTTAACCTCTGACTCTGTTAGTAGGTATAGGTACAAAAGGTACTCTAGTTTAGTTATTCTGTGCAGGTTTAAAGCCGAAGCAGGTGAGATTACCTTGATTCTTAGTCATGTATCATGAATTGTCGAATGCATTATTCAAGGAATGGGTACAGGAACCATCCTACAAATGTATAGTTAAATGGATTTTAATTATTTAAAAAATTAGGAGGATAATACAGACATGGACAAAATAATAGGAATACTCCTTGCTTTTAGGTAATACTGTATCTTGCACTTTTGTTAGGCGAACATGTGAACAAACTGGTGCGTTATTAAACGGTTTATATATTGTCAATCTATTCAACGTATGATCTTGTGATTAAACAAAAGGTATTTGTAAAGCTTTTGTTTAAATATGCAACTTAGAAATGGAAAGAGCCAAGAACTGCACTGAAGACCAATGCGAAGCTATTTTAGTTCTGCATAACAACGGTGGATCCATGTGAAAGATCGCAACAGTCATTGGGCGCTCTGCAAGCATGGTGTGGAATGCTACACCAGAAACCAGAGGGTGTCCGTCTAAAATGACTGTAAGAGACAAAGCTACATTGGTGAGGAAAGCTAAAACGAATCCGCTCATGCAGCGAAAAATAGAGAATCCAGTCGGTTCTAGAACTATTCCAAGGAAGGTGCTCTTTTAAAAAAAATACACACCCAGAAGCGGATCTGTTTTGCTAAAATACATCACATGAAAGACCCACCTCTGGCCAAGAATCAGTGGAGGAATGTGTGGGAAACAGTTTGTTCGTCATCCAAAGTCCGAGGCCTATAATCCGTGGTACACAAAACCAACGGTGAAGCATGGAGGTGGCAGCATAATGTTATGGGGTTGTTTTTCTTGGTATGGGGTGTTGGTCCAATATTCGTTTTAAAATGTTATGCTTTCGTGGACTTAAATTACACTTAAATGACTTTTTCAGCAAGACAACGACCCTTAGCATACGGCAAAGTCATCAAATCTCTGGTTTCAGCAAAACAAATTGTACGTTATGGAGTGGCCTTCTAAATCACCGGACCTTAATCCTATTTTGAGAACATCTGGAATGAGCTGAATATTGAGGTTAGTAAGCATGAACCTTCCAACAAAACGAATCTCTGGAGAATTGTCCAAGAAGTGTCGTATTCGCTTCCACAAGAAAAGTTCCAGAAGTTGGTACTCTATACCAAATACCAAATGGGGGTGGCCGTGGCGCGATAGTTGTGTGTTCGCCTGTCAACCTCATGGTCACAGGTTCGATCCCTGCCGTAGTCTATGTCTTCTTATTTTCCATTAAAACCAATTCTAAAAATAATTGTCATACAATGAGTTGCTGGTTTACTCATTACATGCTGTTTAGGCATAACACTAACAACATGTGATTGAGTAAAACTAGTATACCGATAAAATATGACAAGAGGATAAAAAAATTAATGCGAATTATAAGGGACATCGATAAATAAGACACGGAAATTTCTCCGCATTAGTTCAGCCGCCATCCCTGGAGATAAAATCTGACACAACAACCACCTACAGTCTCCGAATATCACGCCACACATCTTTCCTATCATTCTTTCTCTTCCTTAACCTCACCCTCATGCCCGCGCTGTGTTGAAACATTTAAAGGGTATTCATAATCCCTTGAGCGCGTGTAGATAATAAAAAAAAAAAAAAAAAAATCGAATGAATGCAGTGTTCAAAAATAAAGGTTTTTCAACGAAATATTAAATATTCTTTGCTAATAAATAAAAAAAATGCATTGGTTATCAAAATGTCTTGTTTTTTGTTGATTTTAATCAAGCGTTTCTATTTTTATGACCAGCTTGTTGGGAGACCTACATCAAACGGACTAAAAAATTTTGCAAACCCCTTTTAGTTTTCAAAAAAATTTATATAAAATAGATTAACAACATATACTTACCACTAATATGTAACACTGATATTTTTTAATTTGCCTAGTATAAGTATTACACACAATATTACAAAAAATTAGGGAATGTTCCTATTATTTTGTCCATATCTGTATGTACCCACCTATATAGATGGTGCCTAGGTATGTAAATATGTACATACATACATATGTATATAATGAAAGTGAATGGTGTATAGGTGGGTAAAAATCGTTTTTTAAACTGATAAAAACTGCTAAAACCATCACTTCAATCAGTTTCTCGAAAAAAACGAAGAACGCCATTAGATGCCACGGATCAATGAAAATTTTATAAAAAAGTTTCTCGAAAATTGTAAAACGGATTTTGACTTAATTCTGATTTTTAAATTTGGTTTATTGAAAACAATTTTTTTTTTAAATTTTGGTATGCCATTAAAAATTTTAAAATATTTTTTTTTGATAAGTTATACGTATAAAAATATTGATTTTTCAAAAAAAAAAAAAAAAAACTCAAATTAATTTTAATTAGAAAAATAAGTTTTTCAAAATTTTGATATGCAGAATTAGTTTGGCTGCCTAGATCTTTTCAGATATAAAATTTGACAGAAATCTAATGTACCAACGTTATATGAAAGGTTCTGATCAAATGATAGCTAAGCTAGTACCAACAAAACAATTCTCAAAAATTTTTATCAAAATCGTTGGAGCCGTTTTCGAGAAAAATAATGTCGTTTTTATCTGGCAATCCGGAAGCATTCCTGACTCTTCTGAAAGTGTTCACTTTGGAAAAAATGACAGTTCTAATTCTGAAAAGAAGAGAATTTTGCTTTGGATTTGAAATCAGAATCAGAACCAGAAGCACTCCACACATTCATATACTTGAAAGTCAAACTCGTCTGTTGTCATTTTTTGTAACAAACAGTTTTTTTTTTTTTTTTTTTTTTTTTTTGAATTTGAATATTTCCACACACAATAATTATTTTCACACATACAATATCATTAAAATTCAGAATCGTCAAAATCACACAAAAGTGTTCAGTTGGGCTCCCCGATCGGAGAAGGATTCCGGATTGCCAAATAAAAACGCCATAAGATTTTCCTTAATGGTTGAATGGCAGGTACCGTTATTTATAGGCCCAAAAATAAAATTTCAATTTCTCCTCTGAGGAATGTCAAAAGAACCACACATACCAAATTTGAAGGTAATCGCTTAAGCCGTTTAGGCTGCTGCTCGTTATACATGCAGACGGACAGACTGACTGACATACAGACATTTTTTGTCGATCACTTTCTTAGGATTCTCTATGATCGTTTGATCGTTAGAATTTTTTTTTTACGAATGTATAACGTGCCTTGTAGTACCTAATAGCAAGTAAAAAATCAATTGTGAACAGAACTCGTTTACACTCTTCATTTCACAAAATAACTACTTGTAAACTTTTCTCGGTCTAAGGTCCCTTATTTATGGAGTGAATTCCAATTATAAAGGTACAACAATTTGTCCCTTAATCCCCATAAGAATCTTCCAATAAAAGTTAGGATTTTCTCGTTTCGAGAAATTTCCAACAACTTAATTGTTCATCATCACTTCGAAATGAACCAATTCTATTTCTGTAACAAACAGAATCAAGGGATTGAGTAAGATGGCATTTTCATACGAAATTAGATTTCTTTTTTCATGTATACGAGTATCACTTTGGAGACACTCAAGGGAACACATTCTGATACTTTCGGCTAATATATGTGTGTGTGTGTGCGTATAAGAGGTTTCAATATATTGCATATCTGTATATAAGGTAAGGATATCTCAATTCTATAGTTCTCTCATGAGGCTCCTTAGCCCACTGGTGCGGTGCGGTGCGGTGACCATAAATTGGTATCCTTTACTCAACACCATTTCGGTCTTTGGTTGCTCTGCTAGAATCATAAAATCCAACTGCTCCCAAGTTGACCAAAAATAAAATCTAAAAAAAAATAAGAAATAAAACATTCTTTTGTATGGGAGGGACAAAGGATTCAAGACTCCAAATATTACTCTGTGCTGTGCTACACGAACAACATACTGATGGTGCAGGATTAAAACTTATTTACGCTAAAAATTGATTATTAGATTGAGAAGACCGGGCGAAAGTAAAGTAGAGGTGAATAGTATAAAACCATGTGGCTTTAGGGCGCATTAAGCTTCACACACACATACTATATGTTTTTCTCAGAGAGGATTTAATTAGAAAATTCCTGATTAATTGCCACCATGGACAAGAAACCGCTGCCCTGTCCTCTGTTTACTCTGGACTTATGTTTAATAATCCTGCACGTTTTATGGTCAAGTCCGTGTGAAGATACCTACTCGTATTTCGAATTTAGTATGAGTGTATTTTTATATTATCTAAATGGAAAAGTCTTGCGTTGACTTTCTGTATGAACATCGGACATACGATGCAATTTCATTTTAATTTCAAACGCAGTGACGGGGATACAGCAAAATATCACGATTTCACGAAATAAATACAGCAAAACTCTTGCCCCGGTTAAAATTGAAATTTTAAAGTGCGCAACCTAACTTTAAAATTTCCACAAATGAATTGGCTTTTGTGCGCAAGAAAAAAGAATGAACTGCGTTTTGGGACAATCTCATTTGCAAGGATTTTTTGCTCGTTTAGTCATATTCTGCGCTAGATTTGCGTTGAGGGATTGGCTCCATAGTTTGCTCCTTTGACTAACAAACAAATAGCTTAAATAATTAAGTAATAATATGAATACTGGGATTGATCATATATTGAGTAGAACGACTTTATTGGAAATTTCTCTTAATGATCAGTGTGGTTAATACAATTAATTGAAAAACTAATTCAAATGAATTAAATAGGTACTAATATGTTTGTTTGTTGAGCGCTCAATTCAGCTTGAAAGCTATTTTTTATTAAGCCTGAAGTCAGCCAGGTAAAAGAACTCTTAGTTTTTTGAAACCTATAGTGTCGCCCTGAAGTAGATCCAGGTTTTTAGCTGTGGCAAGTTGAGGTAAATGAATCTTTGTATATAAAACCTAGGTATATGAAATGAATAAACTGCCAGTCACATAAGATCTTAAGTAGGGATGAGCGATATTGAGAAAAATGTCGATGCAACATCGAATACTCTCATCGATTTTAATAATTATCGAATCGAAAAATCGATGTTTTTAACGAATTTACTTCATTCTTCCTTGAAAATCATCGATATTGAAACATCGATTTTTACTTGCGATTATAGGTACCATATAAGGAAAGTTATGCATTCGTCGAAAAAAAAGTTTTGAGATAACAATCAAACATGGCATTACGATGATAGCGAAGGCGAAAAAAGATGGTCTAAAAATTCTGTCCGTCTGTATGTCTGTCTGTCAGTCTGTCCTGTCAGTCTGGCAGCCTGTCAATCTGTCAGTCTGTAAATCTGTCAGTCTGTCTGTAGGTATGTATAGAAACCTGAAGCCCAAACGGGTGGGTCGAATTGCTTCAAACTTGGTCTATGGAGTTTTTTATGTATTATGCAGAGGGGAAATTGAATTTTTTTTAGTTAAAAAAGTAACGGTATTGATAACCGGGGCTAGTTGTCGTCAGGGGCATGTAGACTATATACCCATAACTTCAAGCCTACACAATTGTGTGCATGTTTTTTGTTGCCCTTTCATTAACCAAAGCTATCTGCATAGCCTCACATTGTCTTTCGTCAGGATTATATGTAGTTCAAGAGATATTGGGAAAAAAACATTTTTTTTTCATTTATAAGTAATTTTTTTGTTTTCATTTGTTTTGCTTTAAACGTACCGAACGTTTTATGCGATTTTTGTTGAATACATACAAAATGTGTATCTATCTTTGCGTCTTTGTTCTTTTACAGTCGGAGTTAGTTGACTCATTTTTGTTGGGGTAAGTTGACTCATGATTTTCTCGTGTGATTAACAGCAAAAAAGAACTTTTCTAAGAAAAGTATCCAGAGGCACAATATGGAACAACCTCTAATGGACCGTGCGTCAAAGCTCATCTATACTAATCGGGGAAATAGTATAGGTACACATCAGTTGCTCACGACAATAGTTGATGATAGTGAATGAAAACATTTATCCTGATTCAGAGCTTATGGGCTATTTTGCATCTGACAGGTATTACATAATACCTAGCAATCAATCTATTTCTAAGCAGTTTCATACTCCAAACACTCAACATTATAGCATAGTCAACTTACCCCATATCGTTGTTCATCTTACCCGGTGCTGGGGCTAGTTGACTCACGGGTGATCATTTGCCAAAATTAAAAAAAAAACAATACTTATCTATAATATGTCTTAATGGTAGTATTTTATTTAGAAAAACAAAAGGATGCTTTATTTATGGCAGTTTAAATTTTATTGATACCTATCTTGGTTTTTTGTATATAAAAAGACTAGTAAATTTTGAGTCTATAAGCCCCGGTCTCCCATACCTGCCATATAACCGTTACGTTAAAGCCTATTTTTCTCGGAAACGGCTCTAACGATTTTGATTAAAAAATCAGTGCAGCTTCTTAGATACGATGGTTGAAAAAAAAATTTTTTAAGTCTAAAAACGGTACTTTCCATAGGACCGTTTTTTTTTTTGCTTTCGACGCTCTCATAAACGGCTTATCCGATTCTTTCGAAATTTCACACATATATAGCCTTAGGCTGCCCAATTTATACTGCGAACCAATATTTTTAATTTATAATTTTTTGTTTTTTTTTTTCATTTTTAAGAAAAAAATTTAAAAATTTATATTTTGAAAACTGCTCGTTAAATTTTTTTCAAAAATTATATTTATAATATATTTGCTGAATACCTATGAATTGGCGTTTTCAATTTTTTTAAAAACAAAACTTTTTGTGTCAAAAACCGCTCCACAGATTTTTAAAATTTTTTTCTCATAAATTCAAATTTATCCAAGAAATACAATGGCGTACTTTTTTTGAGCTCAAATTAGTTTAAGTATTTATTTCAGAATTTTTAATTATTTTTCTCTGATTATTCCGATTTAATTTTTTGTTTTTAAGTTTATATTATTAAATATTGAAGTAATAAAGTAAAAATGACTTTAAAAATATATTTAGATTTTAAATAGACATCTTTTGCATACGATGTGATCGAACATAAGAGCAAGTTCGTGCTATCCAGTCGTGCATTTTATTAGTTTTAACTTCAGTGTTTTGTTAAGATAAATGAGAATCACCCATCCCTAGAAGCAAGGTTCAAAAATTTTGTGCGTTGTGACTTTTCGTTTTGTATGTAATTTGTTATTTTTAAGATGGAAATTTAAAAAAAAATGCTCAAATTTATGTTCCTACTCAGAAATAGAAAATAGAAACGTCTGAGGTCTTAGGTTGTAGTTTGTGTATAAGCCAAAGCAAATGCAATAAAGAATTAAATTTAAACATATTTTAAGTTTTATTTATTAGATGACATAACTTGCTTTTCAACACCATAAAGAAATAAACAATAAAGTGGCCATCAGTTGTTTTTTGAGAACCCAAAAACGCAGTTTCTTTTTACAACTGTAGTGGTTGTCAAGAAAACCTGGGTAGGTCATATGTAAAGTACAACGATAGACCCTAATAATATACCTGTTTGGTAACTATTCTCTTTTCAATAAAAATTGTCAGTACAGAGCTTATGGGCAAGCTTTTTCAAACCAGTGGTGCCTGTTTATACTCTCAGCACATTGAATTGAAAAAAAAACTACAACTGAAAACACTAACCACGGACCAACTTACACCAATAGTTGTGGTATAAATAATGTGTTTAATAAACGTAGTACAGTTTTACTTTTATAAATACTTTATTAGAGATTGGCGTTTTTGTGAAGTTATTTTAATTTTATACACATATGCGGTGTGAGTATCTAATAATTCTGGGTTAGCTTTATATTCTTTATCTACAATTTTTAGTTTATAACAGGTTGAAAAAACATCGATTCATTTTGTGGGAAAACGGATTTGGTTAAGTCTACGGAACTATTCTAGTAACTACGAAAGTTCATTTGTAAATATATTTCAAAGTTATTGAGTAAATGCTTATTAGAAGCCTCCACTTCTATTGGTTAAAAAAATTAAGAATTTTATTTTTTAGTTTCATTTAATACGTTAACGCAACAGCGAGATAAGATGATATTCAACTATATTAGCTTCTTTTAGATATTTAGATTCCACAAAGTCGGCTTTTCATTCCGGCTATCTCACTTGAACTCATCAGTCCTCTACTAAGGAAATTAATTTCTGTAGAATTTAGAATTGTTTATTATTAAAAATTATTATTATATAAAACTAATGGTAGCGAGATATTTTTAAAATTATATTTAATTTTCACTACAACTATTTATTATTTAGCATTTCTTTTTTTTGATTGGTTAAAAAATGTTACCACTACCATTTCTTGCCACAGTGTTTTTTACTTTCCAGTTTGCTATGCTTTTTTTTACTTTCCAGTTTGGTATGCTCTCCCTATTTTAAATTATAAAAATTGGTAAATACATAGCTCTATTAAACCGACTTTGTAATATTTTGACATGACGTAGGTACTCTCTGCAAACTACTAAGCTTACAGAACAAGGTGTACCTTGTTCTGTATTTAAAAAATATGAAATATTTAAAATATAAAAAATCACTTATGTATTTGGAAGTAATTTTAATTTTATCTAATTAATATTTTTTTCTAAATTTATCACTTGGTTATAAATTTTAACACCTAATACAAATCGATAACTAAATTTATGTACTTTATAATCAACAAATTAAAAAAAATACATAGACATTACACTAATTTAACATATTCGAAGACAACACTTATCAGCCATCACGACTGAATTTCGACTCCCCAGGTGGTGCGACTCTCTTAAGGACAATTTGGAAATTCTCCGTTACAGCGTAGTCATCCTTGAATATAAATACCAAGTTAATCTCAAATTCTGGAATAAAAAAATATTATTCAAAGATAATGCCCAGAAGCACAAAAATCAGTACCAATTTTGAAATTCTTTGTAATCAATGTCGGACATGTGAACAATCGAGGCAAAATCATATAAATTGGAATCTCTAGTTGTGGGCAGACATTGCCATCGGCAATTTGAATGGTTTGGATTTCTGTGGCATCTCTGGAATAACCTTCATCGCATCCACACGTCTCAACACGAACTAACTGCAGTTCGATGGACTTGATTGCTACTTCGGTATGCTGGACTGACACCTAGAAAAGACATAACTTCATAAACTTCGAAGTCTTTTTCCAGGTTTTGCTAATTTCATTTTACATGTCCAGTAATTGGCTTCGTAACACAACATTCAGTCTCGTCCAATTTGCCTGTGATGAGGAATCTGGGAATTGATATTCGCTCTTTGGCAGATTTCTGCAACGATTCGGGACTTATGCTGAATGCTACTTCAGTCAGTGGTGCCTTCTTGACGTCGACAATATTGGGCTTGTATTGAATGCAGAATTGTTGCGTTTTCTGGAGACTCTTGGCTAGGAAGCTCCTTTTGACATCACATTTTAGTTGATAATTGATGTTCACGAACACACCGTGATATGTTTCGTAAAGAATTCGTGGTTCCTTTGTGCAAACCAATGGCAGTTCGAAATGGAATTCTGATAGGCCTTGAGCAAGTTTACCTGGAGCACTTAATTCCAAATTGGTATTCAGCAATTGGATGGGCTTTACTGAGTTATAAAAAGCCTCGAAAATGCCAACATTTTTTGTACTAAGTTGGAGATTTACGATTCCTTCCATAGCCAAATAGATTCCATCATGTTTGGCCTCTGCGGGGCAATTGAATTGGACTACTCCTGTAAGCATTTCCTGTGAAGACATCGAGGTGTTTATTGAGATAGGTATTTTTTATTGTATTTATAGGCCTTACCCCTTCATAGTATATTTTATTTTCGCGCTTTAGTTTAATTTCAAAGGGTATTGCACTCATTTTTTCTTGTGGGAGGAATAAAATTGATTATCCTTTGCCCTGAAAATTTTGTTCTTTGTAAAATTGACATTTCTAAATTGTTTGGCATATGTCATTTCTGGATGCGTTCGATAATGATGGACTCCATTATTTTCTTGGGGGCTCCTATGACCCCTTTCACACAAAGAAACTGAGTTGCCGGCACCTGGGAGTTTGTTGGCGAGAAGGGCAAGAAGTAAGGGGAATGAAAAAAATCTCCCCGGTCAACAATTTGAAGAGATTTTTTTGACGTTTTGCTTTGCATTCCAATTAGACCGACAAAATTTCCCAGTTTCCTCCTCAGTTTCTTGGTGCCAGTTTTTTCGTGTAAAAGGTACGAGGCAATTAAAGGAAAACGTCAAAAAAATCTCCAGCAACTGGTATCCCTGTGTGAAAGGGAACTATGCTGAGTAATTGAGGGCGTTCGGTGTCGCACAGCTCTCTGATACATTGCTGAAAAATATATTGTGCGTCTGTGAACGTATAAAACCCAATAGGTAACCATTTCTGTCAAAAGTCAAAACAGAAAAAAAAAACTATTTGCTTATGATTACGCTTCGGCTCAAAGTGAATTAAACATACATTTGTTGGGTAAATATAAATTAAAAATGAATCAGGAAGTAAGAACCACAAATGTTTCAACCGATTCAGAAGAAGATGATGTATTAGGTACGTAATTAAAGTTCACAAACAACAATTGAAAAGACAGCTGATTTCGTAGTCAGGTTTGCTCTACGATACCTAAGTACACCAGAGGGTCAATTCCCGATCTGTGAAGATGTGAAGTGATAAATTTTATCACGCTTTCACGTCTAATTCGATTCTCGATTCGTGAAAAAGTGGAGTTAAATGGAAAACATTTTTCATATGATGATTTTTTTTATCACAGTCAATTGTTTTGTGAAGAAAATGTTTCTAATCGAATATTAAGAAGAAAAACAGGATTTGGCACATGACAAGTAAGCAACCATTATATTTATACACAAATATATTTTGGTTATAAGTTATATTTGTGTGTATTCGAGTAAATAACGAAATTGTTAAATCAACAGATTCACAACAGCCGACGCGACGACGGTGCTCATTCCCGCGACAGATCGTTGGAAACTACCCATTGCAAAAAAATGCAGAGAACTTAACCATATTTAAATGGCACTTATAAGTTGAGTGTTTTTCAAGAATGCTCTCAATTCACGTATTAAATCCATGCATAAATGTTTTGGGAATCTATAAAGTTCAATAAAGTGCTCCTATTTGTAACTTCGAATAGATTCTGCCCATCTCGAAAGCCTCAATATCCTCACATAAAAAAAAATAATAAATCTTACTCAAAACAGAGATACTATTCAATATAATATAAAACCCACAATTCTTCAGTACGACGCCTTTTATTAATTTATTAAACGAATTATTATTCCGGACATTATTCTTAAGCAAATTTAGAAACTGAAATGAAATATTTACCTTTCCCAACAAAAAATCTAATCAGAAATGACAGAATTTATCATTTAGTACTTTTTAGTACAAATTTTATCACAATGAGTTCTAGAATCGCATTAGGCGTGTGCGTGAAGTTGGAAAATGATAAACCTCTGTGAAAACTGAAATGATATTTTTTTTATCACTTCATAATTTCACAGATCGGGAATTGACCCCCAGAAATTTAGCGCTATCTTGGCTTCGATTTGGAAATCATATGTTTTGTTCGTTGTTATGGTCGTCAGATGTTAATTGACAGATATTTAACTCATATTACAACAACAACGAACGTATTGCACAGAAAAGCTTTGCGCTACCGAACGCCCCCATTGCCTTTTCGATTGGCCGTCCAGAACACGTTCCTCCAATAATACACACGGAAACAATTTGACTGATTCTGAATTTTATGTATCACTGTATTTGTGAAAATTAAATTTAAAAAAAAATCACATCGGCTAACAAACATTTCCGAAACACCCGATTTCAATTTAGATACACATTTTCTTGTATCAATAATAATTAACTTGCTTCTTTTTATGATATTTTACCAGAAAATTAATTCAAATCCAATAAACATATCGAAATTAAACAAAACAAATCAAGGCGATGATTTTGACATTTTGATTATGTGAGTGTATTAGTGATTCTATTTTCGGTTCTGAATTGAAATCCAGAATCGATTTCTGTTCTGCTTAGAGTAACAACTATGTCATTTCGTGGGGGTCAGAACAGTTCTGGACGGCCAATCGGAAAGGCCATTCGTTTTAACAAGTTTAAATCGAATTTAACCCTTTTTTTTATTGGAAGAATTTGAATAAGTCGATTTTAAGGAATAACAACAATAGCTGCTTCTTGTTTATCCACGGGTGTGGGTCTGGGTTATTTTTTAGCGCGTATTACAAAGACAACATGAGATCCCAGTGTGTCATAAATATAGAGTGAATACTGAACACACTTAAATTTGTTTTCTATTCACTACTGAGTACCTACGCTGGAATCGACCAACTTCTTGTGTATTTTGATTGTATGAGTACTTATTTATTTTCTTCATAATCATATTTGGCTCCTAAAACACACATGCAATTTGAAACATTAATTCAGACAAAAAAAATAGATTCTTCTCATACATATAAAGTATGTCAGTTTTTTTTTTGTTAATAATTTTAATTTAATGGGACAATTTTCAGATGGATTGAAGAATTTATTCTGCTGAGTTAACTGTTTTTTTATCTTAATAAAAAAAATGAGCGAGCCTTTAAAAATAACAAAGTTACTTATGAAAATATATGTATTTTTAACGAACACAGTTTTGTTTTTGGTTCGATGTGAAAAGGCTATACAACTCAATTATCTCATAGTGCATTTATAATGCAAAGAACGGCTGGGATTGAGATATACATATAGTTCAATTAACCATACTTTATTATTCTAATTAAACCCCATCCATCCTCTGTAACCTAAAATTAAAGACTCAATCAAGAATTCAATTCATTCAATTTATGGCCTTTTCGATTGGCCATCCAGAACTGTTCTGACGCCTGCAAAATCACAGTTGTTACTCTAAGCAGAACAGAAAACGATTCTGGATTTCATTTCAGAATCGAAAACAGAATCACTAATCCACTCACATAATTAAAATGTCAAAATCATCGGGTTGATTTGTTGTGTAATTTCGATGAATTTTAACTACTTTTCTGGTAAAATAACATTAAAAGAAGCAAGTTATAATTATTATTGATACAAGAAAATTTTTATCTAAATTGAAATCAAGTGTTTTGGAAATTCGTTTTAGCCGATGTGATTTTTTTTTAAATTTAATTTTCACAAATACAGTGATGCGTACAATTCAGAATCAGTCAAATTGTTTCCGGGTGTTTTATTGGGGGAACGAAAAGGCCTTTAAATTCCCATCCACTAAATACCGAAAAAAAATTAAAAAATAACATCGATAGCTGATACCATCCAAAATATTCGATATATCCATTGATTCGATACATTTGATAAGAAACCATCGATGTTTTTGATTTATCGATGTTAATTGTGCAACACTAGATCTTTTTCACATCAGAAACTTCAAAATACAAAGCTTGTAATCTTTTTTACACACTACCTATTTTGTAACATCTTAACATCGAAAGAATTAAACAATTTGTTTTTACTATTTTGAATAAAAACTGAATTCATTATCAAGTTGCGATTCATTAGAATGTTGCGAAAATCAGTGCAGCTCCTTCGCCCTTCTCAGGTGGCACACCATATCTTGTTTGCTTATATGCACTCCAACGAATTCGACCCAAAAGAGACTCCTCTCCCCGAGAGAATCAGACGTGAAATCGCCGAATCAAAGAAAACCCTGCAGTGGCGAACACCAATTGGAGATCGACCAGGAGATTGGAACTCCAAGTTAAAAACATTTGCTGACATGGAACAAACGTCCGACTTTATTACAATGATGCAGAAACCAATCGATCTTAGACCATCGGCTGTAATAAGCTGGTGGAAAAGAAAAAAAGAACGCACGGAGAGATTTCTCCAACAATACGTGCCCGAGCGTCATGAGACACTGGGATGCGAGCTAGCAGCGGCACATTTTATAATTTTCCGCGGAGGTTCAGTAAAATTCCTGCACGAAAGTGAATGGAAGAAAACTGACGAAGAGGGTGAATACGATCTGCCTACGCAATTTCATCCGGCATGGAAGGTGGAAGCTATAAAATGTGACAACATGGTTCTCTACTATGAAGGACTAGAGAACATTCGCTGTTTGACAAGCCTAAAGTTTCTGTCGTTTTGCAATGTCAAGACATTCGACGATTGGTGTCTAGACCGAGTATCAGGATCAGAGTTTTGTCGATTGGAAGTCCTCGATCTGTCCGGGACGCAAGTAACCGCTAATGGACTCCAATGCCTTTACAGAATACCATCTCTAAAACTTCTTATTTTGGATAATCCAAAGATGTCTATTGAATTTGAATATGCCTGCGCTATGCTGGAGGTGGCACTTCCGAATTTGAAAATTTTTGAAGCGAAGGAAATCCATGGCGCAGCCGACAGTAGTGAAAATAGATCCTAAGTTTTATTATTTGGTGTTTAGTGAAAATATTAAAATTTAAAAGCTTTATTGATTGGGTTTTGTTTTCATGTATTCGGCTTTGATTTGTTCTCGCTTTTCCGGTTCTGGCATCCAGGGCACAATTCCTTTTGCTCGTCGGTCCGATCGTACTTTATCCTGTAAGAGAAATTAAAATTGAATCCCGTTTGATACCAGGAATCATTTGTTTATTGTGTTACCCAAAATTTTTTACAATTATTATAATTTGCAAAGAACAGTTCGCATTTATCTCGGTCGAAGTTATATTTGTGCAGACATTTGTATGTCAACTCTTGTTCCTATACCAAATGGAAATGAAACACGAATAAATTATCAATTTGCAATGGCAATACCTTCAAACAAGGATTATCTCTTTCGGCACTTTCATTTCGAGGCATATTTAAGTATAATTCGCACAAATTTGTACGGTTTTTAAAATGAATTTGTTATATAAAACAAAATTAACATCACGAAATTCTTTACTAGAAATGTCAAATTTCAGAAAAAGTTATACCAATTCTAAATATTTTGTTGTGGTACGTATACACTTCTGTAAGGACGTGTATTTGTAAAATAGTTCACATCTTTAATCAGAGACCATACTGTAAAACATATGACTTCATGAATGTTTATTTATTACAAAAAAAATATTATGTTCCTAAATTATATGTATGTTTTCGTTTCTGTTGATGCTTTATACTTCAAAATGAAATCCTTACCATATATATATTATTGGAGTATACATATCTTTTAAGATGGAATGCATGAGTACATCTTTACCAAATTGTCCGAACCAATAACAGCATAAGAAATATTTATTCCACGTCTAATCCGAGTTTCATTAAATTTTTCGATGAGTTTACCAAAGGAATAAGTTTATAACGTCAAGGCAGACATTGCTTTTTTTTAATGACATTTTGCACTTAACCCACGTGTTAAAGACAAACCATCAATAAATCTTGTTCTTTTTTGAGTGTCAAAAGCCGCGTTTTAGCATTGTATTTAAAAACGTTTTTATATACAATGGATTTACTATGCTTAATGACCCATATAGTTCACCCCGTGAGTATAAAACGATCTAGGTTATGAACATTTTTTACTTTGCATGGTCGGATACTGTGATTACCTTTTGACATTTCATTCTTTTGTTTACATTAAATAAATTGTTTACTGCGGTGCTCGGAAGTTGTCCTTCTTTTAATTTAGTTAAGTAAATATAAAATAATAAACTATAATAAATAAATAAAGTGCACTTCTATCTGGATATTATACAGCAACCCATCGATTTCGGAACAACACTAAATCGTAAGCTCTACCCCGGTGAGTATATGTCGCTAGATTAATATAATCTGATTTCAGTTTAATGGTGATTAAAAGAAGTGAAAGAAGAACTGAAAGTTCTGCTTAAGGCCAGTCTAATGGAGGATCTTATTCAAAAAATGCTAATACTTGTTGACAAATCGCAGATACTCAAGAATCGATAGCATCGAAAAAAGAAAATCAATCAAATTTGCATTTTGAAAATAAAAAAAAATTGTATAACCCTAGGCCTCCACTTGAAATAAAGGATTTCAAGAAATGTGTCATGTAGTCTATAATTTCATGTGGAGGCCCTTTATGTCTGGATTTTTTTTAGACATGAGAATCTATCTTCTCAGAACAAATAAACGGATAAATAAAATTTGACGTTTCATGACATCCCACATTAATCGTGCACAAATTTCTCACATTACATTGAAACTTGTGCATAGTTCGCTTATTTTCATGTTAAATTTTAATAATTCATTAAAAAAAAAAAACAGATTATACCTTAAGGTACCAAAGGCGCTTCTTGGAGAAGAATGAAATTTCACGATTTATGTTTGCCCACATAGCAAAGAAACATAAATTTCATAATGGCCGAAATAAATATTTCTAATGGAATCATGGCCTGAAGAAAACACTATCGTGTTTTTAATTGATTTTATAGTTTTTTTGCAAACTTTTAAATTGCAAATTTATTCTGAATGTGTATTTTTGCGTCAGAGGGTCCCGTCGAAGATCAACAGTTGATGTGGATTTTTTATTGTTATGTGACGCGGAAAAACGGAAAAAGGTATACAATGTCTAGCGTCGCGACAAGCGTCCGCGGCTCCATTGCATACACTCAACCGAGTTTCTTGCATTTTAACTTAGACATAGCGGTTTTTGAAGTGCCACGAGATCGTCCGCGTGTCCATTCTGTTCAGCCAGTTACGGGGTGTTTGAATTGTATTGCACCGCGTAATATGTTCTTTCGAAAGGTGGTGGCGGGGGTAAATAAAATTACTGAGTTATCGCACTTTTTTCGATGTGCTTTTCCTTATTGTTTGAGTAAACTTTCCATTTCCATTGCTAAATATAGAATTTGTGGAAAGCGATTTGAAACAATTTTGTTTTCGATATGTTATTGAATTGTATTCGTGTTTATTAAACTACTAGTTGTCAAAGTAAATGCATTCAATTGTACTAGTGTTAGTAAAAAGAGAGGTTGATCAACAGAAAAATACGGATCTGCAAAATTGATTCAGAATAAGAAAGAAATTTTTGTTTGCCCAATGGATATAATTTGGCAAAATTGATGTCTTACCAATGGGAAACCACATAAAAATTTCACTAGTGTAGAAGCAGACTTAATAAATTATAAGTAGTTGTTTGGTTTTTTGGCAACACCGTGGTTGACAATTCCAAATTGAAGTACCAACTTGTACAATTTAAAAGCTAACCCTGATGGAGAGATATGTAATTAAATTCTGGGTCAGAAATATTGAACTGGATAATGCCGCATTTACACTAGTGACAAATTGCTATTAATTCATGCCTATAACTGGCAAAATAATGGTAAATCAAATCAATAATGATACGCATTTACACGGGGCAAAATAATGACTGCTTGATTGATAATGGCAATCTGCCATCAAAGAATGAGCAAGTTCATTCTTCCTCGCGGTGTACTATAATTTTAAGAATGGCATCATTGTGTATTTACCTGACGCCATTATAATGGCAATATTTAATGCCAGTCTTCCCTGCCATTTTTTAATGACGACAATAATGACAAATTTAAAAACCATTTACACGATTTATAGCCTTATTCTGGCTACTTCACTAAGCCCTCACAAGTCACAATAACCTCATAACTTGAGGTGAACTCATTTTTGTGAATTTTTTGGTATTCTGGTAAGAACCTCAAAACTTGTGCGCATAATCAAAACTTAAAAATAATGATCTGCTTCTTGGCACATTACAACTCACCTACTTGACATATCTGTGAAAAAAACTATAAAAAAACGAAATAACAACAAACATGGAATTGAATTTGATTTTGATACATCTATTGGAAGAAGTTTCATCTATAAATGTAAGAAGCAAGAATTAATAAAACTACGTTAGTTGATTTTTTAATAAATCACTCTTTGGTTGTAGCGCAGCAGAATTCTAAGTTAAGGGATATGAATGATCCATTTGTCATTAAAGATACAACTTTTATTTATAGGCCTACATTTTTCGAGAAAATTTATATCTTGTAGTGTACGAGACAATTATGAAAAATATCATGATTTAACTGAAAATAGTGCCAAGCAGCAATGTGGAAAAAAGGTACATTTTGTAACCACGATTAGAAATCTCTATAAATTTTTAATTATTTCAGATTTCCAAATGAACTGAAATTAAAATCTCATGATTTCAATGCACACAGAATTGTCTCAGATAAAATGTGTCATCTTTGCGGCAAGACTTTTCTCCGCAACACGACACTAGATCGGCACCAATGCCCGAGTGCATAAATCTGAAGGTACAGTATGTAATATCTGCATCACAATCGGAAGATAAAACATCCCAAGGAATTTCAAGAATATTCGGGCGGGACGCTCAGCTCCTATGTCAATAGGAATATAGGTCTGACCCTGACCAAGAGCGGATGACGATCAAGAAGATTGAAGTATGCCAAGGATGTAGCAGAGAATCTGTATTGGGTTGCTCCCGTGTACAACAAAACGCAGCCGAAACCAATCTTCTCAGAGAAACCTTTGTTTTGTTGTTCATTCAATTCTTGTTAATTGAACGAATATCAACTTCAGGAAATGCTTTTTTATTTAATAATAATTTTACAGTCAAGTTTTAATATACGTATAATAAAAATAAACGCAAAAATGAAAATCGCTGTAGAAGGTTATGCTCATGGCGAGGTGGAAAAAACCATAGAGGCAATACAAAAGCGAAAAATGTTAAAATTGATTTGTTGTTGTGTTGCGGAATGTATATTGAAAGGTAGGTTAGGTTAGGTTGACATGGCCGTCAGGAAAACAACTGACACACTTAAACCAAATGCTCAACCACACCAAACAAAATTGATAATTATCTGACATGTCAAAATGTCAGTTTTGAAGTTTCTATACATTTATAGTGAAAAAGTTTTTGGTAGCACAGTTTTTACCCTCTCCAATAGCTAAGCCCCGAGAATTCTCTGGGTTTAAGCTAAGCACCCCCGGGGATTAGTTGTTGTTGGATATATATATAATATATAACCTATAGCATTGTATATGAAACCTATAGTACTACTACGAGACTGAATTTTTTAGCTAGTAGTTCCGTCGATGAGGGCGCTAGTTTCTCTTTTCTTGATATTGAATTGCTTATGTGGACGAAGTAAATGTAGAGGCAAATACGAAAAAAAGCAAGGGAGACGGTCAAAACTTATTAGTTCTGACAACAATATAGAGGGTAAGGGAGAAAACCGATTAAGCTGTTTTTGCCATGGCAACCTTCAAAATATGGTGGGCATAAATAAATTATATCAAGGCTATTGGCGTATACATGAATTTGAAGTAAGAATGTGTATGGATATACATGCATGTATAGGTTATTATAGAATTTATTTTAAATTTTTCTTTCAAATTTTAGATATTTGGTGGATTTTAGGATTTTGAATTGTAGCAACGTTGCTACTTTTCACTTTTTCTATGCGAAAATAACAAAGCAATGTTGAGATATTTCAATATGTCTTGTTTAGGTAGGTACATGTGTACCCAG
The DNA here is from genome assembly GCA_910595825.1 of Philhelius pedissequus. Taxonomy (NCBI): domain Eukaryota; kingdom Metazoa; phylum Arthropoda; class Insecta; order Diptera; family Syrphidae; genus Philhelius; species Philhelius pedissequus. The sequence continues at coordinate 43,122,405 of OU343163.1, forward strand.
ATACCCATCAACATACAATATGTATGTACATACATAGGTACTTTTTGTTCTTTTTCAAATATAATATCTATTGAGAATAATTTAATTTTTTCTCTAGACAGTTTTATTAGGAAATAAAGTAGGTATACCTAGGCAGTATTTTTTTTATTTTTTTTTTGACTAGCGATATTATATATGTATGTAGGTTCTATATTACAAGTTATGGATTCGAAAAAAATCGAACTCGAGATTTTGATCAAACTTGACATTACGATGATAGCGAAGACGAAAAAATGGGTCCACGATTCCGTCTCTCTGTCTGTCTGTCCTCATGTTTATAGCCTAAACGTTTTTTTCATAAACATGTCCCCAGTTTTTTTATCAGATTTTTTAAGACGAAAGATGACAGTACCAACCTAGGTACCTGCCAAACTTTCTTTTTGACCAAAAAAGATAAATATTATTTTTCTCAAAATTTTTTTTTTCTGACAATCAAATATGATATTACGATCATAGAGAACACCAAAAGAGTGGGTCCCCTAATTCCGTCTGTCTGTCTGTCCTCGAGTCTACAGCCTAAACGCTTTGATAAATTGTTTTCAAACTTGGTACATATTGTTTTTTTTTTCGGTTTTTTAATTTTTTTCTAAGACGACAAATAACAGTAGCTCCCATACATTTTGTTTGGCCAAAAAGAAAAATCTTATTTTTCTCAGAAACGGCTCCAACGATTTTTATAAAAAAATGAGTTATTTAATGAAGGGAAAGGGTACCTTTTAATAATTTTTTTTTGGAAAAAGTTGTTTTTTTTGGTACCTCTAGTAGAACCATGTTTTTGTTTTCGATTTTCTCGGAAACGGTTAATCTGATTTTTTTTTATTTTTTTACGCAGAAGCTCCTAGAAAGTTTAAACACTATTGTATACCAAAGTTTTTCAAAACAAATTATTGTGGAAATTATTTTTTTTTTATTTAAAATTTCGAAAACGACTTAATAGATTTTTTCGAAACTTCGTATTTAGTAGTTTTTAGACATTATCTTGAATAGTTAAAAAAACTATTTTTCTAAAATAAAAAACAACGGTACCTCCCATACAAATTTTAAAAACCGTTAAGAAAAAAATTTATTTCTCAAAAACGGCTCCAAGAATTTTCAAAAAAAAATTGTTATTAAATTTTATTTTATTTTTTGGATTTTGAAAAAAAACAATATTTTGCAAATAAATATTAAATGTTTTGAAGATTTTTTTAAATAATATTTTCAAATGTATATGTACATATATTGCTAAATACTCATTTCAAAAAAAATAAGTAAAAAACCACTTGAAAAAATACATAAAACCTATTAATAATTAATTCTTATTTGAAAATTCGTCAACTCCATTTTTTACGAAATTACTTATCAAACCTGAATTTTAAAAAAATAATATTTTTTTTTCAAAATCCAAAAAAAATATTAATATAAAATAAAAAAAAAGTTGTCACAAGAAAACTTTTTTTTTGCACAACGATTAACAAAAATCTCAAATTTTAACTTTTAAATTATTATCATATATGTTCATTTGGTAAAAAAGTTTATTTTACTGAGTAGTGACCGTTGCACACAAGTGTATACCTAAATATTTAAATATTCCCTACAGCCATCAAACAATTTTCATTCTATCTGCCCGTAGAATAAAAAAAACACACACACAACCAGTTCCTACTCAACAAAAAAATCCTCATAAAAAAAAACAAAAAAACATATGAAATAAATTGTTTTCCTTTCCTCCTCTAACTTATAATAAATTTTTTATATATTTCTCTCATCAATTTATTATCACACTATTTCCCTTCATACGCATTTTCTTAACACACCAACACCACCTAACCGCCGATTTGGTAGTGGAACCCATGATGAGTAGTAGAACTTATTCCAGGCTGGATGAATTTCGTCGTCATGATAGTACTATTAATATCTATATACAATGCCTATAGTAATATCATGGGGTGCCTACTTATGTTAGCCACCTAGTGTCCTTATCCAAAAATTTCTCTCAACACTAAAAGTTCCGCAAAAAATTTTTAATGTTGAGGAAATTTTCAGATTGGAACATTATATAGAAAATGTTTAAGAGTGCGAGTGAACAAAAAATAGAACATTATAGGCAAAAAAGCGGTATGTATTGCATGCATATACCTAAATATATATGTGAAACAGAGAAATAAATTTTTGTAGGTGTTGATACGTGGATTTGGTTTGGGTGTGTAGTTCCTTATGAATGAAAAAGATATTTTTTGTTTAAAAGCGAGAAAATAGAAATACAGTGTTTTTCTGTAGATGTGGATTTGGTTTGGGTGTATAGATTTTTACGAATTCATTGATATTTTTGTAGGTAATATCATTAGAATTTTGGTGCGAAATCCAGCAATGTTGTAGATATAACTACATAAATGTGGGATGTACGTATGGTTGTAATGTTAAATGGTTGTCGGTTAGAATAAAAAAAATGTCAACAGAAAATCGAGAAAAAATTCAAAAGCCTTTAACTTCTGAACTATTTTAGATAGTAATTTTTTATAAGATAAAACTGAATATACTACTAACTATACTATACGTACATTTTTGGTTAAACATTTTTTTCTACTTCAGATTTTTTTGTAGTTATGCATATAGGTACATATGTACCTACCTATTTTTGCATTTTTTAATTTTTGTGTAGGAAGGTATATTTCTAATAATAAATACATATAATAATAATAATAATATTTCTAATCTAAATTTGAATTCTGATACCTATTTAGGGTAGATATGATTATATACAAAAAAACTCCAAAAAGCTTGGAGCGGTTTCTTAAAAAAAATGTACCTACTATAAAGCAAGTAATGTATGGATTCGGAAAAAAAAATTTCTAACAGTCAGTCATGACATTACGATCATAGAGAACACCAAAAAAGTGGTTCCCCCAATTCCGCCTGTCTATCTGTCCACGAGTGTGCCGCCTAAACGGTTCGGTGGATTTGCTTCAAACTTGGTATATATTATTTTTTCGATAATATGCCTACACGCTTTTTTCATTTTTTTTGAGACGAAAAATAACATTAGCTCCCGCATACATTTCTTTTTGGCCAAAAACGAAAATCTTATTTTTCTCATAAACGTCTTCAACGATTATTATAAAAAAATCAGTTCATTAATGAAGGGAAAGGGTACCTTTTGATAATTTTTTTTTTGGAAAAAAATTGTTATTTTTGTTGCCCCTACTAGAATCATTTTTATGGTTTTCGATTTTCTGGGAAACGGTTAATTTGATTTTTTTAAATTTTTTTATGAAAGTCTAAACACTATTGTAAACCAAAATTTTTCAAAAACAATATTGTAAATTAATTTTTTTTTTGAAAACTCAAAATTTCAAAAACGTCTGAATAGATTTTTTCGAAACTTCGCATTTGGAAATTTTTTGACATTATCTTCACAGTTAAAAAAATTATTTTCCTAAAATAAATAACAACGGTACCTCAAAAACGGCTCCAAGAATTTTTATAAAAAAATGTGTGTGTTCTAATATTAGTACATTCCTCTTTCAAATATAAAAATATTTTATTTTGCGTACTTATTAACAGTTCTTCCCATAGAACCACTTTTGGTTTTTATTAACACACTTTAATATTTTCGACTTTCTCACTATTGGATGGACCGATTAAAATTATTATCCTAAAATTATTCTTGCTAAAAGTGTTAATAAAATTGTTTACTCAAATTTTCAAATGCGAGTGGTCAGAAAACCATCAAATACATACGTAGTTTCGAACAAATTTATTGAGTCGTTTTCGAAATTTTGAGTTTTCAAAAAAAAAATTATTTTCTAAAAAAAATTTATTTGAAAAATTTTGGTTACACTAATGTTCAATTTGGGAGCTTCTGCGTAAATATTTCAAAAAAAAAATCTGATAAACCGTTTCCGAGAAAATCGAAAACCAAAAAAAAATTGTTTTACTAGAGGTACCAAAAATAACAAATTTTTTCCAAAAAAAAATTTTCAAAAGGTACCATTTCCCCTCATTAATGAACTGTTTTTTTTAAATCAAAATCATTGGAGCCGTTTTTGAGAAAAATAAGATTTTTGTTTTTGGCCAAAAAATGTATGGCAGCTACTGTTATTTGTCGTCTTAAAAAAAATGAAAAAAACGTGTAGGCTGATTACCGAAAAAATAATATGTATACCAAATTTGAAGCAAATCCACCGAACCGTTTAGGCTGCAGACTCGAGGTCAGACAGACAGACAGGCAATCAATCATGACATTACGATCATAGCGAACACCAAAAAAGTGAGTCCACCAATTCTGCCTGTCTGTTTGTCTGTCCTCGAGTCTGCAGCCTAAACGGTTCGGTGGATTTGCTTCAAACTTGGTATACATATCATTTTTTCGGTAATAAGCCTACACGTTTTTTTCATTTTTTTTAAGACGACAAATAACAATAGCTCCCATACATTTTTTGGCCAAAAACAAAAATCTTATTTTTCTCAAAAACGGCTCCAACGATTTTGATTTAAAAAAAAAGTTCATTAATGAAGGGAATTGGTACCTTTTGATAATTTTTTTTTGGAAAAAAAATGTTATTTTTGGTACCTCTAGTAGAACCATTTTTTTTTTGTTTTCGATTTTCTCGGAAACGGTTTATCTGATTTTTTTTGAAATATTTACGCAGAAGCTCCCAAATTGAACATTATTGTAACCAAAATTTTTCAAATAAATTTTTTTTAGAAAATAATTTTTTTTTTGAAACTCAAAATTTCGAAAACGACTCAATAAATTTGTTCGAAACTACGTAGGTATTTGATGGTTTTCTGACATTATCTTAAATAGTTAAAAAAAAACTATTTTTCTAAAATCAAAAACAACGGTACTTTAAAAACAGCTCCTAGAATATTTATACAAAAAATGTTTGTGTTCTTATAGTGGTACAGTCCATTTTCAAATATAAAAACATTTTATTTTGCGTACTTATTAACAGTACTTCCCATATAACCAATTTTAGTTTTTATTAACACACTTTAATATTTTCGACTTTCTCGCTATTCGATGGGCCGACTAAAATTATTCTCCTAAAATTATTCTTGCTAAGAGTGTTAATAAAACTGTTTACTCAAATTTTCAAATACGAGTTTTTCGATCATTAATAAAAAAATAATTTTTTTTTGAAAAACCGAATTTTCAAAAACCAGTCAGTGATTTTTTTTGAAATTTGAATTTTATATGTACAAATATCTTCATAATGTCGTTCCAATTATTTTTCTAAAAATGTTTTTAAAATTTTATATATAAAAAAGTAATTAAAAAAAAACCGCTTCAACGATTTTTGACATTTTTTTTATATATTCTTATTTATCCAGGAATTCAAATGGCATCTTTGTTTTTCCTCAAACTTTAACAACTAAGCAAATGAAAATATTTACATTTGGTATTATCCATTTATTTTTAGTCGATAAAAAATGCGTTTTTAATGAAGTTTTAGCATCACTTAGCTTATCTTTGATGTTTAATATTTTTTCCAAAAATGTTTGTCTTCTTTCAAATTTCATATTAAGAAAAACATTAATCAGAAACTTCACTTTTGTCAAAAAAAACTATTTGAAAATATTTAGCCAATCAAAAAATATAATGTCGATTTATATAGCCTTTCCAAATTAAATTCTCGTTTTTACAAATCAAGTTCAACTTTTTGCAAATTAAATTCACGTTTTTGGAAATTAAATCGTTTTAAATAAGATACTGTTTGATGTAATTTAAAAGGCTATATGTATTTATTAAAAAGAACAGCCGGCTTTTAATTGTACAGGCTATACTTCCAATAAATTCACACACCTTTCCTTATTATTATTTAAAAAAAAAAAACACTTTTAATACAAACACTTTAAATACGAAAGAAAAATAAATGTTCACTCCACATAAAGATACCAAAGAAGGTATGTAAGTATGTATATAATTATACACACTTCACAGATTTTATAATATGTTCACAGCACTTAAAATTAATAAAATTCCATTTGCAAATAGAATTGCATTGTAGGAGTTTTAATTATATCTAAATTTTATCCGCGAAATTCACACAAAATACTACCTACAGCACAAACCGAAATTCACAAAACAATTAGTTAGGTATGTAATCTGCCCATATTCAACTGGACATTTTTCACTATTTCATTATTATTAAGATGTTATTTTTCTTATTCTTATCGAAAGACCTTGAAACACCTTGAACTTAAACTTAAAAAAATGTAAAAAAAAATTGCCAAAAATAAATCAAAACAAAACATAACAACAAAACGAAACTAAATGTAAAATTCACACATACGCACTGAATATTTTTCTATTTACTTGCAATTTATCTGTTCTTTGTCCTTGATATGACAAAAAAAATATATTTTTTAATGAACTCTCTTACTCCTTTATTAATATAGGTAATGTACATTATATATCCTGCTCTTTCTAAAATGGTGTGTATATTCAAAATGTTGCGACAAATCTGGCAATGTTGCTAATTTTTATGTAGAAACTAGCGCCCTCGTGAGTCCTTATCCAGCGTAAATAAAAGCTACCTCATGATATTACTATAGGTTATATATACAAGGCCTAGGGTTATATAGTTACAATGGTGGCGATGCCTTAGGAATTCACTTTCGAAACAGACTATTTAACTTTTCAATGTTGGTGCAATTACCTAGCAATTTCCCACCCGTTCCGCCTTTGTCTATTGTCAACCATTTTGTATTTTTTTTTCACATCAATTGTCAAACGTTTACCTAACCCGATTGTAGGCAAATTTTTTTCGTCTACGTTTTTGGGTGATTTTCTTTTCTTTTAATTTAACTTTTTACTTAATTTATACCTAAAAATAGTGGATAACATTCTTAAAATAAAAAAATTAGTGAATTTGCACTTAATACTGTAGAAATCCACACTTGAAAAAGTGAAAAAAAATCGACTACAAAATGACTCATTACGATAATTCAGGCAGCGAAGATGGCCAACTTCGGAGCCCTGGTGATACACATTTTCTCAGGTGGGTAATTAGCTTCGTGAAATCCATGAAAAGCGATAAAATAAAAAAAAATTATAAATAATTTTGTTTTTAATTATTTATGAATTAATGACTAGAAGCAACGCTATTAATATTTGAAAAGATAGCACTAGTTTTATTTATTAACTATTTTTCCATTTAAATGCAATATCGCTTTTCATGGTCGCGGAAACAAAAATGAAAATTGTTTTTCTCCTCTCTTGTTCCTGGCTTTTGGCTAATAAATTAAAATACGCCACGAAAAAAACAAAAACAAAAAAAAGTTTATATTATAAAAAAAAAAAATACATTAAACACATTTTTTACAATCATCTTAAGCATATTTAATTTACTTGAGTTTTTTCATTGCAAATAGGCCAGAAAGTGTGTACATGTCCAATGACCGATGCGCGCGATGGCCACACGATCTCTCTAAAATAATAATTAAAAAAAAAAAAAAAAACAAAACAAAACATCTTTCTTAATGCGAAACAAATACTTTCTCGTGACGAGTATTGTTTCAAAAAAAAAAAAAAAAATACAAAAAATTAAATGTATACCTACCTAAAATCGATTTTCGAGTAATTCAACGAAAATCATAATTCTAAGCACAGAAACATAGCGAAATGGATGGTTGGTGGCTGGCAGTGGTGGTGTGGTGCTGGTGAACACATTCCAACTCCCTCAAAGCCCCGCCGCTAATTGTAATCAAAATCGTCAAACTCGTCAAAAGCAACTACGTTCTATGGTGGTAAATTTGAATTTGTTGTCTTTTATTGAAAACTTAAATTAATGTTTCTTCTGTCGACTAAACTGGAGATAAGATTTTAGAGAGTGTTTGCTAGCTAACTCTGGCGCATGTGGAATGCTTCGATTTACTTTAATTAAGCCATCCAAATTGCAAATAAATAATAAAACAACAGCTGCTGACAACTGGATACTTCTCTACCTCCATGTGGATCATATTGGGTGAGTCTTTGTTTTTTTATACAAAAAAATGTCTATTTGATGGGGAATGTGTTTGGAATATTTTACTGATTAAGCTTGATTCAAAGAATTTTAAATACATACATAAATGTATTTATGTTTAAAGCAATGGCTTTTGAATTATCCATTATTTGTTATCGATTTTTTTGTTGATTGGCATTTTCTGTGATGAATCAATTATATGTAGGTACCTACCTATTTTAATTGTGTTGTTGCTTTGTTTTTCCGCGTGTGTTGCTTATGAATTAATTTTCATTTGCTCCGTCGATTTATTTTGAAGTAAATTTTTGAACTGTTATATTGTCAGAGTAATAAACTTGTTTTTATTTGAATAATATTTCGTTAATTCTCTATCATCCAATACCATTCTAAAGCTGATGTAATTTAAAGATTGTTATCCAATTCGCTTCTGAGATTTGAAGGAGCAGAAGGAGAAGAAAATTGTCATTTTTTTTTCGCAAGAACAATAAGCCTCGTTTGCTGATACGCATAAATATTTATGATGCGTATCAGCAAACGGGTCTAAAACCTTTTAATCTATGAATCAGCTTACCCTAGAGTCCAAATTCGGACTTACTGTCAAGTACAGAGATTCTTTCTTTATTCATATAACACGATTGGGTAATGCTTGTCCCAGGCTATATTTTTACCACGTTTTGATATACTGAACCTGCGGGTGGTAATGAAGCAGTGGATATAGTGCTTGACTGCTAACTTAGATGTGTGGGTTCAAAACCCTCGCTAGGCAACATTCTTTTCTATACCTACAATTTTAATTGGAATGCCGCCTGTGGGATAAAATGAGATAGTTAGTACCTAATTCTCAAATCCACTGTGCCAACAAAAATTCTTTCCTATCTTTCTATTCCTTCTAACTAGTGCCGTGTAATTCAGGTTTCAATTTAAAAGACCTTAACTCTTACAGGCATATAGTTAAAATTATTATCATTTTTTTAAACTGTACCTGGGCAAAACGCATATTAATTAATACTAAAGGTTGCAAAAAAATTCAATCATTCTTATTAACTTAAAAACCAATGTACATTGATATCTCATTTTAAATTCTTCACTATATTATTAATAATTAATTATTAATTTAATCATTGTTTTTGTCCGACTGGACTTCATTCCATCATCATTTTATTATCATCTACAGTCCGTTTTAAGAACTGAGTTATATATAGTTTACGTATTGTAACCCTTTAGTTGGAGGGCACATATACACTATACCCATTTTTGTTTGCACCACAATTATGGAACGTGGCCAACCCCTTTAGAGTGAAATACACGACTATATTCCTAACGCTCGAACTGTACTTGATCATATTATGGCTAGTCTAAACGCCTTTTTGTATACATATGACATCCTTATCAGCTAATATAGCTCATTTTTGAAATAGGTTTGATAAAATCTCTCTAAAGTCTATTTGCTTATAGGGAACTTAAAGATTTAAGTTCTTTATAAGCACTCTGTTTAGGCAGGGAAAAAAGTAGCATATAATCGTTTTAGGTTAAACATTAATATTCATGATTCGTATCAGTAAACGAGCCTAACACACTGATAGGTGAAAACAGTTACACGTTGTGTCGATATTTAATTTAGGAATAAACTCCAACTGAATGACTTACTCTTCTTTGTAGCTGAGAATTGACTAAGGTTTTCGGGATTCAATAGTATTGATCTTCGTCTAAAGTGTGCCATTATTCCCAAAATAACTATTAATTTATACTTGAGATATTTGAGGTAAAACTATGTGTATACTACATTTGTATTTGAAATTTTAATAAAAAGGGGGTATTCCGGACTAGAACTAACTAACTAACTATTTGCTTCTAGTAGAAACAAGTATTGGGCAGATTGAACATTGTTTTTATTCCTAATCTAAACTAGTCAACATCTCAACATCTTGGACTAAGCCCCGTTTGTTGGCACTCAACTTAATTATTTAAGTTCTACATAAGCACTTATGTGTGACAGTTTTAAATTGAACATAAATATTTATGATGCGGTATCAGCAAACATTGTTGCCTCTTTATTTTCTTAACTGTGAGCGCACTAAAAAATTATTAATTCAGATGAATGTTGAATTCTTAAATATGCATGTATACAAATACAAACTACTATTTTTGTACAGACTCATTTTAATTATCGACAGTAACTATTTGTTAATTTATAACCTTCAAATAAAAATCCATACATGGCCACGTATTTTCCAAATTAAAACATAACATTAAAAAAAATCAATTCGATTAAGTTTCCAAAGGGCTTAGGAGTAATTACAAAATTTAAACTTTTTTTCTTATGATGTAAAATAATGAACAAAATTGAGATAGACATAAAAAAGTGGACAGGGATAATTTCAATTGTCAGGCCATATGTAGACTTAAGAGAATATCTAGTCCTTTAAGCATACATAAATGTAAAAAACGTTAATAAAGCGATAAGAGTAAATAAGCTGGTTGCAGTGAGGATCCCATTCTAAGCCTTAATGCACAGTATTTTTCAAAACTTGGATATAATTCATAATAAAGCTGCGAACTTAAATAGTTTCAAACTTAACAAATAGAATAGTAGCTTGAAAAGGGTAATTTATTTACTGTATTTTTGGTTGGTTTTGTTTCTGTTTTTCTTTAGGAAATTTTTGAATATGAAGAAAATACGGATAGGAGAAGAAATTTCGTGGATTTTCGAAGTTTCTTATATCCGAGTTCCTACAGTAAAATGATATTTTTTCAACAGTTTTTAAGTCTATAAGTAACACAACCTAACATTAATGTTTGTATATCATTTTTGTGTCTTATTTACTAAAACATAATTTGTTATCAAAACATTTGTATTCTGAAAAAATAGTAAAAAATAAAGGGAGATATTTCATTTTGCAGAAGAAAGAATAATAGAAAATAACGTCGAGGCATCACATGAATTAGTTTTTGCTAAGATCTCACATGTGTTGGTGTTCACTTTTTTTGTTTAATAAAATGTCTTGTCTGATTTTGTTTCAATTCTATCAATGGGATATTACATACTACATATTAAATTTGTGTAGCTTGCCTTCAAGCAAACATATGCGTGGGTGGAATTTATTTCACTTTTCTTTTAATCAACACTCGGAGAAACGAAAAAAAAATAACAAAAATAGGTATTAGGAACTATGAAATAGAGATAATTAAACAAAAATTCGTTGAAAACATTTAAATATCAATTATTTTATTTTGTATTTCGTTTGCAGATATTAATTATAATTTAATTAATTTTTTTTGATAAAAAAAAATGGTAAATGGTAATGTTAAATACGTACATTTTGTATTTAGTTAGTTGTTTTTTTCCTCTTCAGAGTTTTACTTTTTCCGCTGTTTTTTACTTGCGATTTTAGGTACTATAAGGCAAGTTATGCATTCGTCGAAAAAAAAAGTTTTGAGATAACAATCAAACATGACATTACGACGATAGCGAAGACGAAAGAAAATGATCTAAAAATTCTGTTCGTCTGTATGTCTGTCTGTCAGTCTGTTTGTATGTATGTATAGACACCTATACGCCAAACAGGTGGGCCGAATTGCTTCAAACTTGGTATAATATTGTAGCTCAAAAAATAATGGTACCTGCCATATAACCGTTACGTTAAAGCCTATTTTTCTCGGAAATGGCTCTAACGATTTTGATTTAAAAAAATCAGTGCAGCTTTTTGGGTGTGACCGATAATATGATTGAAAAAAAAATTTAAATGTCTAAAAACGGTACTTTCCATAGGACCGTTTTTTTATTTCGACTATCTCATAAATGGCATAACCGATTCTTTTGAAATTTCACACATATATTAATTTTAATATAAACGTCGAGGATCTATCGACAACCAGATACATGTTGTATAAAGTTATATCGAGGGTTGATGAAAAGTGTAGAGCTGAATACATAGATGAAGCTTCTAGTTCTTTGTTCAGATCAGGTTATGATTTAGCCTGCTGTACGTTACAGCAGTCTATATCAAAACCTTGCTGAAAAAAATTACTTTCGTGATTCCAATAATATCCATGTGATTTCAACAATTCAACAATGGTCAGACTTCGTAGCGAACTACTCAATCTAAACTTTATTCTGCACAGGGCTGATTTACCTCTATGGAAAACCATGGAAAAATGCCTCATCCTCAGAGAAATTAGAAGAAATATATTCAGAAGATAAATAAATAGAAGAAAACGCAAATAATACCTATATATTATTTTTTTTTTGTTTTTGGTTTAGTGGACTGTGTGGATTTAAGTCAAATTGAAATATTTGATGACCTTTAGTCCAAAAAAAAAACATTGACTTAAATCCACACAGTCCACTAAACCAAAAACAAAAATAATATATAGGTATATTCAGAAGAGACTTTTTATCGGAACAACAAGTTCTTAGTTTTGTTGAATGAAATGACGATTTCTTTGTTAATAAGTCGGTGATTTAATGTAAATTTAATTGTATATCAATAAAAAAAAACTATCTATCTATCTATTTATAGGTTTAGGTTGTCCAATTTATAATGGGTACCAATATTTTTAATTAATATTTTTTGTTTTTTTAAAAGCATTTAAACATTTTTTTTTTTAAATTAATTTTGAAAACTGCTCAATAATTTTTTTTTCAAAAATTATAGTTATATGTATTTGTTGAATACCTATGAATTGGCGTTTTTGAATTTTTTTAAATTTTTTTTTCAAAAAATTAAAAAAAAACTTTTTTTCTCAAAAACCGCTCCACAGGTTTTTAAAAAAATTTTCTCATAAATTCTATTTATACGAGAAATAAAATGGCGTACTTTTTTTTGGCGTCAAAGTATTTCGGAATTTTGAATTATTTTTTCTTTGATTAAGCCGATTTAATATTTTGTTTTTAAGTTTATACATATTATTAAATATTTACCATTAAAAAAATTAAAGAAACTTTGTATATATAAAAATTAAAGTAAAAAACGACTTTAACAATATATTCAGATTTTTAATAGAAATCTTTTGCATACGATGTGATCGAACATAAGAGCAAGTTCGTGCGATCTAGTCGTGCATTTTATTTTATATTCATTGGAAGTAATTAAATTTTGCATCATAATATTATCTTTTTAGAATTAAATTTCATTTCGGTAGGGTGGCCATTAAAGTATTTTTAAGAAGCTGCAATCAACAAAAACGTATTATTTAGCTATGCAGAATAAAATTAAAAAAAAAATATTTATGTCAATTAATGAACTCATATTATAGTTTACGCAGTGCAATTATTTCTTATTCATTTATCATGTAAAGAAAACTACAGCATTTGCAAACGGTATTTAAAAAAATTTAAGTAATTATTTCAACAAATGTGTGTTTCAAGATTACAAACAGTCCAACTCGGTTTGAATTATTTACAAATCGTAATACCTTGTATGTTTTTCTATTTACAATAGGCGTTTTTCTTTATTAGCTCAGAGCAGATTCTGAGTTGTCAAAAAAATGTTTGCTCAGAGCGTTCAGAGCTCCGAACGTACAAAAGCGTCTGAGCAAACGAAATGGCATGTGTGTCAAGAAGGAATATTGCGGAAGAAGTGGACTTTTGATTTTCTGTATCTGACGTGTTTTGTGTACAAAAGAGGGTTGCGTTATGTTGTGTTGCTTTTTATGGTTAAAATGAGAATTTATTTTGGTTTGTGTGGTTTAACTGTTTTTAAAAAAACAAATACATCAAACCATTGAAATAAATATGTATTGTTTTGGAATAAATATGTATGCTTATCGGGTTTCTTCTTAAAATTCACAGATAAGAGACATTTTTGATCAAATTTACTTTTTTTAATTGATATCATCGATTTACAATTTTTACAATTTTTCAAACAGATACATATGTACTTCCAAAAATTTCTAAAAGCAAGAAAAATATCTTGTCTTAAGTATACACTTCTCACGGTTTTAATATGTGTTTTTTTCCAACTTCAACAAGAAAATTGTCATAAAAACTGCTTTTTATATTTTTGTTAAACATTGAGAACATGTCCATAAATTTTTCCTGCAAGTATAGATGAATTCATTTAATGCAAATTTTAGTGAAAAAGTGCTTCTAGGAATCGTTATCCATTGGTGAAAGAAAAAAATAATATTGTCTAGATCCATTCAGATTCAACAATTATGAAACAAATATTTTAAAATATTCCCTTAAACCAATCACAAAAGTGCGACCAAGTGGTGAATTTTATTTATGTATATAGGAAAACTGACAAGCATGAGATTTGACTGAAGTTTCACTAATGATATCTAATCACAAGAGGATTTTTGTCGTGTTAGCGATAAAAAAGAAGAAAAAAATGATCTACAAATCAAAAGCGATGATTTAGAAATGTATTAAGTACTTGTACATATACATACATATATTTCAATTATGAATATATTTTTTAACCGCGCATGTTATTTATTTTATTACTTTTAATTAGCGCTTGCAATAATTTACTATTTATTATAAACACATTTATGAAGTCAAAAACCTTTGAAATTGTTTGATGATTTATATGAACTTAACCTCAACAATTATTATCAGAAATGTAGATCAGTGCCCGGAAACTATATTTTTTCCTTGGCTTTGGCCCAAAATACATACACATATCTACATTACAATTAACAAAGCCAGTATAAATGATTGTGTGTTTATGCTGATCATAAAATACTTAATGTTTTTTTACACAGATAAGTAAAAACAAAATAGATCGCATAACAGCGTGTATTGCGAGTTCAATTAACAATAGGTTAATGCCTTCTAATAGAAAGATAAGATAATAAGAAAAGTTTCTTTTATAAACAATTTATTCGAAACTCTTTATTGGCCGACTACGCACAGAGGTCCACACACATTTTAATAGGCAAAATAATTATCAAAATCAAAAACATGCTCAATCCACTATTTTTGGTTTATTATTGACATAGTATGTGTAAGAAGAGAGCGTGACAAGATCTCTTCTTAGTTGTCTCGCAAATTTCAAACAATGAATACGGGCATGTGCACTGTAAAGCGCATATCTCGTCGTTTCTTGTTGAAAAAATGTTTTTTTTTTAATATTGCCAAGTAATGAAACAATGGGGTGAAATTTTAAACATCCTGATATGAAGATTTTAGAATGAGAATACAGAATATTAAAACACTTTATTAAAATTTTCCACCATACTAAATCTGTTTTCTGGACAAACAATAACTGAACAAAACAGTGAAAAGAACTAAGCAAACATAAAGCCTGATATCTGCTTAAACATCGTACAATTGTTTAAAATTATGCCCCAATAGTATTAATGAAAAACAATATAAATCGTAATAATTAGCCCTATCACGAGTTCCATCGTAATCGAAAAGTTTTACAAATCTAGTTAAAAAGTTATCGCAGAATCCGTTCTTAATGGCAATTTGTATGAGCTTTTCCACTACGATGGATTCTGTGATAGTTAATTCGTGATTGGGCTGAATATTCTATTCTGTTGAATATTTTACATATTTAAATTACATTGATTAAATTAAAATCAATCCATTTATTGCAAATGCTCGCATTGTGAATTGGTGGACGATTTTGTAACATACAAAATGAAAACCGAACTCGTCCTGCGTTGAGTATGACACGAATGTATGTAATAGCTGGGATGCATTCGGCTATGGTGTAACTGTCGTTATTTTTGATTGAATTTGATACTTAAAACTGCTAACCGCAAGCCCTAGAGAAAAAACCGAAAGAATTTGAACTAAAGGCATTTATTTTTATTTATTATTAATCAAACATCACCTATCTGATTCAACGCCGTGCATTTCTGATAAAATGGCTGATTTATACACAATATAAAAGCAAGAATTTACCAGACTTCGTACAAATTCCAAGTTAGGGATATTTAAAAAATCAATCGTACAATTGTATCGATGCAAGTTACTCATAAAAGAGTAAGCTCAGTGTGATCAGTAGATTGAAAAAAATAAAATGCATGACTGGATCGCACGTACTTGCTCGTATGTTCAGACACATTATATACAAAAGATTCTTAATAGAAATGGTTAAATGTATTTTAAAAGTCGTTTTTCACTTATTTTTTTTATGATATAAAAATTATTAATTTTTTCTAAAAAAAAATTGGTATGATCATTTTAAATATTTATTAATATAAATTCAAAAACAAAATTTCAGAAAAAATCGTCCACCCGTTTTCGAAATATTGAATTTTCAAAAAAAAAAAATTATTTTTTTACTTGCGATTATAGGTACTATAGGTCAAGTTATGCATTCATCGAAAAAAAAAAGATTTAAGATAACAATCAAACATGACATTACGATGATAGCGAAGACGAAAAAAAATATGTCTTAAAATTCTGTCCGTCTGTATGTCTATCTATCTGTCAGTCTGTATGTATGTATAGACACCTACAGCCCAAACGGGAATTGCTTCAAACTTGGTCTATGGAGTTTTTTAGGTATGTACAGAGGGGAAATTGAAATTTTTTTTAGCTAAAAAAATAACGGTACTTCCCATATAACCAATACGTTAAAGCCTATTTTTCTCGGAAACGGCTCTAACGATTTTGATTTAAAAAAGTCAGTGCAGCTTTTTAGGCACCACTGATCATATGATTGAAAAAAATGTTTAAATGTCTAAAAACGGTACTTTCCATAGGACCGTTTTTTTTATTTCGACTATCTCATAAATGGCTCGACCGATTCTTTCGAAATTTCACACGTATATAGGTTTAGGTTGCCCATTTTATACTGCATACCAATATTTTTAATAAATATTTTTTTGTATTTTTAAAAGAATTAAAAAAATTTTTTTTTTTTTTAAATTTATATTTTGAAAACTGCTTAATATTTTTTTTTTCAAAAATTATAGTTATATGCATTTCCTAAATACCTATGAATTGGCCTTTTTGAATTTTTTTCAAAAAGTTTTTTTAAAAAAAAACTCTCAAAAACCGCTCCACAGATTTTTACAATTTTTTTCTCATAAATTCAAATTTATCCAAGAAATAAAATGGCGTACTTTTTTTTTGAGCTCAAATTAACTTAAATATTTATTTCAGAATTTTGAATTATTTTTTCTTTGATTAATCCGATTAAATTTTTTGTTTTTAAGTTTATATTATTAAATATTTAAGATTGTCATACCAATTTTTTTTTAGAAAAAAATTATAGAAACTTTCTGTATAAAAAATAAAGTAAAAAATTACTTTAAAAATATATTTAGATTTTAAATAGAAATCTTTTGTATACAATGTGACCGAACATAAGATCAAGTTCGTGCGATCCAGTCGTGCATTTTATTTTTCAAAAATCAAAAAAAAAACATTTGTCGAAAATTTTGAAACGCAGTATTATTTAGAATTTGTAGGAGCGCTCCTGTACAAAAATTTTGATCGAAATCCGTTGAACCGTTTATGAGAAAGTCGAAAATCAATAAAATGGTTGTATTGCAGGTACCGTTAAT
This sequence comes from Philhelius pedissequus, assembly GCA_910595825.1. Taxonomy (NCBI): domain Eukaryota; kingdom Metazoa; phylum Arthropoda; class Insecta; order Diptera; family Syrphidae; genus Philhelius; species Philhelius pedissequus. The sequence goes on from OU343163.1 coordinate 43,139,867, forward strand.
AACAAAATATTAAAAAAAAGTGTTTGGCCTAAATGTAGACCATACCCAAAGTAGTATACACACCAATTTTTATTAAAATCGTTTTCGAGATAATTAGGATGGTAGCAAAATTTGTATGGCAAGTACCGTTATTTTTGGCTAAAACAACCATTCAAAAATTTATTTTGGACAATCACCTAAAACGCCAAGGCCCCAAGTTTGAACAAAATCGGTTCAGGGGTTTAGGAATTGCGGTACCCACTTTTCTGGTGTTCTCTATCATCGTAATGTCAACTTTGATTAAAATCTCGAGTTCGTTTTTTTTCCAAATGCAAAACTTGCCCTATTGTACCTACATTCAAGTAAAAATACATGTATGCTTAAGATAAACGCATGTGTCATACAACAGATATCTGGGACGTCAGCAAATAGAAGAGTGAATTACCCTAATTCTAAAAATACTCAAATTACTAACTGGCTGACCAGAATAGACACGCGGTCGTTTGTGTGAATCAGCCGCCGTCGCCAGAAGCGACGCTTCCGAAAAAAATTGAATACAATTGAATTCAATATATTTTGTAGTTATTTCTTCAAACTTTTATTTTGCAAATTTATTGTGAATGTATATTTTCTCATTTTTAAAATAAAAATATCGAAGATCAACAATTGTGCGGTTACAACAACCAACAAGATGTTTTGTTTTTTGTTTATCTGTCAAACGACAGTATTCACTTAAACGAGTTTGTATGCATTTTAACTTTGACGCGTGTCCATTTTGTTCAGCCAGTAAGGTTCCTCAAAGGAAAAAAAAATGGAGGAAGAGCTGTAAATGAGCGGTGTCATTTTGGCTTTAAATGTGGGTACAATAGATGCAACTTAAACCACCAAATTATTTTTGTCATTCAGACGTATTTGGTTTATTTATTTATATCTATTCACATACATACATACATACATACATATACTTTGAATGTGTAAAATATTTCTAATCCTATTACAATAATTGTTAATTGATAAATACTCAAATAGTTATTCGAAATTTAATTTATTACACAAAACTGATCAATTATTCAATTTTACTTGCGATATACGAGTAGGTACGAGTACTATAGTTTTGCATTTGGAAAAAAAATCGAACTCGAGATTTTAATCAAATTTGACATTACGATGATAGAGAACACCAAAAAAGTGGGTCCCGCAATTCCGTCTGTCTGTACAACTCTACAGCCTAAACGGCTGAAGCGATTTTATTCAAACTTGGTCTTTAAGCGTTTTAGGTGATTTTCCAAAATAGATTTTTGAATCGTTGTTTTAGACCCAAAAATAACGGTACTTACCATACAAATTTGTCTACCATCTTAATTATCTCAAAAACGGCTCTAACGATTTTGATAAAAATGTGTGTGTGTTCTACTTTGGATATGGTCTACGTTTTGACCAATTTTTTTTTAATATTTTGTTATTAATGGTACCTGCCATACAACCATTTTTTTGATTTTCGACTTTCTCATAAACGGCTCACGGATTTCGATCAACATTTTTGTGCAGGAGCTCTTTCAAATTCTAAATAATACTGCATTTCAAAATTTTCGAAAATTAGTTTTTTTGCATTTTTGAAAAAAAATATTTTGGAAATTCAATATTTCGAAAACGGGTGGACGATTTTTTCTGAAATTTTGTTTTTGAATTTATATTATTAAATATTTAAAATGTTCATACCAATTTTGTTTTAAGAAAAAATTTAAGAATTTTTATGTATACAAATTTAACTGAAAAACGAATTTAAAAATACATATAGCCGTTTCTATTGAATATTTTACATATAATGTAATCGAACATAGGAGCAAGTACGTGCGATCCAGTAGTGCATTTTATTTCAAATGTTTAGCCATTTAAAACGTTCCGAATTATTTTCAATGGTCAAATCTCTTGTCAATAGAATTATTAAGAAACAAAATAATCAACATGATGGTTGGTCAATCGCAGGAGTGTTAAGAGTGTCTTGCTTTAAAATAATCACCAAAATGAATATTAAAAGTTTACAATCCATTCCTTTCTCTTCAAGAAATTTGTAATTAGACTTCACCTGCCATTGTTAATTGTCGAGAAGGATTGTAAATTGTATTTTGAAGACCAAAACGTATTGTCTGTATACAGTCGTGTGCAAAATAATACGTATGTGCTAAAAAAACATCAAAAACGCTTGAAAAATTGTAAATGTTGGGTTGGTCTTAACAGCTCTTGTAATCTGTCGATCAGTGTTTTACGTTTTTTATCTTTGGTATTTCTCGGGATTCTGAATGACTGATCCATTTTAAGGCATTTATACCCATATTTTCAGAACAACCAACCTGTCTCGCGATTGTTTCTTAGATGTTTCCTTCACTTCGATGCTTTTTGATAATGTCTGATGAGAAAAATGTGATTTACGCCCCATTTTTACTCATTCTTCCAGTTTAATTATAGTTAAATTAATCAATACAACCAAACCAATAACTTACTTCTCTTAATTTAAAACCACAAATAAAGTATTAGAATTATACAACAAATTTGTTTGCACAGCGAAATTTAACAAAGTTTATCATTAAAGGGACAAACATTCAAAAGCAACGGCTGGATGCACGTAAACTAGCCAGCAAGAGGATGTAAGAGTGATGCGACATATTTTATAAGTCATTTTAGTAGCACTCGTTTCACTCTTTCTTAAGAAAACTAAAGCTTTCAAGCATTCTTTTTGGCACCTATTAATTTTGCACACCACTGTATCTAGTTCATCTGTCGTGACTAATATTGAAAATTAACAACGTTGACGGGACTTTGTTTGCAGACGAATGATATAGGAGTAATCAGTAATGTTACTTTGAAATTATTAAGCTTTCTTTGCCATACTTTCTTTCTTTAAAACAAATTTTAACGAGCTATTTAAAATGATTTTCAACATGTAAAAATCATCAGTTTGAATTGTGTCAAATGATATGCATCCATATGTATGTGCAAAACTAAAATTACACGGACAACGTAATTGGTCATCGCGTTGACTCTCTGAGTCACCCTTAAATTTATTTTCATTCTGTCATCACACCGTCAATACGTTAATCGAAAAATGCATGTTCTCTTCAACATATTGACAACTTTTCGTTGAAACTCACAAGACTTGACAGGATTAGGAAATATGTTGACGACGATTTTTTATGTCAGAGAGTCAACGCGTTGACCTAACGTGTAATTTTTTTTGTTGACTTTGAACGTGTAATTTTAGCTTAAGCATTTTCTTTAAAAAAAATATCAGTTTTTAGTCTGTATTATAATAATTTGAGTTTGAATGTGAAAAATAAAAATTTGCTCAACTTTTACCTTCGAAATGGTACTGTTATGCTGAATGGATTTTTTTTATATTCATTATTTAGAGTTTCTGTAAATATAAATACGAGTTTGAAATTGTTTTGTTTTCTATATTTTTAATAATTATGATGTACCGCTACCGATTTTACGGATTTATGTAGCTATATCAAATTTTGTATGCAGAAGAAGCATGCAAGTTGTTTCATTTTTATTGTGAAAATCTATCATTTCGATTTTTTTAATTTCGTTTTTTATCTATATTACAAAACTATCAACTTATTTACTTGTGATTTTTTAAAAATTTCTTTGAATAATAAAAGGTATTTTAGTTATCTTCTGAATTCATATGAATTTGTAACAATTTGTACAAATTTTAACAAAATGCTGTTTGTTAATTTTGAAAAATTTTACTCCAATGACTTTCAAATTGGAGGAGAAAACCATGTGGTTTAGGCAATAATGCAGATATGTAATGTAAGATCGGTCTTATTTCCACCTCGATGGAAATAAAGTCGATCGACCTTATTTCACGGAACCTTTACTTTGTTTCATTACTAAAATTATTGTGACCAAAATAGCCGAGGAAAAAGTTCTCCAACAAACATGTAGAGAATAGTTTCCTTTACATTAGCTTTGTCCAGTGAACTGTTCTGGACAGAAAAGTACAACTTTTTGCTGTTTAGAAGTCTAAATTGTTCTGATGCTCAGTGAAGTGTTCTTAAAAAAATATGAACAGAAAAGAAAAGGATTGTCATCTGCCCTGCTTTTGAGTAAGAACAAATTAGAACAGAACCGTGAGCGCTGTCAATATTATTTTGTTTTTCTGTTTTGTTTACTTTTGGAGTTCGTGGTTAAAGTTAATGGATTCCATTAGGTTTAATCATTATTTATTTAATAGTAAAAAAAAAATCATATATTTGCATTGTCAACAATAAAAAACAAACATAATTTGTTTAATAATATTTTTTTTTGTTTTGACAAATGACTTTCAATTGATTGTTCTAATGCTATTTTGTTCTGATCTTTTCTTCAGACAACGGAGTTATTAAATGAGTGGTGAATTCATACTACACGAATTTCTGCGGGTAACTGGCATACCAAAGCCCGTTTGCTGATACACAACTTAAGCATTTAAGTTCTACTTAAGAACTTATGTGACAGTTTACGTAGAGGAAAAAGTAGCCCTTAAGCGTTTTAAGTTGAACATAAATATTTATGATTCGTATCAGCAAACGGGCCTAAGTGTCAAAACAACTAACTATTAAGTTTTTTTCTGCAATTTCCTTGTATTAGTGATGTGGGCGCATTTAAAAGATTCCATCAATTATAATTAATCCATGTAACATCTCGAGATGTCTCGATTCATACTTCGAAATTAGAACCATACTTGCATTTAGAACCAAAGATGCACAAAAAAAGTTCAAAGATACACAAATAATCAAGGGCACGAGAGAGAAGTTTATTAAGTGCTTACTTTAGTTTTCGAGTGTTGTCTCATTTTATCATAAATCAGTTTCACAGTAAACTATTATACATATATGTATGATCTTATACATACTATATATTCAGAGCGTCAAAAATGAGTAAACAACATCGATTTTGTATGGTTTTGTGCTAATTTCAAACTGACAGCATTTTATTAATAAAACATTTTTGCTTATAAACCTTAATTCATTATGATTAAGAACATTAAACATTAAGAAATGATAGTGTTTACTCACTTTTTTTGCTCACTGTATGTATATTTCTCTATGAATGTATGTATAGTAAATATATGTATTTATAGAATATTTTTGTTTTGTGCTTTTTTTTGTGTATTGTTTTTCTTTGTTTACTTTTAATTTTTTAGTTTTGTTTTTGGCATGTCTTGAGTAATCATTCGATTAAGTCCATTACTTCCTTGTACCAGTGTACGGACGCGTTGACGTTTTTCGCAAACATGTGGTCAAAATTGCCCACATTCTTAAGCTTGACATTTGTTTGGCAAATATCTTATTACAAAAATGATACCGTGCAATTTAGGTTGCATTTAAAAGACATTAGGTCTTACAGGCATATATTTAAAATTATTATTAAAACAAAAAAAACTAATAAAAAGATAGGTTCCACAATTCGTTTTCGTTCGAAATAAAATCGAAAATTAAATTTTGTGTTTTACATTTAGTTTTCGATATTAGCGTGCTCACAATTAACCAAAACACAAACATATAGGAATGACCCAAATTAAGTTTTGAAGCTGTTTTCAATTTCACAGAAAGGGTTTTTCGAAAAAAAATCGAAGAACACTGAAAACAAATTCATTCGATTTCGGTCTTATTTCATTCGAATTCTGGAACATATTTAATATGATAGATTTTGCAAAAAAAATTTACTTTTTAACATTATGTATGTAGTTTATGTATAATTTATATGGACGCTACCGATACAGCCTGCAGGATTTTCACTAGAAATGTGTTTTTTTTTCACATTTTGGGTAAAGGCAATTGGTTCGAGCATTTTGATTATGTTGTAATTTTTAACAGAAATGAAAATAAAGAAATTGCAATAAGAATTAGTAGTCTCCTCCGCATGTCTAAAAAATCAGTCACGTGAATTAGTTTTTATTTTTATTAAATTACGATAATCCTTTTATATAGACTGCTTGAGAAATTTAATTTCAAATTATAAGATCAGTTGATTTCTTGTTTAATAAAAGAAACGGCACTAACTAAAACGTCCGGGTAACTTGGAGGAGAAATGAAAAAAACCTTATTAGGTCTGTCCTTAAAATTGGCATAGGACCTCTGGTTTTTATATATTTTTATCGTAAGCAAAATGTTTTTTTTTGGCAAACTAACTATCTTCGACGACTGCCCTCTTGTTCATATTTATAAACTAATATAGAAAGGACAATCGTCGAAACGATGATCGTTTGATCGAACAATCGTCTTAGTCTTACGTGGTCTGGGCCCTGAACGGTAGCAAATTGTTTTTTTTTCGCCCAGATATATCTAAATTTGTCTGTGGCGTGTTGAGGTAACGAATTAACTGTCAAAGTCACATGAGATCTGAAGTATTAATATGTTTTGTTGTGGATTCTCGTATTGTATGCAATTTGTTATTGAATAGTCAAAACACTCAAATGGAACCCTTTAAAGTTGTGGTACGGCGATTCTTAGTATAAGATTGTTCAGTGACGAAATAGTTAGAACAGAATAGTAGAACAGAACACGACATAACAGAACAAATTCGTGAGAAACTTCAAAATAAAAAAGAACAACTTAGAACATTCAGTCATCTGACAGAGATTATAAAAAACAATATTGTTGTTTACCTAAAATTCACGTTCGTTTATTTTTGCAGATAAATTCTTAAAAACAATCTGAAATGGAGTTGAATTTATTAAAAAAAAATATTTTTCATGAAATTGAGATGATAGACACGAAAATCTCAATATTAAAAAATCAACAACATACGTACATATGTATATACATATTTATAAAATATTGTAAAATAGTTAAATTAAACTTAAAATTAAAAACAGCCGCTATCGAGAAAATGAATGTTGGAAAAAATATAAATTAAGCAGCTGAATGCATTTTGATCAAATTTTTTATGCAGAATTGTCTAACCGCATACATAGTTGATTAAAAAATATTAAATACAATATTTTCAAAAGTGTTTACGTTCCTTCGATGAACTTAACCCAGGTTGGCACACGTTTTTCTTTTGGACAATCCTAAAAGTTCAATGTCTTATTATGTTGTTTACATAATTAATGTGTGTTCAATAATGCTGTTCGGAACACGAAAAGTCTATTGTAAATTATTAGCAACAGATAGTCAATGCCTTATTGACTTCACTAATTTCATACGAGTATGATATAGACTTTAAAAAATTGTTTTCGAAAAAAAATCTTTCTTTTATATAATTTTTAAGTCGGTTTTATTTTTGGTATCAGTGTTTAAACTATTTTATAATTTAAATCCTTTATATAACGGGTGATTTTTTTGCTACTTGGTTTTTGACGTTTATATTTTTGACAGATCACACATGACAAATTCCACGAACATTGACATTTCGATTCAGTATTGTTTGCCATTTCATCATGAATAGACTTACGCCTGAACAACGTTTGCAAATTATTGAAATTTATTATCAAAATTCGTACTTGTGAAAAATGTGTTTCGCAAGCTACGTCGGTTTCAGCGACGAGGCTCATTTTTGGCTAAATGGATACGTGAATAAGCAGAATTGCCGTATTTGGAGTGAAGAGCAGCCAGAGGCAATTCAGCAGCTACCAATGCATCCCGAAAAATGCATTGTTTGGTGCGGTTTATGGGCAGGCGGCATCATTGGGCCGTACTTCTTTAAGGACGATGAAGGCCGCAGGGTTACGGTCAATGGAGAAAGGTACCGTTCGATGATAACAGATTTTTTTTTTGCCGAAAATGCACGAATTGAACTCGGTCGACATGTGGTTCCAACAGGACGGTGCCACATGCCACACTGCACGCGAAACCATGCATCAATTGAGAGGCGAATTTGGTGAGCAGTTGATCTCACGTTTTGGCGCAGTCATTTGGCCACCAAGATCATGTGATTTGACCCCGTTAGACTATTTTTTGTGGGGCTATGTTAAGTCTATTGTCTATGGGGACAAGCCAAACACGATTGCTGCCTTGGAAGCCAACATTGAACGCGTCATTGGTGAGATTCCGGCCGAAATGTGTGAAAAAGTTTGCCAAAATTGGACCTTCAGAATGGACCACCTGAAGCGCAGCCGCGGGCAACATTTAAGTGAAATTATTTTTAAAAAGTAAATGGCAGAAATTGATTTATCGATCCAAATAAAAATTTCATTCACTTTTTACAAGTTTCTGTGTTTTTTTGAATTTTCAAAAACCAAGCTCTTAAAAAATCACCGTTTATAAGGGAATTTTGTGTACTCGCATTAAGAAAATTAGGAAGCCTTAGATCATCTCCGTTTCTCAGTGCATGTTGTTGTACGTCTCTTATAAATTGTATATAGTCAAATAAATAATTTGGCATTACATTGTTTATTATCTTAAAAACAAAAGCTAAAACATTCATAAAAATTCTTTGCCACTTCAAAGAGTTCATCATAAAACGAATTGACATATATCTGTATCACTTTAAAATACATTTCATTGCTTTATTTTAGAATTTTTGCAGTCTTAAAATGTAATTTCGAATCCTTCAATTTTTTTAAAGCTTAAAGCAGAATTCATTAAATGATTTCCTAGATAAACGATATCAATAACCAGCAACAAAAATTCAAATGACCCTCAAAAGGCGTTCAGAGCAGAGTCTGAATTGTCAAAAAATTTGTTTGTGTTTCTTTTTAACTCAGATAATTCAGAACTCCAAATGGGTGTTTCTTTTTTCGTTCTGAACATGTGGAGATCGCGCTCGATGTGCTCGGACAAAATCGACTGAGCATGTGAATTAGGTTGCTGAACGCGCCGAATGCCATGTGTTTCAAGAAGGAAAATGTGAAGAAAAAAAATAATCAGATACAATTAATTTGCGAAAGAAGTTGATCGCTTGTTTATTTTCTGTATCTGTATACAAAAAAGTGTAGTTTTGTGTTATATTTGGTTTTATGATTAAAATAGGCGTTTTTCTTTTTTAGTTCAGAGCAGTCTGATTTGTTAAAAAATTTGTTTGTGTTTCTTTTTAACTCAGAGCATGCAGAGGTCCAAATGTGTTTTTCTTTTTTCGTTCTGAGCTTGTGTAGATCGCACTCGACGTGCTCGAAAATAATTGACTGAGCATGTGACTAAATTGCTGAACGCACCAAATGCTGTGTGCCAAGAAGGAAAATGTGTGAAGAAAAAAATAATGAGATACATGAATTGGCGAAATAAGTTCCTCGCTTGTTGATTTTCTGTATCTGGATGTGTATCAGTGTACAGAAAAGGGTAGAGGTTTTGTTTTATATTGCTTTTTATGATTAAAATAAAAATGTGTTTTGATTTGTGTGGTTCAAGTGTGTTTAAAAAACATATCAGTGTTCTGAGCTCGCTCTTTTTGGAACAAGTTCAGTGCATAATCTATGTGTTCGAACTCTGGTCAGTGCTCTGATCTGAACTAAAAAAGAAAAACGCCTAATGAAAATGTATTCTGACTTGTGTGGTTCAAGTGTGTTTAAAAATCTTATCAGTGTTCAGAGCTCGCTCTATTTGGAACAAGTTCAGAGCATAACCTATGTGCTTGAACTCTGTTAAGTGCTCTGCTCTGAACGAAAAAAGAAAAATGCGTTAAGTAGAAAGATAACCGTAAAAATAATTGGTGACAAGGATAAAGAGTGAAGAGGACATAAGGTTTTAATTTCATTTAAAAGCCAACCGTCGCTTATAGATCCATGCCATTTTATTGTCTTACCACTAGTAAATGATAACAGTAAAAGAGTTAAGTTTCTTTAAACTTAAAATAAATTAAATATGTTGTCTCTTTCGTTTGTTTCCTTTAAAATCCTTGTTGTCTTGAGAGTTCTATAAAACATATATATTTTTTTAAATAAACAAAAATAACCATAGATCACCATATAATACACTTTGATCAAGGTTTCGTTTTAGATACTCAATCAAAATATCCATGCGGAGGAATATCCAGCCAGCTGTTGTTTTATATAAATCGACATTTCGCAAGGAACTGTAAAACCTATCTCACACAAAGTCATTTTCTAATTGTTTTTTTTTTAATTTTATTAAATTTGAATTTATCTATGTACTCGTAAAACCCAAGATTTTAACAATGCCATTGCGCTGTATCGGACCACAATTGGACTCTGCGCATAATTACACACGCTTCGAGCATGGGTACCAAGCAATGAGATTCAATAATGGTCACGTCAAAATCTGTCATCGCCAAAAACTTGGAATTCAACAATGCGGGGAGAGTTGGATACTAATAAAATCGAACAAACAAAATTTTAACTTTCTCAACAGATGATTTTCCATAGTTTTCTTTTTTTTTTCTTTCATTCTATGATTCCAGTGGTGGCCAGAAGAATTCGTCAAAAATTAGGAATGTTTTAAATGAAGACGACACAGACTCCTTAGATATTAAACCACCGCAAGCAACAATACACCGCGACTTACAAGTCAAACGGCGAACAGGCAAAGAGAAAAAACATTCCAAAGAACGCAAGCATAAAAGCGACCACAGAGATAGAGAGGAGCGGAGAGAAAGAGCTGAAAAAAGTGATGGATCTGCCAGTATATCAGGAAACTTAGGCGGCAAGTACAGAGGTGAGCGTGAAATGATGGTGGACGATCGTCGATACATGAAATACTATGATCGTGGCAGGCCTATGTCCCATGGACAACAACGTCGAGATCATCATTACGACAGAGGAACAGTCGGAGATGAGTATGACTATCAAAATCGTCACAAACACCGCGAAATGTACCATCACCATCAACATCAACAATATCAACAACCACCTCATCAGCGTTACGAATATCACTCACAGAGAAATTATATGGAACCGCCCCCGTATGATACCCGCCCAGAAGCAGAGATGCTAGAACAGGATTTGCGAACAAGGTTGCTGACCAAACGGCATAAATATGTTAAAGAGTCCTCTCACCAGAGAAGTGGCCATGAATATCATCGCGAACGAGCTGAGAGCACCACCGAAAAGAAGAGAGATACCATCATCGAGGTTATGGACAGCCCTGAGCAGCAGCAACATACCTTAAAAAAAACAAAGCAGCACAAAAAAAAAGATAAAGTGCGCTCAGTAGAAGATCCAGAACTGGTGGCGAGAAAGTCAAAACTGCTGGAAGCCGAACGCGAGATGGCAAAAAGAAAAGAAGCAGCAAGGGAAGAATTAGAAGCCAGGCGTGAGTTGCTCCGAGAACGAGGGGAAGAGCAAAATACAGAAAAGGCACACAAAAGTAGTCACAAGCGATACCAATCCGCAGAGGATAAAGCTTTGAAGAGAAAAAAGCGAAAAACTGATAACGACAATGTTTCAGATGATATTCTATCGGATAATTCCGACGCACACAGTCACAATGGAGATAATGATGGCAATGAAGATGGCGACGAAGATGACAGCGATGAATCATTATCGAAATTGAAAAAAAAGAGGAAAAGGCACCGTCGAACCAAGGAGAACGTTGAAAACAGTGACGTTTATAGCCACCATGAAAACGATGATGAAAACGAGGAAGAAAACGACGGCGACGATGACGATAGTGATTCAGATTCCTCAGGTGATTCTGATGCAAGGAGTCACAAAAGCTACAATGGTGCTGCAGAAAAAACAAATAAAAAGAAAAAGCGTCTTCTTTCAGAAGAAGATGGTGTTCTGCCAGATGAAAGTCCCCTTTCAATCGGAGACTTGTCAAAATCACCGCAAAAACATAAAGCCGATAACACCAGATCAGGATCGGGCTCCGATGTATCAAGTGAATCGAAGAGTGACAGAGACTTGGACTTGGACGACCCAGATGATGAAAGACGCTCCAGATCACGTACTCGATCGAGATCTCGCACACGTTCTAGATCAAGATCAAGATCGATTTCAGGCAGCTCTGAATCCAGATCAAGATCACGCTCGCTATCAAGATCAAAATCACGTTCGAGGTCCAGGTCACGCTCAGAGGAGAGAAACATGAAAACCAGCGCTGAAGAAGAAGCCCGTAAGGGTGAACCTGATGTGGTTCTTGATGAAAAAGACGTTCCGCGCAATGATAAAGGTGAGAAGCTACCAAATTACTTCCCCGGAATACAGGGTTGTCGATCTGTGGAAGAGTTCCAGTGCTTAAATCGTATCGAAGAAGGCACTTATGGCGTTGTTTACCGGGCAAAGGATAAGCGCACTAGCGAAATCGTAGCTCTAAAACGGCTAAAAATGGAAAAAGAAAAAGAAGGTTTTCCCATTACTTCTCTGCGAGAGATCAATACGTTATTGAAAGGTCAACATCCTAATATTGTCACGGTGAGAGAAATTGTCGTTGGCAGTAATATGGATAGAATTTTCATTGTCATGGACTACGTAGAGCACGACCTTAAGTCACTAATGGAGACAATGAAGCACAAAGATCAGTCATTCTTTCCCGGTGAAATCAAGTGTCTTATCCAACAGCTTCTCTGTGCAGTTGGCCATTTACATGACAATTGGATTCTCCACCGTGATTTAAAAACATCGAATTTATTGCTTTCACATAAAGGCATTCTGAAAGTGGGGGATTTTGGATTGGCTCGGGAATACGGTAGCCCACTTAAGAAGTACACCTCTCTTGTGGTCACACTCTGGTACAGAGCGCCAGAGTTACTTTTATGTTCGCCTGAATACTCAACGCCGATTGATATTTGGTCGGTAGGATGTATATTCGGAGAATTCCTACAAATGCAGTCACTGTTTCCTGGCAAATCAGAGATAGATCAGCTCAATAGGATTTTCAAGGTAGTTTCTTATTAAATTACAATATAATGTATTTTTTATTAATAAACTTTTTTATTATTTTTTCAGGAACTTGGGACACCAAATGAGAAGATCTGGCCTGGATATAAAGACCTACCCGCCGTAAAGAATATGCTAAGCCAGAATTCACATTTCAGCGAGTACCCAGTGTCTAACCTGCGCAAAAAATTTATTAAGAAAACCACAGACACAGGAATATCCTTACTGCAGGGTCTGCTTACCTATGATCCAAAGCAAAGACTGAATGCTGAGCAAGCTCTCAAACACCCCTACTTCAAGGAGTTACCACTGCCCATTGACCCATCTATGTTTCCCACATGGCCAGCGAAGAGTGAGCTGGGGGCTCGCAAAGCATTGGCCTCCTCACCCAAACCTCCCTCCGGTGGTTCCCAATTTAAACAGTTGGGTCACGATGATATCATAACGACAAAATCTTCGGGCGTAGCTTCGGGTATCATTTCGGGAAGTAAAAAGGCATCGTCAAGCAGTACGGGATTTGTTCTAAATGCTGGCATTGATCAACGTCAACTGGCAATGGGTCCAGGATTTAGTTTGAAATTTTAAAAAGAACATTTTTTTTTAATTAAATTTATGGCAATGTTAATATTCTTCCATTTTGGAATCTAACAAACCATTGGCGTTGAAATGCAAACGTTTTATTTTTGCTTATCCCATTTTCATTCGCCATTAGAATGTAATTTTTTTTTAAGTGTACAATAAAAAAAAACATTAAACTTGTTTCAAAAATAAGAAAAAATTATATATATTGTATACATAAGTGTCATCAAAATATTAGTTTGGTCCTTAGTTTTTGTGTCTTCACAAGAGAACAGAAAGAAAAAAAATGAAATAAAACAAACCTAGAATTTAATTTTTGAAAAAAAAAATACAAAAAAACTTGTGTCTTAATATTTGTATGGACAATTACAGTTGCTTTTCAAACAAACTAATATCGAAAATTTAGTTAAGTTGATGTTTAAATGAAAGATGTCGCTTGCTAGAAAAATTGGCAAAATTATCATTTATCAATTAATATTTTCTTTTTATATTTTTTATGTTTTAACACAGTGCGAACGATAAGGAAAATAGGAGGGGATTTAAAAAGGGATACCGATGTATATTAGTTTTTAATGTTTGAATATTATAATGGGAAGGAAATATAAGGTCGGATAAATAGTTCCACATTCGTGTGGTGCGCCTGAAGAAGGAATCTCTGTACTTGACAATAGGTCCGAAGTCGGGCTCAAGGGTAAACTGATGGGCGGTATTCCTATGATTTAGGAAAAACCAAAAATGTATAACTCAAGTATAATTGAGTTTGTTGGCACAGATTTTTGAAAAAAATGTTAAGTTGAAATCCCATTTTGATTTATTTCGTTTATTAAATAGTTTATACGGTTATCGCCATGGATCTGATGAAAGTATCTCTTCCCATCGATCAGCGACATCAAGCATCGTTCCGCGTGTTAAGTACAGGATGTGGTCCATTCAAAAACCAACCGTAGTATGTAGTATACTATGTAATATAGAGCTTATAGAAACAAAAAATTACATGTGATTCCTAATCCAGGGGCCCAACTATGTAATTCGATTCTACAATGTTGTTCGAATTCGCAAAATCTCAACTCGCTAATTCTTTATTAAAGCACTTATTAAATGAAAAGAACAGAGGTAATTGGAGATTGTGTGGAGAATAGTGGAATACGCGATTAGTGGATGCTACCTTCCAATATAGTACCACTTAAAAATAGCATTAAGAACAACTTTCGAATAGATGCGAAAGTAGAATGAAATCACTTAGTACGGCCCCAGAAAGCGCATTATTATTTATAAAAAAAAGTCGGCATCTAGAGAAAGCGTAAGTTCTTCTTCCGTATTTAATATTTGGACCTATGCATTATATGCAATATAATCAAAGCTTGATTAACTGCCCACAAGTCAATAGTTTGAATAACCTACCCTTAGGTTGGTAGCGGTGCACTTTATGTTAGCCTCTTCTTTAAAATTCCTTACCCCGAAAATATGGAATAAATTTGTGTTAAAATCAAGATCAAATTTAAAATTATTGATGTATGTATGCTATGTGCGGTTTGGAGAACTTATAACCCACTTCGTGACACCATGAAGTTACATGATTGCTTATTGGTCAAGGATGACTTCAATTTTCCTGGCGTGGCTTCAATAGGAAAATGGTTTACTGCTTCTAACACAACGCCACAAATCACTGATTCTGGCGTAGGTACAGCAGACAACATTCTCGAATCTTATTTTTCTAATGATTCTAGTATGTGTAGTTATTGCAGAGGAGTTATCGAACTTATCGCCTGAAGAGGAATCAAATTTTAATAAAAATCCATATATAGCGATGATTATGAGTTCACTTAGGTCTCAAAATTTTATGTTAAGTGTTTAAATTTTGTATATTTATTTATAGGAATTGCTAAAGCTCTGGAATTTTAAAATTTGAAGATTTCACTTCTTCGGCTTTTTTGGTCGTGATAATTTATTAATGAAAGATATTCATTAGTTTTCCCAACGTTTCGACTGAGTTTTCAGTCTTCTTCAGGGGCAAATTATATGAACGAAACTATTTTATCAAATTACATATATATATATAAAAATTAAAAAAAAAAAAAGTTGTTGACTAAACTTCTAACTAAGAAGAAGTGCTTTAATTTAAATATTCAATTACAAAACTGTCATTATTTTTTTTTAATTTATATATATATATATATATATGTAATTTGATAAAATAGTTTCGATCATATAATTTGCCCCTGAAGAAGACTGAAAACTCAGTCGAAACGTTGGGAAAACTAATGAATATCTTTCATTAATAAATTATCACGACCAAAAAAGCCGAAGAAGTAAAATCTTCAAATTTTAAAATTGAACATGTCGAATTGGTCAAAACACTTTTAATTAAATAAAGCTCTGGAATACAGGCATCGAGTTCAAGAAGGAGATTTTCAGAAAACAAAAGTATATATATTAATAATCTAACGTTTACTTTACTTGTATTAATTTTGATTAAACTATAATTAATTTTAAAATAATGTTAATTCAAGAAAACTGTCAATCAGCTAGACGGATTTATGCCATAAACTTAAGACTTTCAGCTGGCTAAACAAATACATATTGTAAAATATTGTATTATATTGTTTAAAAAAGGATAAATAAAAACTCAACTAAACTAAACTAACTAAATTTCTAAAAAAATATTTAATTATTGTCATAGAAAAAAGAATATACAAATCGATTATATGTAAGTGTTAAACAGTAAAAACATATTTTCTAAAAATTGATTTCCGATCAAAAAATAATTATTTGTTACCAAAAGAAAACCCCATAACATCAAAATTAGGTTATGAAACAAAATGTTTAATATTTTGTGTATAAAACGTAACCTCATTATTTTTAACCTAAAATATCCGCAGGAAATAAAAGATTTAGTAAAAGAGAAACGAAAAGCACGTAAGAAATGGCAGCAAACTCGAGCTCCCCAACACAAGGTAAATTTAAATCGCTTGTGTAATTTACTAAAAAAGGCGATAGAAGAATTAAAAAATTCTGAAGTTGGAAATTATCTTAAAAGCTTGACAGCAGGAAAAGAATCCAACTACTCACTCTGGAAAGCTGTTAAAGTAACGAAGAAACCAAAGCTCCCAGCGCCTCCGATTAAGAATGATCAAAACGAATGGGCAAAAAGCGACAAAGCAAAGGTTTTCGCGGATTACCTGGAGAACACATTTAAACCTTTTGATGGGGAGGTACTCAACGAAAATTTGAATATATGTTCTAACTCAAGCGAAAATTACATAACAAGAAATGTTACCCTGCCGAATTAAGTAGAGAAATAAGAAAGCTTAAATATAAGAAAGCTCCGGGATATGACCTAATTACGGCCGAAGTTCTCAAAATGCTTCCTTGCAAAGGGTTAATTAATCTTCTTTATATAATAAATGCCACTCTAAGGATAAACTACGTTCCGAGCCAATGGAAGGTTGCGGAAGTTATAATGGTTCTCAAACCAGGAAAACCGTCACATGATAAGAAATCTTAGACCTATTTCGCTTCTGCCCGTAATATCTAAGGTCTTTGAAAGAATATTACTTCTGCGCCTGCGGCCAATAATAGAAGAAAAGCGCCTAATACCTGATCATCAGTTCGGATTTAGAAGCAAGCATTCGACAATTGACCAAGTGCAAAGGATCACTGACGTCATTCAGAAAACTCTTGAAGAAAAGAAAATTTGTTCGGCGGTCTTCCTAGACGTGTCGCAAGCTTTTAGACTTTTTAGAGTAAGACATGGAAACGATTACTCGGATCTGAAAGAAATAGTGGGTGGGGTACCACAGGGAAATGTTTTAGGTCCAATATTTTACCTATTATTTACACGTGATATACCTCAAACAGAAGACACTATCGTAGCCACGTTTGCTGACGACACTACAATACTAGCAGTGGGCCAAACGATAAATGATTCTACGACAAAATTACAAAAAGCTCTGAATAATGTCAATGATTGGACAAACACATGGCGGATATCGCTCAACGAAGTAAAATCAGTCCATGTAGATTTTACGTATAAGAAAATTAATAGATTACCGGTATTTGATAATACGGTTCAAGTTCCGTGTGCTAACGAAGCAAAATATCTCGGAATGACTAGACGCGAAATTAAAATGGAAACCGCATTTTAAAAAGAAATGCGAGGAGTAAGTAGTAAGTAGTAAGTAAGGAATTCATTTATTGTTTCGTTTTCGTTTTTGATATAATGTTTATAATTTTTGATGAATTTTATAGCTATGGCATTGCCGTCAGCTCGGTTAGCAAATTAAGTACAAACATTAATACTGATTTTTTTCTTTTTTTTTTAATAAATATTTAAACAAATTCGGTTAGAAGTAACATCCTATATTTATAAATAACTTTCAAAAAAGAATAGAGTCTTTTCCAATCGGAATCATTTAGCACTGAAATAGTTTCGTGGAGCGTCATAGTTTCCTTTCCAACGAATGTTTTTCTGTGGGAAGCAAAAATGGGGCATATACCTATGATGTGAAAACAGTCCTCTTTGGCTTTCAAATTACATAACGTGCAAAATCGGTTAAAACTGTTGTTGTAAGGAGATCCGTTTAGCGGAAGAACTTCACATCTTGTTTTAAATATTAAAGATATTTCCTTGTAATTAAGTGAATCATTAAAGTAGTTTGATTGCATAAGGTTAAGTTCCAGTTGTGAGTAAAGTAGTCTGCTATCTGATTCTCGAGCTTGTATTATAAACCCATCGCGTTCAGAATTTTCGTGCGCTTGTATTATTTTGTAAAGCTGTTCTTTTACATGACTCAAATTTTGTGAATTTAACGATACTACTTCACCACAATTGTTTCCCAGATGTTTCCATTTTGACACCCACCAGTCCTCGTTTCTTAGCTCATAAAGTGCCATTCGTTTAGTCAGTCGGTCATCACGATGAGACAACACCTTGACAATGTAGTCTGCCTGTGATTTCAGAGTGCCAGTAAAAATTTTGGGTAGCCCAGTTTCCAGATATAAAGCATAATTCGGTGTGTTTAAAGGTAAATTAAAAAGTTTCTTCAAAAAGCATCTGTGAAATTTTTCTATCGACTCGTATTCGTTAATTCCCCATACTTGGGCAGCATAGCAAAGTGAACTCCTAACAGCAGCATCAAATATCCTGTATTTCGCTGAAAGTACTATGCGTTGATTCGAAAAGATATGTCTCCAAGATAGATTTAACAGACTTTGTGTAGTTTTAGCTTTGATGGTTATATGATTGTTGAAATCTATAGTTTTATTAAGAATTACTCCAAGGTACTTATACTCACAAGCTACCTTTAAAAGATTTCCATTGTAGTACCAATTATATGTTGATTGATACCGGGCAGATCTTGAGAATACCATTACTTTTGATTTATCTGCGTTAATGGTAAGTCCCCATTTTCTGCAGTAATCCGCGAGACGATTAATCATTAGCTGGAGGTTGACTGGAGTCTCGGAAAGTATCACTAAGTCATCAGCATATAAAAGGACATTTATGGTCAAATCAGCAATCCGAATACCTCCAGGTAGGTAAGATTCAACATCATTTATAAAAAGGGCGAATAGAAGTGCACTTAATAGGCATCCTTGCTTAACACCAGAATCTGTTTCAAACCATTCTGAATAAATTGATCCATCCCACACAGCAGCTTTTGATTCTTCATACATCTTCTTTACTACACGGATGAACTTGGAAGATATGCCTAGTTGTGAGAGCTTGTAGAAGAGTGCATTTCGATTCACAAGATCAAAAGCAGACTTAAAGTCTACGAAAAATGCATAGACTTTCTTGTTCCTCGCTTGAAATGCTTTTACGATGGAGGTTAGTACGAAGATATGGTCAATGGTTGAAAAATTTTTCCTGAAGCCAGCTTGGAATTGGGTCAATGTATCGTTATATTCCACCCAAGTCTCCAATCTGTTAACAAGTACTCCACAGAACAATTTTGCGATGACGTTCATAAACGATATGCCTCTATAATTGTCTACATTGTTGATGTCTCCTTTTTTGTGAATAGGGAATATAACAGACTTTTTAAATGATGTAGGAATTTCTTCTTTTGAAAACACTTCATTGAAAAAGGATGTAAGTTGACATATAAAGGTTGGTGTGGCGTTCTTGAAATATTCGTATGGAATCCCATCTTCTCCTGGAGCTTTTCCATCTTTTGCCTTGACGAGAACAAGCTGTACTTCAGCTACAGTGATTTCAATATCCAATATATTGTCAACGAAAAAAGGTTCTGCATAAGAAAATACAAGGTCTGCTTTATTTTTTAAAATATTTTTGAAGTGAGTTGAAAGTTCGTTAGCAGATACTCCTGGTCCTATTTTAAAATTCGATCCAATTATTTCTTTTGTCACCTTCCAAAATTCTCTTGAATCTCTTGTTTTACCAAGTTTATCGGCTAGATGGTTTTCGAATTCAGTTTTCTTCCTGAAACACAGATTTTTGTATCTTTTATTTGCTATGTTGTACCAATTTTTCAAGTTTTGACAGTTTGAGTTCCGGAGTGCATTTAGAAGGACAAAGGACTTCTTTCTAGCTTTCATACACTCTTTGTCAAACCATTTTTGTTTAAAAGCCTTACAAAATTTTGAGGGTACTCTTGTTACAGAGTTTCTTATACAAGAAACAAATTGATTTGCACGTTCATCCGCTGAATTAGTCCTCTCATTCAGTCTCTCAAGATGTATAGCAAGCCTGTTTTGGTATGCCAATAAGTCATCCTGTTTCCATTTGAGCCTCGGAATCAGCCGAAGATTTCTTTGAAATGGTGTTATTTCTTCTGACCATTCAACAACAATTGGCATGTGGTCTGAGTAGTTCTTACTTTGTACTTCGATTTTTGTTATAAGCTCAATCCATTCACTATTTGCAGCGCAATAATCAATCACAGATTTGCCTTGACCTCCTATAAACGTATACTGACCTTCAGTATCTCCGTTAGTACAACCGTTCAAAATTATACAGTCATACATCTGCAAGACTTCAAGAAGGTTGGTACCATTTTGATTGCATACATTGTCCTTGGAATTTCTGTTGTTGCGGTTTATTGAAGGGTTATTTGAGTTGTGGATTGTAGTTACCTGGAAGTTGTTGGTTCTTGCGTTGAAATCACCTATTATAAGAACACTTTTGTTTGACAAATGTAACATGATGTTGCTAAACCGCTCGTAGTCTGCTGTCCACTTATTACAATTGATGTAAAATGGAAGAATGTACATATCATTTTTGTGTAAAAGTTTTACAACAGTAACATCATCCAATTGTTCAAAAGTGTACATTTTTAGTAAAGATGTTTTTATACCATACAGTGTTCCGCCGCTTGCACGTCCTTTTGTATATGTTTTAACTGCCGCATTTGAAACTAATTTAAATCCATTAAAATATTTTAAAAATTTACTTAGATTTTCACTTGTAACATGTGTTTCGTAAAGAAAAAATATATCAAAATCATTAACATAGTTAAAAAAATCTATAAATAAAAGTTTATTATTTAGCCCTGACACATTATATGATAAAATTTTAAAAGAATATAATGGTGCTGAGCTGACGACATTACAATTTCAATTTTGTACTAAAGTATTAGAACTCGGCAAATTTGAGTAAAGTGGCATCCCTGGTGTAATTACATTAACTGGTCTAGACCATTCACTGCGACGTCTAATTGCTGATATGGCTTTGACAGCTTCGAAATTAAGTTCACCAAACATTTCGCGTAGTTTGTTTTCTCCGTCTTCGTTTTTGTATTTAAGTGAATTGACATTATTTAAATAAAATTTTTTATCCGAAACTACCAACGAATTGTTGTTTTTCATTACTACTGCTTCTGTTGGTTTTTTTGTTTTAATTATTTTTCTGTAGCCAAGAAGGATCCGACGTTTATGTTGTGATTGTTTCGTTAGGTCTCGTTGTATAAAAACACCTGTGCCTTTGAGCTTGGAGGAGTTTTGGAGCATTTTTGTTGCATTTTCATTCGAGCCGGTGTTAAGTTTCAGTTTGATGATATTTTCGTTTTCGGTTAGTCTTGTTGCTTCTGGCATTCGATGCGATTCGCCAAGCAAAAGTTGACTGAGAGATTGTATTTTCACCTGTGGATCAATATTCTCTTTCGGCATAGTGAAGATGATGTTTTTTCCTTTTAACTCCCTGCCCTGCATCTCCAACTCCTCTTGCGAGGAGTTAAATAATAAACTCAGAGATATGTACTGCTTGCTCGGGAAACACTAAGCTCAGTATCGAAAACAAGATAATTTTGTACAGGCAGGTGCTTAAGCCTGTCTGGACTTACGGTATACAACTCTGGGGTTGTACGCGAGATTATAATTTAAATACCTTACAAACATTTGAAAATAAACTCCTGAGACCATTTGTAAGCGCACCTTGGTATATTAGAAATGAAGATCTCCACAGAGATCTCGGAATTCCCACGGTTCGCGATGGAATAAAAAAATTTGCCCGAAATCATAGAAAACGGCTATTACAACACTGCAATAGTAATAAATAATCGAAATTATCGATGAGACGAATTTAGTACGCCGCCTGCAAAGGACAAAGCCTTCCGATCTGGTGCACTAAACGAGAATCCGCTTTAAAATCGCGGTATAAGCAGGAACTATCACCGGATAGTTACCTGCAACACGTTAATTAAAGTCGTTAAAAATAAATTGCTAGATAAATTTCAACTTAGTAGCAATCGGGAGGAGGAGGTGTTTTTAGTGCAGTAAGAATCTTACACTCCTATGAGCACGCATTTTTCGGTCCTCATAGAGCCTTTTGAAGGTTTTACACCTACCCACGAAAAAAAAAATATTTTTTGCTTAGGCAAAAGTTTATAGCAGGTCTAAAAATTGGTCAAACTTAAGGAACATTTTCTTACTAAGCTTATATGCAAAGAATTTGAGCTTTTTTTCTAATTGTATGCTTGTAAGAACTAAGGTCTTTAAAATGTTGTTACAATAGAAATACAAATGTATTACCGCGAGTCTATAGCCTAAACGATTGGATAGATTTCCTTCAAACTCGGTAATATGCTCACACTTTTTTTAAAGACCATACCTACATTTTTTAGCCAAAACCGGGATTGTTGTAAAAAAAATCAGTTTATTGGGTTTTCGTTTGGTAAATTTATATTTTGATCTTTAAATTGATTTTTTTCGTAACCAATCAAATACGTTTTCAGATTGATTTTTATTTGCTATAGTATTGGTGCATATTTGTGTCTGTGAACCAGCTAGCGGTATCAGCTGCGCAATATTGACTAGAACGTTCTTTTATTTTCAAGTTTGTAAGTCCGAAAATGAGCTGGGCGTATAAAATAATTCCCTTAAAACTGCTTCCATTTGAACTCAAATCTATTTTAATTCTTTCTTCCAACCGAAACAAATTATTATCAAACAAGAACTTGTCAAACTGTTGGTTGGTCAATTATGATGTATAGTGGTTGTAGTAAAAGAGGGATAGATCTGCCGAAAAATCCAGAACTTGAAAATTGATTTAAATTCAAAAAATCGATTTATTATTTGGTCTGTCAAAATCAAATTTTTGACAGATCTAAATCAAAAATAAATTTGGGTTTTGTTACCAAACGAAAACCCCATTAATGAAGGGAAAAGGTGCGTTTCGTAATTTTTTGAAATACCGTTATTTTTTTTAGAATCTATTGGTTTTAGTTTTTTGGAAAACTGTTTATTTGATTTTTTTTAAAATTTCTTATAGAAAAGCTCCTAAAAAGTTGAAACAGTATTATAAACCAAAATTGAAAAAACAACGTTTTTTTTGGAAACTCAATATTTTAGAAAACGACTGAATCGATTTTTTCGAAACGTTAGAAGTTTTTTGACATTAAAAAATATTTTCCTAAAACAAAAACCAACGGTTACCTCCCATACAAATGTTAAAAAAATTTATTAAGAAAAGATTTACTTTTTAAAATCGGATCCAAGAATTTTCATAAGAAATAAAATGCTCAACTGGATCGTATGAACTTGGTCTGTAGCTGACAACTTTAGTGTACATAACCGCTGATTCTGTTAGCAGGTAGGTAATTTAGTTATATCTTATGTATATGTATGTATATAATGAAAGTGAATGGCGTATTGGTGGGCAAAAATCGTATTTTAAGCTTATAAAAACTGCCAAAACCATCACTAATCGGGTTTTCGAAACAATTAAGAACACTATTAGATGCCACGGATCAATGAAAATTTTATAAAAAAGTATCTCGATAATTGTAGGACGGATTTTGATGAAATCCTGTTTTTTTATTTTTAGTTTTTTGAAAACTATTTTTTTTTTGAAATTTTGGTATGCAGTTTCTTAGAGTTTATTAACGTGCTTATAAATTTTAAAATATTTTTTTTTATTAATTTTAATAATATTGATTTTTCAAAAAATCAAAAATTAATTTTAATTAGAAAGAAAAAGTTATTTAAAATTTTGATATGCAAAATCAGTTTGGCTACCTAGAATTTCTCAGATCTAAAATTTGACAGAAATTCAATGTACCGTTACCGAGAAAGACAAAAATTAAAAAAAAACGTTATATTAAAAGTACCGTTAACAGACTTTTCCCGCAAACTTGGTTCAGATTACAAAAAAATTCTCAAAAATGTTTGTCAAAATCCTTGTAGCCGGTTTCCAGATAGATATGATTTTCCTTACGGATTATATGGCAGGTACCGTTATTTTTAAGCCTAAAAATAAAATTTCAAATTTCCCTCTTGAGGAATGCCAAGAGAATCACACATACCAAATTTGAATTTAATCGCTTAGGCTGCAGGATATTATACATACAGACGGACAGACAGACATCTTTTGTAAATCACATTTTTAGGTTTCTCTATTAACGTTATGTCTTGTTTGATTGTTATTTTTTTTTACGAATGCATAACTTGCCTTATAGTACCTCCAATAATCGCAAGTAAAAATGAGAGTATTCTTAGTTTAGTGCAGTCAACTTGTTAGTAAAAAATATTGGCGCAAAATTTTAAACAGCCTGATGTTAAGGGCTTATGCCGGATTTAAACGACTTCCAAGTTCGCAGTATTTACTGCCAAAATACCGCTGTCATTAATTTAATTAATGACATTCGTTTACACGAAGCTTGACGGAGAGAAAAAATACTGCCAACTGGCAGTAAAGAATGAGCAAGTTCATTCTTTATTGCAAATTGTCATTATTTGAAAATTGTTGTCAGTACTGAATTTACACGAAATCAGTATAATGCCACAACTTAACGAAAATTCTGGCTGGCAATTTTTAATGACAAATATACTGCCACATTTTCGACTATTTAAACAAAAAAAAATAATGGCAAGATTTTGACAGTAATACTGCCAATTTGGCAGTCGTGTAAATTCGGCATTAACATGATACTACTTAAAAGTTTGCTAACACCAAAGCAACTTACTAATATTTTCCTAATTTTAAACACTTTTTAACTAGCACCAAATAATATAAACTTAAAAATATAATTTCGAAAAATAATCGTAATCCGTTTTCAAAATATTGAATTTTCACAAAAATAATTAATTTTTTTTTTCAAAAAATATGCAATATTATTAAGAATTTGAAAGATATCCTATATAAATTTTTTTTACCAAAATCCGTCCAGCCGCTTATGATAAAGTTTAAAATAAAAAAAAAATATTGTATAACAGGTACGCGTTAATAACAAAATATTTAAAAAAAATTAGACTAAAATGTAGAATATGCCTATAGAGTGCACAGATTTTTTTCTTATCAAAATCGTTAGAACCGTTTTCTAGATAATTAAGATGGTAGGAAAATTGTATGGGAACTGCCGTTAGTTTTAGGCCTAGTAAAACTATTAAAAAATCTATTTGAGACAATCAACCAAATTTGAAGAAAATTGCTTCAGCCGTTATGCTGTAGATCAGGCAGACAGACGAAATTGTGGGACCTATTTTTTTATGTTCTCTCTATCATCGTAATGTCAAGTTTGATTAAAATCTCGAGTTCGCAAGTACAAATATTTTAAATATTTATCCAATAGTGAGAAAATCGAAAATACGAAAAGTAGTTCTATGGAAGTAGATATAAGAAGGCAAAATACAATGGCGCAAAATTTTAGTCGATTTAGTAATATGTTAAATCATTTTTAGTATGATACTAGGCTGAAAAGAGAATTTTGCTAATTTTAAACCAGTTTAGTATCGTACTATTTTGTTAACATTTTATTAAAGTTAAAATCACAAAATGGCTACTTTATTTTTTTAGTATCGTTCTAAATCCATATGCCACTTTGACATTTACAAACGTAAATAAGTTATGTTCGCTTACTTTTTTGCACTATTTTAGGCGTGTTTAGATGTAGTTCAGAAAATAGAACATAAAATTGCCATACAATTTTTTTTATAACAAATTAAAGAAATTTTGTATATAAAAAAATTGTAAAAAACGACTTAAAAATATATTTAACCGTTTCTCCTAATATAATAAACAAGAATCTATTGTGCGTACGATGTGATCGAACATAAGAGCAAATATGGCGATCCAGTCGTGCATTTTATTTTTTGTATGCAAATGCTCCCTCAAAGTATAAATAGGTTATACTGCACATTCAAATTTGCAAAAAAATGTTTTTTTTTCGATTTTTAAGAAGTCATTTTTTTTTAGAAAAAAACATTTTTTCTTGCCTCTACCAAACCTTTTTGTCTCATATGCGAATCACCCTGTATATTGGAATATATGTGTTCTTAAAAGAAGAAGTTGGGAAATACTTGTTTTTTCACACAAGAAAACTGAGTTGCCGGCAACTGGGAGTTTAATGGCGAGAAGGGCAAAAAGTAAGGGGAAAGAAAAAATCTCCCCGGTCAACGATTTGAAGAGATTTTCTTGACGTTTTGCTTTGCATTCCAATTAGCCCAACAAAATCTTCCCAGTTTCTTGGTGCCAGTTTATACGTGTGAAAGCTACAAAGCAATTAAAGGAAAACGACAAAAAAATCTCCAGCAATCGGTTTGCCTGTGTGAAAGGGGACTTTAAGAAATTAAAAGCAAGATATGGTAGTTAAAATTTGTTCAAAATTTAAATTTCCAAATTCGATTCAAAACCATTTCTTATTCTATACATATATAAATTCACATTTCGAAGGTAATTTCAAAATTATCAAAAAAGCAAAAAAAAATCTTCTCTCAGGTAATTCCGCCAAATTTGAACTAAATTCAGTAATTTCGTGAAAACCTAACGAACACAACCCTTTGAAATCCATTTCAAAGCCTTTGCTTAAAAAAATGCAAATATCGATGTATAAAAAAGCAGAAAAAGAAAACAAGCGACTAACCGCCAATTCAAAATTGAATATGATTCAAACGAAAATTTAGGATGAAAACACTTCACAGGCATAATTTTGATAATTATTTCCTCATTTCGGCTAAAATAAAAACGTACTGTAATTTTTTAACATACATACATTTCTCAACACGCACCCGTTCTTATAACCTCAAATTGAGCTTTGGAGTCTGTTGAAGTGTCATAAATGACAGATAACGGATGCAAATTGACACTTGTTTTCTGCAGCTAAATTCTCATATCATTGTGCTTTTTCTCATCAACAAAATTCTCGCGATTTCTCCAGATTCCAAATCTGCACACGCAAACACCACAAAATACAAAACCGGAATTTAAAAAAAAACCCTCTGATATAATATCCATCCACCTGTCGCCCCTTTTTATTCAGCTCACTCACTACGCCAACTCCCCTTTTTTTTTAGCGAACTAAGGTTTTTGGATTATTTTTTAATATGGGCTCAGTCGTTGGTTCACTTTCAAAGAAGACTGTAGATATGGCAAGCCCCACAGCACAATTTGTTCGCAATCAAATCGAATCCAACAAGGTTGTGATTTTCTCAAAGACATATTGTCCATATTGCACCATGGCCAAAGAGGTTTCTCTATTAAATTATTTAAATCAATCCCTCACAAACCTAGCTTTTATTTTGTAGCAATTTAAAAAACTCAACGTTCCAATGCATGTGATAGAATTAGAATCTCGAAATGATTGCGATGAAATTCAAGATGTCCTCGGTGAAATGACTGGAGCACGCAGTGTAAGTTCATTGCAAAATTTATTGACTTTTACCAATGTCACAAGTGTTTTCTATTGCTAACAAATAATTTTGCTATGTTGCTTTTCTATTGCGATTGAAATTCATTTTGTGATTCATATTTTTAATTTTAGATTATTGTTAGATACATAAATGATTATCTTTCTTTATTTGTGAATTCTAGGTTCCTCGTTGTTTTGTTGATGGCAAATTCATTGGAGGAGGAACTGATGTCAAGAAGATGTACGAAAATGGTCAATTGAAGGAACTTGTAGCGTAGCTAAGAATGTGATGTTCCTGTACCTTAAAAACAGTCGTTAAACTCAATCTCTTGTATATTGATTTTCTTAAATTATTTAATTTCTCGTGTGAAAAGTTTTCTGTTAATGCTTAGGGAAAAATAGTGTTATTTAAATAAAGGTTCTGCAATTAATACATTTTATTTTTGCATTCTTAAACAATGGTGGTAGATTCAATGAATGTAAGGGAAGAATCCGAAAATTGATCAAAAATCATGGATGATTGAAAAATAGATTTTTAAGATTGATTGTGGACGCTAGCTTATCATAATTTTCTTTATCACCGACAGTGAATAACTACAAATTAATACAGTGTTTTCGAATGAGCAATACCTACAAATTTTACATATTTGGTTATTTTTCCATAATGATATACAGTATTCAGTGGTTTGTAATGATTAGGACATCTAAACCATTATCAGTAAACCCAATTTAATCGAAATAGTTTCAAAAGCGACATAGATGTACATTATATGGTTAAGAAATGTTTAATAGGTGGAAAACATATACGGAGAAACATTCACCAGACACATGCTTACACAGATAATTATTAAATAAAAACAAAGGGAGGTATGCGCAAAAGTATACATAACATTGTAAAATGCTAGAAGATAAGATATTGGTCAGTGCTCACTATTACTATTGAAACTTTAAACTGTGAAGTCCCAAACTCAGATAAAGGCTACACAACTACCAAATAATTAAACAAATATATAACTTGTGATTGAGTTGAACTATAACAATCAGAACGCTTCGAATAACAGCTTTTTGGTGGACTAGTGAATATTGTTAGTATTTACCTAGCAAACTTTTCCACGATAGGTGTAGGTTCCTCTGACTGCACACATAATAAATCGTCAGTTATATCTTAAAAATCTTATATAGACTAGATCTACTCTTTTTCAATTACTAATGGATTCATATATCTTCATCACTAATGCTATCAATTCTGGAAGTAGGTACGGTGCTATCGCGTAATACATATTCATGTGTGTTAAAATTCAGCTCTATGACGAATTCAATCGTTATCGGAAAGTTTTAAGAAATCCAAAAAAAAGTTATTCGCAAAATCCATTCTGAATGGCAATATTTATGTGGTTAGTCACTTCGATGGATTTTGTGACATGATTTTTTGAGGAGAATGGTAACAAGTTTCCAATTAGGATGGAATTTGTGATATTTCATGTCTGAGAAAAGGAACTCACTTTCATATGTAGAACTGTACTTGTTAGAAGCCAATATTAATTTGACCACACTAAGGTTAAAAAGCCGTTAATAAATTATAACTGTTTGTCTCACATTTTGTGTTCAGGATTTTGTCGAGCTAATTGCCCAAATATAACTACATACCTTGACCCTAAATACCTATTGGTGTTATCGTAAATAAAAATTTCCCTGTAAATTATTAAATTTCTCCAATTCGAATCTTGGGACCGCGAATGATGCTCAAAGCTTTCTCTCGAAATTTATTGGTATCGAGAATAAGCTGGGAATTTTGCATGTCATTTCATACGATTTTTTGTTCGAGGAATATTTATTCCGTGGGAGATTAACGATCAAAGGAAAAATTTCGATGGAATAAAATATTCCGTGGAAAACGAAATTCCCTGGGGGATTCCCGATAGGGCCCAGGAAGTCTGTTTGTCGGAACGTCCAGCTGAAGACATGACAGCTCGGGGTCCAAAGGATAATGTTAAAAAAGAGACAAGTAGTTCTTCTATACAAAAACCTCTATCTAAAAGTCAGACCGTGAAAAGTATTAATATCTAAAAGTATAAAAAGTTCTTGCTTCATTAAGTTTTAATACGAATTATTGAAAGTAGAATATTGAAAGTACTACAAATTAAGAGATACATTTTATTATTAAGTAAATACAGACAAAATTTTGGTGGGTTCACTGGTCAAGTTTTTAAAATTGGGCATAATAAAAAGAAAACGAGTCATATTAAACCAATGGAAAGTTCTGTGTAATCCCTTTCGAGCACTGGCAGCTGCAGAGTTTCAGGTGCTTGGTTGCGGAGATATCAACATTCACAGTAAGTCAAATGCAATAGGCATTGAACAGACCTTTCTATGGATGTATATTTGTCCCCTTTCACACAAGGAAACTGAGTTGCCGGCAACTGGGAGTTTGTAGGCGAGAAGGGCAAGAAGTAAGGGGAATGAGAAAAATCTCCCCGGTCAACGATTTGAAGAGATTTTTTTGACGTTTTGCTTTGCATTCCAATTAGCTCAACAAAATCTTCCCAGTTTCCTCCTCAGTTTCTTGGTGTCAGTTTCTTCGTGTGAAAGGTATAAGGCAATTAAAGGAAAACGTCAAAAAAATCTCCAGCAACTGGTTTCCCTGTGTGAAAGGGGACTTTCGATGGGTTGGGGAACATTGTTGAAAATGTAATTTTTTTGCAAGGGGTTAGCCTTGATTTTATTCTAAAATGTCGCAAAATTTGAAGTCAAAAATTGTACAACAAGTTGTACACCAATGAAAATGTCTGTGAAAACCCTTTCGAGCACTGGCAGCCGCAGAATTTTACGGGGCTTGGTTGTGGAGATATCAACATCCAAAGCAATTCAAATGCAGTTGGGTGGAAAATCATGCGAACAACTTTGAATTGAAATATCTCAAGAACCAGATACCGCAGATACTTTTTGTCTTCAGCTGCGAATAGGCATTGAACAGACCTTTCTATGGATGTATATATCGATGGGTTTGGGGAACATTGTTGAAAATGTAATTTTTTTTTTGCAAGGGGTTAGCCTTGATTTTTTTCCAAAATGTCGAATAAAGTGGGTTCAAGAATTGTACAACAAGTTGTACACTAATGTCTTTTTGTTAATAAGCCTAAGATAATTTTTTTGACTGAAATTTGGATATATGAGCATGAAAAGGATTTTTTTAAGATTCCCGGTTTTAATTTGTATGCAAACTGTAATAACAACTATGCGTCAGGTGGTACTGCTGTTTTTATTAATGAAAGTTTAAATTGTGATTTTGTTAGCATGAATCTTAAAAGCTCTGATATGCTTGAGATTTCTGTAGTCTTGAATACTGTGAAAATTGTATTTATGTGTTTTTATAGATTTCATAATGTTAATGAAGAGGTCTTTATTGGGGAGCTCAATTCATTACTGATCAACAACAATTCTAAACACTTGTTTATAGTTGGTGATATAAATATAGATTTGTTATCTGATGCATTAATGGTTGAGAAATACAAGTCTTTATTCTCAGCCTATGGTCTTAAGTCTTGTATTAATGAACCAACAAGAATAACTGCATCATCCAAGACGTGTATTGATCATATATTGGCTAGAATTGATTTGAAAACTAACTTTAGCCTAACTAGTACAATATCTGATTTTAAAATTTCAGATCATTGTATGACGTGTTTATGTTTAAATTTTAAAGAAAATAGTCAAATTGTAATGAGAAAACAGGTTCTCCACAAGCAAACTACCAAAACTAATTTTGAACTGCTTAACTCTCATTTGGTTTTTGAAAACTGGGCAAGAGTCTATTCCGATCATGAACCATCAATAGCTTTTGACAATTTTGTTTTAGTTTTAAAAGGTTATGTCGATCAAAGTTCAAAAGTTTTTGCAAGCAGTAAAGAAAAATTTAAAAAACTCAAGCCATGGATGTCAAATTATTTATTAGACAAAATCCATTTAAAAAATCAATTGAGGCTTAAGTGTAAGAAACACCCAAATAACGTTTTATTCCGTGAAAACTTTAAAGTTCTATGTAAAGAGATTCGTCTTGAAATTCCAATTTGCAAGGAAAATTTTTATATGGACAAGTTCCATAAAGCCAAAGGAGATTTAAGAAAAGAATGGTCAATAGTCAATGAATTATTCAATAAAAAAACAACTTTCGATTTTCCTTCAAATCTTACTTTTGGAACTAATCATTCTGAAATGGCTAAAATATTTAATGAGTATTTTATTCAAATGGCCTTAAATACTATTTCTGATGCAGGCATAAATCACTTTTCTGTTATTTGTCCAGAAAATTGTTTTAATGAAAGTTTTCAATCAAATAGTTTTTTCTTTAACACGATATCCTCGTTTGAGGTCTATAAAGTTATTCAAGCTTTGGATAATTCGTTTTCTACTACGTCAAATAGTTATTCCAACAACTTTGTCAAAAAAGTTGGCCATAATGTGGTTGACATTTTAACTCATTTATTTAACAAAAGTATTGTTCAAGGTGAATTCCCACAAAGTTTAAAAGTAGCTGAAGTAATTCCTATATTTAAGAAAGGTGATAAAAAATTTATAAATAACTATAGGCCTATATCTCTATTACCAGTATTCTCAAAAATTTTCGAAAAAATCATCAAGTGTAGATTAGTCAGTTATCTTGAAAAAATAAATTTTTTCAGCTCAAATCAGTATGGATTTAGAGCTGGTAAATCAACTGAAGATGCACTTTTAGCACACTGTTGTCATATCTACGAAAGTATTGATCAGAAAAAGTACACTGCTTCTCTATATATTGATATTAAGAAAGCATTTGATACAGTAGATCATGCCATATTATTGAGAAAATTAGAAAAAGCTGGCTTCAGAGGTTTTATGCTAGATTGGTTTTCTTCCTACCTTAAAAACAGGAAGCAAAAGGTTAAGATAGGTAGTCATTTCAGCGAAACCAGAAGTATTAATATAGGAGTTCCTCAAGGCTCAGTGTTAGGTCCAATTTTGTTCCTTATCTATATCAATAGTGTATTTAGTCTTAACTTAAAAGGAAAAGTAAGTGGCTTTGCTGATGACATAGCTTGTGTTTATTCTAGTCCCACAATGTTAGATTTGATTTCGGATATCAATTTCGACTTGGAGTTATTCAGACATTGGTTTGGCATTCATAAGCTTGTTATTAGTGAACTGCTTTAGATATGAATCCTCCATTTCTTTTTCAGCACAGCATAGACTGTAGAAAATTCTCACTAAGTAGCTTATCTTGTTGCGTCTCTAATAGTGTCCCAACAAATGTAGTCGATGTTGTTTGTTCTCCTAAATGTTTTCGTATCGAAACTGTAGCTGAATATAAATATCTTGGTCTGATAATTGATAATAAAATTAACTGGAAAGTGTACACCTTAGCTTTAAAAAAATATTTGTTGTCAACCACTTATGTCATGTTTCACTTGAGAAACCTTTGTTGCAAGGAATTTATGGAGACCATTTATTATGGACTAGTTCAATCAAAATTACAATATGGAATAATATGTTGGGGTGGTACTTACAAAAACTATATACAACCTTTGTTAGTTACTCAAAAGCATATTCTAAGGACCATCTGGAAGAAGAAGAGATTTGAACACAGTTTTTCGTTGTTTGTCAGCTCTGGTATTCTCCCTCTTAAACACCTCTATTTTTATAAAGTATTAAAAATTTTTTTCTGTAGAAGTGGTTATCTTGTAAGCCACAATATTCTAGCTTACACGTTACGGAGTAGAGATAGGAATCTTGCTATCATTCCTGTGCACAATACTCATAGCTTTTTTAACTTTTACACCTCAGTAGCACCTAGACTATTCAATGCATTACCCCCGGAATTACGTAGCATTCGATCAACTCATTTATTCAATAAAACAATTAAAAAATGGCTTTTTAATTTCGATTTTGATACAGTCTCTAACATTATCAAAATACTGGTTTAAACTTAAAGTAATTTGAATCATTTCATCCACTTACAAACAAAAAAAAAAAAAAAATAAAAAATTAAGATATTATTTTCTCGACATCCTACCCCACAACACTTGTTGATTAAATAACTAGTTAGTATTACTGAATTAAATATTTCTTTGGTACTTTCGACACTTGTCGTCAGACATCAGATCGTGCCTTTACTTTTTCTTATTAATTTTCAAGTGAAAAACACTAAAAAAAAAAAAAAAAAAAAAAAAAAAAAAAAAAAAAAATGTTTATATTGTAAATACTATTATTGTTAAATTTTTAGTTGTTTTAAATTTTTATTATATTTTTTATTTTATATAACTGTAAAAGAAGAAGAAAAATAAATTGAAATTGAAAATTGAAATTGAAATTGAAAATGTAAATGTCTGTGAAAACACTTTCGAGCACTGGCAGCCGCAGAATTTTACGGGGCTTGGTTGCGGAGATATCAACATCCAAAGCAAATCAAATGCAACTGGGTGGAAAATCATGATAATAAATTTAAATTGAAATATCTCAAGAACCTAATACCGCAGCTACTTTTTGTCTTCAGCTGCGAATAGGCATTGAACAGACCTTTCTATGGATGTATATATCGATGGGTTTGGGGAACATTGTTGAAAATTTATTTTTTTTTTGCAAGGGGTTAGCCTTGATTTTTTTCTAAAATGTCGAAAAATGTGAAGTCAAGAATTGTACAACAAGTTGTACATGAATGAAAATGTCTGTGAAAACCCTTTCGAGCACTGGCAGCCGCAGAATTTTACGGGACTTGGTTGCGGAGATATCAACATCCAAAGCAAATCAAATACAGTTGGGTGGAAAATCCTGATAATAAATTTGAATTCAAATATCTCATGAACCAGATACCGCAGATACTTTTCGTCCTCAGCTGCGAATAGACATTGAACAGACCTTTCTATGGATGTATATATCGATGGGCTTGGGGAACATTGTTGAAAATGTAATTTTTTTTTGCAAGGGGTTAGCCTTGATTTTTTTCTAAAATGTCGAAAAATGTGAAGTCAAGAATTGTACAACAAGTTGTACACCAATCAAAATGTCTGTGAAAATCCTTTCGAGCACTGGCAGCCGCAGAATTTTACGGGGCTTGGTTGTGGAGATATGAACATCCAAAACAATTCAAATGCAGTTGGGTGGAAAATCATGCGAATATCCTTGAATTGAAATATCTCAAGAACCAGATACCGCAGATACTTTTTGTCCTCAGCTGTGAATAGGCATTGAACAGACCTTTCTATGGATGTATATATCGATGGGTTTGGGGAACATTGTTGAAAATGTAATTTTTTTTTGCAAGGGGTTAGCCTTGATTTTTTTCTAAAATGTCGAAAAATGTGAAGTCAAGAATTGTACAACAAGTTGTACACCAATGAAAATGTCTGTGAAAACCCTTTCGAGCACTGGCAGCCGCAGAATTTTACGGGGCTTGGTTGCGGA
This sequence comes from Philhelius pedissequus, assembly GCA_910595825.1. NCBI lineage: Eukaryota > Metazoa > Arthropoda > Insecta > Diptera > Syrphidae > Philhelius > Philhelius pedissequus. The sequence goes on from OU343163.1 coordinate 43,174,706, forward strand.
GATATCAACATCCACAGCAAATCAGATGCAGTTGGGTGGAAAATCATGATAATAAATTTGAATTCAAATATCTCAAGAACCAGATACCGCAGATACTTTTCGTCCTCAGCTGCGAATAGACATTGAACAGACCTTTCTATGGATGTATATATCGATGGGCTTGGGGAACATTGTTGAAAATGTATTTTTTTTTGCAAGGGGTTAGCCTTGATTTTTTTCTAAAATGTCGAAAAATGTGAAGTCAAGAATTGTACAACAAGTTGTACACCAATCAAAATGTCTATGAAAACCCTTTCGAGCACTGGCAGCCGCAGAATTTTACGGGACTTGGTTGCGGAGATATCAACATCCAAAGCAAATCAAATACAGTTGGGTGGAAAATCCTGATAATAAATTTGAATTCAAATATCTCATGAACCAGATACCGCAGATACTTTTCGTCCTCAGCTGCGAATAGACATTGAACAGACCTTTCTATGGATGTATATATCGATGGGCTTGGGGAACATTGTTGAAAATGTAATTTTTTTTTGCAAGGGGTTATAGCCTTGATTTTTTTCTAAAATGTCGAAAAAAGTGAAGTCAGGAATTGTACAACAAGTTGTACACCAATGGAATGGTCTGTGAAAACTGTTTCGAGCACTGGCAGTCGAAGAATTTTACGGGGCTTGGTTGCGGAGATATCAACATTCAAAGCAAGTCAAATGCAGTTGGGTGGAAAATCATGGGAATAACTTTGAATTGAAATATCTCAAGAACCAGATACCGCAGATACTTTTTGTCTTCAGCTGCGAATAGGCATTAAACAGACCTTTCTATGGATGTATATATCGATGGGTTTGGGGAACATTGTTGAAAATGTATTTTTTTTTTGCAAGGGGTTAGTCTTGATTTTTTTCCAAAATGTCGAAAAAAGTGAGTTCAAGAATTGTACAACAAGTTGTAGACCAATGAAAATGTCTGTGAAAACCCTTTCGAGCACTGGCAGCCGCAGAATTTTACGGGGCTTGGTTGCGGAGATATCAACATCCAAAGCAAATCAAATGCAGTTGGGTGGAAAATCATGATAATAAATTTGAATTGAAATATCTCAAGAACCAGATACCGCAGATACTTTGTGTCTTCAGCTGCGTATAGGCATTGAACAGACCTTTCTATGGATGTATATATCGATGGGTTTGGGGAACATTGTTGAAAATGTAATTTTTTTTTGCAAGGGGTTAGCCTTGATTTTTTTCTAAAATGTCGAAAAATGTGAAGTCAAGAATTGTACAACAAGTTGTACACCAATCAAAATGTCTGTGAAAACCCTTTCGAGCACTGGCAGCCGCAGAATTTTACGGGACTTGGTTGCGGAGATATCAACATCCAAAGCAAATCAAATGCAGTTGGGTGGAAAATCATGATAATAAATTTGAATTGAAATATCTCAAGAACCAGATACCGCAGATACTTTGTGTCTTCAGCTGCGTATAGGCATTGAACAGACCTTTCTATGGATGTATATATCGATGGGTTTGGGGAACATTGTTGAAAATGTAATTTTTTTTTGCAAGGGGTTAGCCTTGATTTTTTTCTAAAATGTCGAAAAATGTGAAGTCAGGAATTGTACAACAAGTTGTACACCAATGGAAAGGCCTGTGAAAACACTTTCGAGCAGTGGCAGCCGCAGAATTTTACGGGGCATGGTTGCGAAGATATCAACATCAAAAGCAAGTCAAATGCAGTTGGGTGGAAAATCATGCGAATAACTTTTAATTGAAATATCTCAAGAACCAGAAACCGCAGATACTTTTTGTCTTCAGCTCCGAATAGGCATTTAACAGACCTTTCTATGGATGTATATATTGATGGGTTTGGGGAACATTGTTGAAAATGTAATTTTTTTTGCAAGGGGTTAGCCTTGATTTTTTTCTAAAATGTCGAAAAATGTGAAGTCAAGAATTGTACAACAAGTTGTACAGCAATGAAAATGTCTGTGAAAACCCTTTCGAGCACTGGCAGCCGCAGAATTTTACGGGGCTTGGTTGCGGAGATATCAACATCCAAAGCAAATCAAATGCAGTTGGGTGGAAAATCATGATAATAAATTTGAATTGAAATATCTCAAGAACCAGATACCGCAGATACTTTTCGTCCTCAGCTGCGAATAGACATTGAACATACCTTTCTATGGATGTATATATCGATGGGCTTGGGGAACATTGTTGAAAATGTAATTTTTTTTTGCAAGGGGTTAGCCTTGATTTTTTTCTAAAATATCGAAAAATGTGAAGTCAAGAATTGTACAACAAGTTGTACACCAATGAAAATGTCTGTGAAAACCCTTTCGAGCACTGGCAGCCGCAGAATTTTACGGGGCTTGGTTGCGGAGATATCAACATCCACAGCAAATCAAATGCAGTTGGGTGGAAAATCATGATAATAAATTTGAATTCAAATATCTCAAGAACCAGATACCGCAGATACTTTTCGTCCTCAGCTGCGAATAGACATTGAACAGACCTTTCTATGGATGTATATATCGATGGGCTTGGGGAACATTGTTGAAAATGTAATTTTTTTTTGCAAGGGGTTAGCCTTGATTTTTTTCTAAAATGTCGAAAAATGTGAAGTCAAGAATTGTACAACATGTTGTACACCAATCAAAATGTCGCAGAATTTTACGGGGCTTGGTTGTGGAGATATGAACATCCAAAACAATTCAAATGCAGTTGGGTGGACAATCATGCGAATATCTTTGAATTGAAATATCTCAAGAACCAGATACCGCAGATACTTTTTGTCCTCAGCTGTGAATAGGCATTGAACAGACCTTTCTATGGATGTATATATCGATGGGTTTGGGGAACATTGTTGAAAATGTAATTTTTTTTTGCAAGGGGTTAGCCTTGATTTTTTTCTAAAATGTCGAAAAATGTGAAGTCAAGAATTGTACAACAAGTTGTACATGAATGAAAATGTCTGTGAAAACCCTTTCGAGCACTGGCAGCCGCAGAATTTTACGGGACTTGGTTGCGGAGATATCAACATCCAAAGCAAATCAAATACAGTTGGGTGGAAAATCCTGATAATAAATTTGAATTCAAATATCTCAAGAACCAGATACCGCAGATACTTTTCGTCCTCAGCTGCGAATAGACATTGAACAGACCTTTCTATGGATGTATATATCGATGGGCTTGGGGAACATTGTTGAAAATGTAATTTTTTTTTGCAAGGGGTTAGCCTTGATTTTTTTCTAAAATGTCGAAAAATGTGAAGTCAAGAATTGTACAACAAGTTGTACACCAATCAAAATGTCTGTGAAAATCCTTTCGAGCACTGGCAGCCGCAGAATTTTACGGGGCTTGGTTGTGGAGATATGAACATCCAAAACAATTCAAATGCAGTTGGGTGGAAAATCATGCGAATATCCTTGAATTGAAATATCTCAAGAACCAGATACCGCAGATACTTTTTGTCCTCAGCTGTGAATAGGCATTGAACAGACCTTTCTATGGATGTATATATCGATGGGTTTGGGGAACATTGTTGAAAATGTAATTTTTTTTTGCAAGGGGTTAGCCTTGATTTTTTTCTAAAATGTCGAAAAATGTGAAGTCAAGAATTGTACAACAAGTTGTACACCAATGAAAATGTCTGTGAAAACCCTTTCGAGCACTGGCAGCCGCAGAATTTTACGGGGCTTGGTTGCGGAGATATCAACATCCAAAGCAAATCAAATGCAGTTGGGTGGAAAATCATGATAATAAATTTGAATTGAAATATCTCAAGAACCAGATACCGCAGATACTTTTCGTCCTCAGCTGCGAATAGACATTGAACAGACCTTTCTATGGATGTATATATCGATGGGCTTGGGGAACATTGTTGAAAATGTAATTTTTTTTTGCAAGGGGTTAGCCTTGATTTTTTTCTAAAATGTCGAAAAATGTGAAGTCAAGAATTGTACAACAAGTTGTACACCAATGAAAATGTCTGTGAAAACCCTTTCGAGCACTGGCAGCCGCAGAATTTTACGGGGCTTGGTTGCGGAGATATCAACATCCACAGCAAATCAGATGCAGTTGGGTGGAAAATCATGATAATAAATTTGAATTCAAATATCTCAAGAACCAGATACCGCAGATACTTTTCGTCCTCAGCTGCGAATAGACATTGAACAGACCTTTCTATGGATCTATATATCGATGGGCTTGGGGAACATTGTTGAAAATGTATTTTTTTTTGCAAGGGGTTAGCCTTGATTTTTTTCTAAAATGTCGAAAAATGTGAAGTCAAGAATTGTACAACAAGTTGTACACCAATCAAAATGTCTATGAAAACCCTTTCGAGCACTGGCAGCCGCAGAATTTTACGGGGCTTGGTTGTGGAGATATGAACATCCAAAACAATTCAAATGCAGTTGGGTGGAAAATCATGCGAATATCTTTGAATTGAAACATCTCAAGAACCAGATACCGCAGATACTTTTTGTCCTCAGCTGTGAATAGGCATTAAACAGACCTTTCTATGGATGTATATATCGATGGGTTTGGGGAACATTGTTGAAAATGTAATTTTTTTTTGCAAGGGGTTATAGCCTTGATTTTTTTCTAAAATGTCGAAAAAAGTGAAGTCAGGAATTGTACAACAAGTTGTACACCAATGGAATGGTCTGTGAAAACTGTTTCGAGCACTGGCAGCCGAAGAATTTTACGGGGCTTGGTTGCGGAGATATCAACATTCAAAGCAAGTCAAATGCAGTTGGGTGGAAAATCATGGGAATAACTTTGAATTGAAATATCTCAAGAACCAGATACCGCAGATACTTTTTGTCCTCAGCTGTGAATAGGCATTGAACAGACCTTTCTATGGATGTATATATCGATGGGTTTGGGGAACATTGTTGAAAATGTAATTTTTTTTTGCAAGGGGTTGCTTTGATTTTTTTCTAAAATGTCGAAAAAAGTAAAGTCAAGAATTGTACATCAAGATGTACACCAATGAAAAGGTCTGTGAAAACTGTTTCGAGCACTGGCAGCCGCAGAATTTTACGGGGCTTGGTTGTGGAGATAACAACATCCAAAGCAATTCAATTGCAGTTGGGTGGAAAATCATGCGAATAACTTTGAATTGAAATATCTCAAAACCAGATACCGCAGATACATTTTGTCTTCAGCTGCGAATAGGCATTGAACAGACCTTTCTATGGATGTATATATCGATGGGTTTGGGGAACATTTTTGAAAGTGTAATTTTTTTTGCAAGGGGTTAGCCTTGATATTTTCTCAGATGTCGAAAAAAGTGAAGTAAAGAATTGTACAACAAGTTGTACACTAATGTAAATGTCTGTGAAAACCCTTTCGAGTACTGGCAGCCGCAGAATTTTACGATTTTTTTCTAAAATGTCGAAAAAAGTGAAGTCAGGAATTGTACAACAAGTTGCACACCAATGGAATGGTCTGTGAAAACTGTTTCGAGCACTGGCAGCCGAAGAATTTTACGGGGCTTGGTTGCGGAGATATCAACATCCAAAGCAAGTCAAATGCAGTTGGGTGGAAAATCATGCGAATAAATTTGAATTGAAATATCTCAAGAACCAGATACCGCAGATACTTTTTGTCCTCAGCTGTGAATAGGCATTGAACAGACCTTTCTATGGATGTATATATCGATGGGTTTGGGGAACATTGTTGAAAATGTAATTTTTTTTTGCAAGGGGTTAGCCTTGATTTTTTTCTAAAATGTCGAAAAAAGTGAAGTCAGGAATTGTACAACAAGTTGTACACCAATGGAATGGTCTGTGAAAACTGTTTCGAGCACTGGCAGCCGCAGAATTTTACGGGGCTTGGTTGTGGAGATATCAACATCCAAAGCAATTCAATTGCAGTTGGGTTGAAAATCATGCTAAAAACTTTGAATTGAAATAACTCAAGAACCAGATATCGCAGATACATTTTGTCTTCAGCTGCGAATAGGCATTGAACAGACCTTTCTATGGATGTATATATCGATGGGTTTGGGGAACATTGTTGAAAATGTAATTTTTTTTGCAAGGGGTAAGCCTTGATATTTTCTAAGATGTCGAAAAAAGTGAAGTCAAGAATTGTACAACAAGATGTACACCAATGAAAAGGTCTGTGAAAACTGTTTCGAGCACTGGCAGCCGCAGAATTTTACGGGGCTTGGTTTTGGAGATAACAACATCCAAAGCAATTCAATTGCAGTTGGGTGGAAAATCATGCGAATAACTTTGAATTGAAATATCTCAAAACCAGATACCGCAGATACATTTTGTCTTCAGCTGCGAATAGGCATTGAACAGACCTTTCTATGGATGTATATATCGATGGGTTTGGGGAACATTGTTGAAAATGTAATTTTTTTTGCAAGGGGTTAGCCTTGATATTTTCTAAGATGTCGAAAAAAGTGAAGTCAAGAATTGTACAACAAGTTGTACGCCAATGAAAAGGTCTGTGTAAACTGTTTCGAGCACTGGCAGCTGCATAATTTTACGGGGCTTGTTTGCGGAGATATCAACATCCAAAGCAAGTCAAATGCAGCTGGGTGGAAAATCATGCGAATAATTTTGAGTTGAAATATCTCAAGAACCAGATACCGCAGATACTTTTGTCTTCAGGTGCGAATAGGCATTGAACAGATCTTTCTATGGATGTATATATCGATGGGTTTGGGGAACATTGTTGAAAATGTAATTTTTTTTGCAAGGGGTTAGCCTTGATATTTTTCTAAAATGTCGACAAAAGTGAAGTCAAGAATTGTACAACAAGTTGTACACCAATGGAAAGGTCTGTAAAAACCCTTTCGAGCACTGGCAGCCGCAGAATTTTACGGGGCTTGGTTGTGGAGATATGAACATCCAAAACAATTCAAATGCAGTTGGGTGCAAAATCATGCGAATATCTTTGAATTGAAATATCTCAAGAACCAGATACCGCAGATACTTTTTGTCTTCAGCTGCGAATAGGCATTGAACAGACCTTTCTATGGATGTATATTTCGATGGGCTTGGGGAACATTGTTGAAAATTTAATTTTTTTTGCAAGGGGTTAGCCTTGATTTTTTTCTAAAATGTCGAAAAAAGTGAAGTCAAGAATTGTACATCAAGATGTACACCAATGAAAAGGTCTGTGAAAACTGTTTCGAGCACTGGCAGCCGCAGAATTTTACGGGGCTTGGTTGTGGAGATAACAACATCCAAAGCAATTCAATTGCAGTTGGGTGGAAAATCATGCGAATAACTTTGAATTGAAATATCTCAAAACCAGATACCGCAGATACATTTTGTCTTCAGCTGCGAATAGGCATTGAACAGACCTTTCTATGGATGTATATATCGATGGGTTTGGGGAACATTGTTGAAAATGTAATTTTTTTTGCAAGGGGTTAGCCTTGATTTTTTTCTAAAATGTCGAAAAAAGTGAAGTCAAGAATTGTACATCAAGATGTACACCAATGAAAGGGTCTGTGAAAACTGTTTCGAGCACTGGCAGCCGCAGAATTTTACGGGGCTTGGTTGTGGAGATAACAACATCCAAAGCAATTCAATTGCAGTTGGGTGGAAAATCATGCGAATAACTTTGAATTGAAATATCTCAAAACCAGATACCGCAGATACATTTTGTCTTCAGCTGCGAATAGGCATTGAACAGACCTTTCTATGGATGTATATATCGATGGGTTTGGGGAGCATTGTTGAAAATGTAATTTTTTTTGCAAGGGGTTAGCCTTGATATTTTCTAAGATGTCGAAAAAAGTGAAGTCAAGAATTGTACAACAAGTTGTACGCTAATGAAAAGGTCTGTGAAAACTGTTTCGAGGTATCAACATCCAAAGCAAGTCAAATGCAGCTGGGTGGAAAATCATGCGAATAATTTTGAGTTGAAATATCTCAAGAACCAGATACCGCAGATACTTTTGTCTTCAGCTGCGAATAGGCATTGAACAGATCTTTCTATGGATGTATATATCGATGGGTTTGGGGAACATTGTTGAAAATGTAATTTTTTTTTGCAAGGGGTTAGCCTTGATATTTTTCTAAAATGTCGAAAAAAGTGAAGTCAAGAACTGTACAACAAGTTGTACACCAATGGAAAGGTCTGTAAAAACCCTTTCGAGCACTGGCAGCCGCAGAATTTTACGGGGCTTGGTTGTGGAGATATGAACATCCAAAACAATTCAATTGCAGTTGGGTGGAAAATCATGCGAATAACTTTGAATTGAAATATCTCAAGAACCAGATACCGCAAATACTTTTTGTCTCCAGCTGCGAATAGGCATTGAACAGACCTTTCTATGGATGTATATATCGATGGGCTTGGAGAACATTGTTGAAAATGTAATTTTTTTTTGCAAGGGGTTAGCCTTGATTTTTTTCTAAAATGTCGAAAAAAGTGAGTTCAAGAATTGTACAACAAGTTGTACTCTAATGAAAATGTCTGTGAAAACGCTTTCGAGGACTGGCAGCCGCAGAATTTTACGGGGCTTGGTTGCGGAGATATCAACATCCAAAGCAATTCAAATGCAGTTGGGTTAAAAGTCATGCGAATAACTTTGAATTGAAATATCTCAAGAACCAGATACCGCAGATACTTTTTGTCTTCAGCTGCGAATAGGCATTGAACAGACCTTTCTATGGATGTATATTTCGATGGGTTTGTGGAACATTGTTGAAAATGTATTTTTTTTGCAAGGGGTTAGCCTTGATTTTTTTCTAAAATGTCGAAAAATTTGAAGTCAAAAATTGTACAACAAGTTGTACACCAATCAAAATGTCTGTGAAAACCCTTTCGAGCACTGGCAGCCGCAGAATTTTACGGGGCTTGGTTGTGGAGATATCAACATCCAAAGCAATTCAAATGCAGTTGGGTGGAAAATCATGCGAATAACTTTGAATTGAAATATCTAAAGAACCAGATACCGCAGATACTTTTTGTCTTCAGCTGCGAATAGGCATTGAACAGACCTTTCTATGGATATATATATCGATGGGTTTGGGGAACATTGTTGAAAATGTAATTTTTTTTGCAAGGGGTTAGCCTTGATATTTTCTAAAATGTCGAAAAAAGTGAAGTCAAGGATTGTACAGCAAGTTGTACACCAATGAAAATGTCTGTGAAAACCTTTTCGAGCACTGGCGGCCTCAGAATTTTACGGGGCTTGGTTGCGGAGATATCAACGTTTAAGGCAAATGAAATGCAGTTGGGTGGAAAATCATGCGAATAATTTTGAACTGAAATATCTCAAGAACCAGACACCGCAGATACTTTTTGTCTTCAGCTGCGAATAGGCATTGAACAGACCTTTCTATGGATGTATATATCGATGGGTTTGTGGAACATTGTTGAAAATGTATTTTTTTTGCAAGGGGTTAGCCTTGATTTTTTTCTAAAATGTCGAAAAATTTGAAGTAAAAAATTGTACAACAAGTTGTATACCAATGTAAATGTCTGTGAAAACCCTTTCGAGCACTGGCAGCCGCAGAATTTTACGGGGCTTGGTTGTGGAGATATCAACATCCAAAGCAATTCAAATGCAGTTGGGTGGAAAATCATGCGAATAACTTTGAATTGAAATATCTAAATAACCAGATACCGCAGATACTTTTTGTCTTCAGCTGCGAATAGGCATTGAACAGACCTTTCTATGGATGTATATATCGATGGGCTTGGGGAACATTGTTGAAAATGTAATTTTTTTTGCAAGGGGTTAGCCTTGATATTTTCTAAAATGTCGAAAAAAGTGAAGTCAAGGATTGTACAGCAAGTTGTACACCAATGAAAATGTCTGTGAAAACCTTTTCGAGCACTGGCAGCCTCAGAATTTTACGGGGCTTGGTTGCGGAGATATCAACGTTTAAAGCAAATAAAATACAGTTGGGTGGAAAATCATGCGAATAATTTTTAACTGAAATATCTCAAGAACCAGACACCGCAGATACTTTTTGTCTTCAGCTGCGAATAGGCATTGAACAGACCTTTCTATGGATGTATATATCGATGGGTTTGTGGAACATTGTTGAAAATGTATTTTTTTTTGCAAGGGGTTAGCCTTGATTTTTTTCTAAAATGTCGAAAAATTTGAAGTCAAAAATTGTACAACAAGTTGTATACCAATGTAAATGTCTGTGAAAACCCTTTCGAGCACTGGCAGCCGCAGAATTTTACGGGGCTTGGTTGTGGAGATATCAACATCCAAAGCAATTCAAATGCAGTTGGGTGGAAAATCATGCGAATAACTTTGAATTGAAATATCTAAATAACCAGATACCGCAGATACATTTTGTCTTCAGCTGCGAATAGGCATTGAAAAGACCTTTCTATGGATGTATATTTCGATGGGTTTGAGGAACATTGTTGAAATTTTAATTTTTTTTTGCAAGGGGTTAGCCTTGATTTTTTTCCAAATGTCGAAAAAGCGAGTTCAAGAATTGTACAACAAGTTGTACACTAATGAAAATGTCTGTGAAAACCCTTTCGAGCACTGGCAGCCGCAGAATTTTACGGGGCTTGGTTGCGGAGATATCAACATCCAAAGCAATTCAAATGCAGTTGGGTGGAAAGTCATGCGAATAACTTTGAATTGAAATATCTCAAGTACCAGATACCGCAGATACTTTTTGTCTTCAGCTGCGAATAGGCATTGAACAGACCTTTCTATGGATGTATATTTCGATGGGTTTGTGGAACATTGTTGAAAATGTATTTTTTTTTGCAAGGGGTTAGCCTTGATTTTTTTCTAAAATGTCGAAAAATTTGAAGTCAAAAATTGTACCACAAGTTGTACACCAATGTAAATGTCTGTGAAAACCCTTTCGAGCACTGGCAGCCGCAGAATTTTACGGGGCTTGGTTGTGGAGATATCAACATCCAAAGCAATTCAAATGCAGTTGGGTGGAAAATCATGCGAATAACTTTGAATTGAAATATCTAAATAACCAGATACCGCAGATACTTTTTGTCTTCAGCTGCGAATAGGCATTGAACAGACCTTTCTATGGATATATATATCGATGGGTTTGGGGAACATTGTTGAAAATGTAATTTTTTTTGCAAGGGGTTAGCCTTGATATTTTCTAAAATGTCGAAAAAAGTGAAGTCAAGGATTGTACAGCAAGTTGTACACCAATGAAAATGTCTGTGAAAACCTTTTCGAGCACTGGCGGCCTCAGAATTTTACGGGGCTTGGTTGCGGAGATATCAACGTTTAAGGCAAATGAAATGCAGTTGGGTGGAAAATCATGCGAATAATTTTGAACTGAAATATCTCAAGAACCAGACACCGCAGATACCTTTTGTCTTCAGCTGCGAATAGGCATTGAACAGACCTTTCTATGGATGTATATATCGATGGGTTTGTGGAACATTGTTGAAAATGTATTTTTTTTTGCAAGGGGTTAGCCTTGATTTTTTTCTAAAATGTCGAAAAATTTGAAGTCAAAAATTGTACAACAAGTTGTATACCAATGTAAATGTCTGTGAAAACCCTTTCGAGCACTGGCAGCCGCAGAATTTTACGGGGCTTGGTTGTGGAGATATCAACATCCAAAGCAATTCAAATGCAGTTGGGTGGAAAATCATGCGAATAACTTTGAATTGAAATATCTAAATAACCAGATACCGCAGATACTTTTTGTCTTCAGCTGCGAATAGGCATTGAACAGACCTTTCTATGGATGTATATATCGATGGGCTTGGGGAACATTGTTGAAAATGTAATTTTTTTTGCAAGGGGTTAGCCTTGATATTTTCTAAAATGTCGAAAAAAGTGAAGTCAAGGATTGTACAGCAAGTTGTACACCAATGAAAATGTCTGTGAAAACCTTTTCGAGCACTGGCAGCCTCAGAATTTTACGGGGCTTGGTTGCGGAGATATCAACGTTTAAAGCAAATAAAATACAGTTGGGTGGAAAATCATGCGAATAATTTTTAACTGAAATATCTCAAGAACCAGACACCGCAGATACTTTTTGTCTTCAGCTGCGAATAGGCATTGAACAGACCTTTCTATGGATGTATATATCGATGGGTTTGTGGAACATTGTTGAAAATGTATTTTTTTTTGCAAGGGGTTAGCCTTGATTTTTTTCTAAAATGTCGAAAAATTTGAAGTCAAAAATTGTACAACAAGTTGTATACCAATGTAAATGTCTGTGAAAACCCTTTCGAGCACTGGCAGCCGCAGAATTTTACGGGGCTTGGTTGTGGAGATATCAACATCCAAAGCAATTCAAATGCAGTTGGGTGGAAAATCATGCGAATAACTTTGAATTGAAATATCTAAATAACCAGATACCGCAGATACTTTTTGTCTTCAGCTGCGAATATGCATTGAACAGACCTTTCTATGGATGTATATATCGATGGGCTTGGGGAACATTGTTGAAAATGTAATTTTTTTTGCAAGGGGTTAGCCTTGATATTTTCTAAAATGTCGAAAAAAGTGAAGTCAAGGATTGTACAACAATTTGTACACCAATGAAAAGGTCTGTGAAAACCTTTCGAGCACTGGCAGCCGCAGAATTTTACGGGGCTTGGTTGTGGAGATATGAACATCCAAAACAATTCAATTGCAGTTGGGTGGAAAATCATGCGAATAACTTTGAATTGAAATATCTCAAGAACCAGATACCGCAGATACATTTTGTCTGCAGCTGCGAATAGGCATTGAAAAGACCTTTCTATGGATGTATATTTCGATGGGTTTGAGGAACATTGTTGAAATTTTAATTTTTTTTTTGCAAGGGGTTAGCCTTGATTTTTTTCCAAATGTCGAAAAAGCGAGTTCAAGAATTGTACAACAAGTTGTACACTAATGAAAATGTCTGTGAAAACCCTTTCGAGCACTGGCAGCCGCAGAATTTTACGGGGCTTGGTTGCGGAGATATCAACATCCAAAGCAATTCAAATGCAGTTGGGTGGAAAGTCATGCGAATAACTTTGAATTGAAATATCTCAAGTACCAGATACCGCAGATACTTTTTGTCTTCAGCTGCGAATAGGCATTGAACAGACCTTTCTATGGATGTATATTTCGATGGGTTTGTGGAACATTGTTGAAAATGTATTTTTTTTGCAAGGGGTTAGCCTTGATTTTTTTCTAAAATGTCGAAAAATTTGAAGTCAAAAATTGTACCACAAGTTGTACACCAATGTAAATGTCTGTGAAAACCCTTTCGAGCACTGGCAGCCGCAGAATTTTACGTGGCTTGGTTGTGGAGATATCAACATCCAAAGCAATTCAAATGCAGTTGGGTGGAAAATCATGCGAATAACTTTGAATTGAAATATCTAAAGAACCAGATACCGCAGATACTTTTTGTCTTCAGCTGCGAATAGGCATTGAACAGACCTTTCTATGGATGTATATATCGATGGGCTTGGGGAACATAGTTGAAAATGTAATTTTTTTTTGCAAGGGGTTAGCCTTGATATTTTCTAAAATGTCGAAAAAAGTGAAGTCAAGGATTGTACAACAAGTTGTACACCAATGAAAATGTCTCAGAATTTTACGGGGCTTGGTTGCGGAGATATCAACGTTTAAAGCAAATGAAATGCAGTTGGGTGGAAAATCATGCGAATAATTTTGAACTGAAATATCTCAAGAACCAGACACCGCAGATACTTTTTGTCTTCAGCTGCGAACAGGCATTGAACAGACCTTTCTATGGATGTATATATCGATGGGTTTGGTTAACATTGTTGAAAATGTAATTTTTTTTGCAAGGGGTTAGCCTTGATATTTTCTAAAATGTCGAAAAAAGTGAAGTCAAGGATTGTACAGCAAGTTGTACACCAATGAAAATGTCTGTGAAAACCTTTTCGAGCACTGGCAGCCTCAGAATTTTACGGGGCTTGGTTGCGGAGATATCAACGTTTAAAGCAAATAAAATACAGTTGGGTGGAAAATCATGCGAATAATTTTGAACTGAAATATCTCAAGAACCAGACACCGCAGATACTTTTTGTCTTCAGCTGCGAACAGGCATTGAACAGACCTTTCTATGGATGTATATTTCGATGGGTTTGTGGAACATTGTTGAAAATGTATTTTTTTTGCAAGGGGTTAGCCTTGATTTTTTTCTAAAATGTCGAAAAAAGTGAAGTCAAGAATTGTACAACAAGTTGTACGCTAATGAAAAGGTCTGTGAAAACTGTTTCGAGGTATCAACATCCAAAGCAAGTCAAATGCAGCTGGGTGGAAAATCATGCGAATAATTTTGAGTTGAAATATCTCAAGAACCAGATACCGCAGATACTTTTGTCTTCAGCTGCGAATAGGCATTGAACAGATCTTTCTATGGATGTATATATCGATGGGTTTGGGGAACATTGTTGAAAATGTAATTTTTTTTTGCAAGGGGTTAGCCTTGATATTTTTCTAGAATGTCGAAAAAAGTGAAGTCAAGAACTGTACAACAAGTTGTACACCAATGGAAAGGTCTGTAAAAACCCTTTCGAGCACTGGCAGCCGCAGAATTTTACGGGGCTTGGTTGTGGAGATATGAACATCCAAAACAATTCAATTGCAGTTGGGTGGAAAATCATGCGAATAACTTTGAATTGAAATATCTCAAGAACCAGATACCGCAAATACTTTTTGGCTCCAGCTGCGAATAGGCATTGAACAGACCTTTCTATGGATGTATATATCGATGGGCTTGGAGAACATTGTTGAAAATGTAATTTTTTTTTGCAAGGGGTTAGCCTTGATTTTTTTCTAAAATGTCGAAAAAAGTGAAGTCAGGAATTGTACAACAAGTTGTACGCCAATGGAAAGGTCTGTGAAAACTGTTTCGAGCACTGGCAGCCGAAGAATTTTACGGGGCTTGGTTGCGGAGATATCAACATCCAAAGCAAGTAAAATGCAGTTGGGTGGAAAATCATGGGAATAACTTTGAATTGAAATATCTCAAGAACCAGATACCGCAGATACTTTTTGTCTTCAGCTGCGAATAGGCATTGAACAGACCTTTCTATGGATGTATATATCGATGGGCTTGGGGAACATAGTTGAAAATGTAATTTTTTTTTGCAAGGGGTTAGCCTTGATATTTTCTAAAATGTCGAAAAAAGTGAAGTCAAGGATTGTACAACAAGTTGTACACCAATGAAAATGTCTCAGAATTTTACGGGGCTTGGTTGCGGAGATATCAACGTTTAAAGCAAATGAAATGCAGTTGGGTGGAAAATCATGCGAATAATTTTGAACTGAAATATCTCAAGAACCAGACACCGCAGATACTTTTTGTCTTCAGCTGCGAACAGGCATTGAACAGACCTTTCTATGGATGTATATATCGATGGGTTTGGTTAACATTGTTGAAAATGTAATTTTTTTTGCAAGGGGTTAGCCTTGATATTTTCTAAAATGTCGAAAAAAGTGAAGTCAAGGATTGTACAGCAAGTTGTACACCAATGAAAATGTCTGTGAAAACCTTTTCGAGCACTGGCAGTCTCAGAATTTTACGGGGCTTGGTTGCGGAGATATCAACGTTTAAAGCAAATAAAATACAGTTGGGTGGAAAATCATGCGAATAATTTTGAACTGAAATATCTCAAGAACCAGACACCGCAGATACTTTTTGTCTTCAGCTGCGAACAGGCATTGAACAGACCTTTCTATGGATGTATATATCGATGGGTTTGGTTAACATTGTTGAAAATGTAATTTTTTTTGCAAGGGGTTAGCCTTGATTTTTTTCTAAAATGTCGAAAAAAGTGAAGTCAAGAATTGTACATCAAGATGTACACCAATGAAAGGGTCTGTGAAAACTGTTTCGAGCACTGGCAGCCGCAGAATTTTACGGGGCTTGGTTGTGGAGATAACAACATCCAAAGCAATTCAATTGCAGTTGGGTGGAAAATCATGCGAATAACTTTGAATTGAAATATCTCAAAACCAGATACCGCAGATACATTTTGTCTTCAGCTGCGAATAGGCATTGAACAGACCTTTCTATGGATGTATATATCGATGGGTTTGGGGAACATTGTTGAAAATGTAATTTTTTTTGCAAGGGGTTAGCCTTGATATTTTCTAAGATGTCGAAAAAAGTGAAGTCAAGAATTGTACAACAAGTTGTACGCTAATGAAAAGGTCTGTGAAAACTGTTTCGAGGTATCAACATCCAAAGCAAGTCAAATGCAGCTGGGTGGAAAATCATGCGAATAATTTTGAGTTGAAATATCTCAAGAACCAGATACCGCAGATACTTTTGTCTTCAGCTGCGAATAGGCATTGAACAGATCTTTCTATGGATGTATATATCGATGGGTTTGGGGAACATTGTTGAAAATGTAATTTTTTTTTGCAAGGGGTTAGCCTTGATATTTTTCTAGAATGTCGAAAAAAGTGAAGTCAAGAACTGTACAACAAGTTGTACACCAATGGAAAGGTCTGTAAAAACCCTTTCGAGCACTGGCAGCCGCAGAATTTTACGGGGCTTGGTTGTGGAGATATGAACATCCAAAACAATTCAATTGCAGTTGGGTGGAAAATCATGCGAATAACTTTGAATTGAAATATCTCAAGAACCAGATACCGCAAATACTTTTTGGCTCCAGCTGCGAATAGGCATTGAACAGACCTTTCTATGGATGTATATATCGATGGGCTTGGAGAACATTGTTGAAAATGTAATTTTTTTTTGCAAGGGGTTAGCCTTGATTTTTTTCTAAAATGTCGAAAAAAGTGAAGTCAGGAATTGTACAACAAGTTGTACGCCAATGGAAAGGTCTGTGAAAACTGTTTCGAGCACTGGCAGCCGAAGAATTTTACGGGGCTTGGTTGCGGAGATATCAACATCCAAAGCAAGTAAAATGCAGTTGGGTGGAAAATCATGGGAATAACTTTGAATTGAAATATCTCAAGAACCAGATACCGCAGATACTTTTTGTCTTCAGCTGCGAATAGGCATTGAACAGACCTTTCTATGGATGTATATATCGATGGGCTTGGGGAACATAGTTGAAAATGTAATTTTTTTTTGCAAGGGGTTAGCCTTGATATTTTCTAAAATGTCGAAAAAAGTGAAGTCAAGGATTGTACAACAAGTTGTACACCAATGAAAATGTCTCAGAATTTTACGGGGCTTGGTTGCGGAGATATCAACGTTTAAAGCAAATGAAATGCAGTTGGGTGGAAAATCATGCGAATAATTTTGAACTGAAATATCTCAAGAACCAGACACCGCAGATACTTTTTGTCTTCAGCTGCGAACAGGCATTGAACAGACCTTTCTATGGATGTATATATCGATGGGTTTGGTTAACATTGTTGAAAATGTAATTTTTTTTGCAAGGGGTTAGCCTTGATATTTTCTAAAATGTCGAAAAAAGTGAAGTCAAGGATTGTACAGCAAGTTGTACACCAATGAAAATGTCTGTGAAAACCTTTTCGAGCACTGGCAGCCTCAGAATTTGACGGGGCTTGGTTGCGGAGATATCAACGTTTAAAGCAAATAAAATACAGTTGGGTGGAAAATCATGCGAATAATTTTGAACTGAAATATCTCAAGAACCAGACACCGCAGATACTTTTTGTCTTCAGCTGCGAACAGGCATTGAACAGACCTTTCTATGGATGTATATATCGATGGGTTTGGTTAACATTGCTGAAAATGTAATTTTTTTTGAAAGGGGTTAGCCTTGATTTTTTTCTAAAATGTCGAAAAAAGTGAAGTCAAGAATTGTACAACAAGTTGTACGCTAATAAAAAGGTCTGTGAAAACTGTTTCGAGGTATCAACATCCAAAGCAAGTCAAATGCAGCTGGGTGGAAAATCATGCGAATAATTTTGAGTTGAAATATCTCAAGAACCAGATACCGCAGATACTTTTGTCTTCAGCTGCGAATAGGCATTGAACAGATCTTTCTATGGATGTATATATCGATGGGTTTGGGGAACATTGTTGAAAATGTAATTTTTTTTGCAAGGGGTTAGCCTTGATATTTTTCTAGAATGTCGAAAAAAGTGAAGTCAAGAACTGTACAACAAGTTGTACACCAATGGAAAGGTCTGTAAAAACCCTTTCGAGCACTGGCAGCCGCAGAATTTTACGGGGCTTGGTTGTGGAGATATGAACATCCAAAACAATTCAATTGCAGTTGGGTGGAAAATCATGCGAATAACTTTGAATTGAAATATCTCAAGAACCAGATACCGCAAATACTTTTTGTCTCCAGCTGCGAATAGGCATTGAACAGACCTTTCTATGGATGTATATATCGATGGGCTTGGAGAACATTGTTGAAAATGTAATTTTTTTTTGCAAGGGGTTATTTCTAAAATGTCGAAAAAAGTGAAGTCAGGAATTGTACAACAAGTTGTACGCCAATGGAAAGGTCTGTGAAAACTGTTTCGAGCACTGGCAGCCGAAGAATTTTACGGGGCTTGGTTGTGGAGATATGAACATCCAAAACAATTCAATTGCAGTTGGGTGGAAAATCATGCGAATAACTTTGAATTGAAATATCTAAATAACCAGATACCGCAGATACTTTTTGTCTTCAGCTGCGAATAGGCATTGAACAGACCTTTCTATGGATGTATATATCGATGGGCTTGGGGAACATTGTTGAAAATGTAATTTTTTTTGCAAGGGGTTAGCCTTGATATTTTCTAAAATGTCGAAAAAGGTGAAGTCAAGGATTGTACAGCAAGTTGTACACCAATGAAAATGTCTGTGAAAAC
The DNA here is from genome assembly GCA_910595825.1 of Philhelius pedissequus. Classification (NCBI taxonomy): domain Eukaryota; kingdom Metazoa; phylum Arthropoda; class Insecta; order Diptera; family Syrphidae; genus Philhelius; species Philhelius pedissequus. The sequence continues at coordinate 43,193,405 of OU343163.1, forward strand.
CTTTTCGAGCACTGGCAGCCTCAGAATTTTACGGGGCTTGGTTGCGGAGATATCAACGTTTAAAGCAAATAAAATACAGTTGGGTGGAAAATCATGCGAATAATTTTTAACTGAAATATCTCAAGAACCAGACACCGCAGATACTTTTTGTCTTCAGCTGCGAATAGGCATTGAACAGACCTTTCTATGGATGTATATATCGATGGGTTTGTGGAACATTGTTGAAAATGTATTTTTTTTGCAAGGGGTTAGCCTTGATTTTTTTCTAAAATGTCGAAAAATTTGAAGTCAAAAATTGTACAACAAGTTGTATACCAATGTAAATGTCTGTGAAAACCCTTTCGAGCACTGGCAGCCGCAGAATTTTACGGGGCTTGGTTGTGGAGATATCAACATCCAAAGCAATTCAAATGCAGTTGGGTGGAAAATCATGCGAATAACTTTGAATTGAAATATCTAAAGAACCAGATACCGCAGATACTTTTTGTCTTCAGCTGCGAATAGGCATTGAACAGACCTTTCTATGGATGTATATATCGATGGGCTTGGGGAACATAGTTGAAAATGTAATTTTTTTTTGCAAGGGGTTAGCCTTGATATTTTCTAAAATGTCGAAAAAAGTGAAGTCAAGGATTGTACAACAAGTTGTACACCAATGAAAATGTCTCAGAATTTTACGGGGCTTGGTTGCGGAGATATCAACGTTTAAAGCAAATGAAATGCAGTTGGGTGGAAAATCATGCGAATAATTTTGAACTGAAATATCTCAAGAACCAGACACCGCAGATACTTTTTGTCTTCAGCTGCGAACAGGCATTGAACAGACCTTTCTATGGATGTATATATCGATGGGTTTGGTTAACATTGTTGAAAATGTAATTTTTTTTGCAAGGGGTTAGCCTTGATATTTTCTAAAATGTCGAAAAAAGTGAAGTCAAGGATTGTACAGCAAGTTGTACACCAATGAAAATGTCTGTGAAAACCTTTTCGAGCACTGGCAGTCTCAGAATTTTACGGGGCTTGGTTGCGGAGATATCAACGTTTAAAGCAAATAAAATACAGTTGGGTGGAAAATCATGCGAATAATTTTGAACTGAAATATCTCAAGAACCAGACACCGCAGATACTTTTTGTCTTCAGCTGCGAATAGGCATTGAACAGACCTTTCTATGGATGTATATATCGATGGGCTTGGGGAACATTGTTGAAAATGTAATTTTTTTTTGCAAGGGGTTAGCCTTGATTTTTTTCTAAAATGTGGAAAAATTTGAAGTCAAAAATTGTACAACAAGTTGTACACCAATGTAAATGTCTGTGAAAACCCTTTCGAGCACTGGCAGCCGCAGAATTTTACGGGGCTTGGTTGTGGAGATATGAACATCCAAAACAATTCAATTGCAGTTGGGTGGAAAATCATTCGAATAACTTTGAATTGAAATATCTCAAGAACCAGATACCGCAGATACATTTTGTCTTCAGCTGCGGATAGGCATTGAACAGACCTTTCTATGGATGTATATTTCGATGGGTTTGAGGAACATTGTTGAAATTTTAATTTTTTTTTTGCAAGGGGTTAGCCTTGATTTTTTTCCAAATGTCGAAAAAGCGAGTTCAAGAATTGTACAACAAGTTGTACACTAATGAAAATGTCTGTGAAAACCCTTTCGAGCACTGGCAGCCGCAGAATTTTACGGGGCTTGGTTGCGGAGATATCAACATCCAAAGCAATTCAAATGCAGTTGGGTGGAAAGTCATGCGAATAACTTTGAATTGAAATATCTCAAGTACCACATACCGCAGATACTTTTTGTCTTCAGCTGCGAATAGGCATTGAACAGACCTTTCTATGGATGTATATTTCGATGGGTTTGTGGAACATTGTTGAAAATGTATTTTTTTTGCAAGGGGTTAGCCTTGATTTTTTTCTAAAATGTCGAAAAATTTGAAGTCAAAAATTGTACAACAAGTTGTACACCAATGTAAATGTCTGTGAAAACCCTTTCGAGCACTGGCAGCCGCAGAATTTTACGGGGCTTGGTTGTGGAGATATCAACATCCAAAGCAATTCAAATGCAGTTGGGTGGAAAATCATGCAAATAACTTTGAATTGTAATATCTAAAGAACCAGATACCGCAGATACTTTTTGTCTTCAGCTGCGAATAGGCATTGAACAGACCTTTCTATGGATGTATATATCGATGGGCTTGGGGAACATAGTTGAAAATGTAATTTTTTTTTGCAAGGGGTTAGCCTTGATATTTTCTAAAATGTCGGAAAAAGTGAAGTCAAGGATTGTACAACAAGTTGTACACCAATGAAAATGTCTCAGAATTTTACGGGGCTTGGTTGCGGAGATATCAACGTTTAAAGCAAATGAAATGCAGTTGGGTGGAAAATCATGCGAATAATTTTGAACTGAAATATCTCAAGAACCAGACACCGCAGATACTTTTTGTCTTCAGCTGCGAATAGGCATTGAACATACCTTTCTATGGATGTATATATCGATGGGCTTGGGGAACATAGTTGAAAATGTAATTTTTTTTTGCAAGGGGTTAGCCTTGATATTTTCTAAAATGTCGAAAAAAGTGAAGTCAAGGATTGTACAACAAGTTGTACACCAATGAAAAGGTCTGTGAAAACCTTTCGAGCACTGGCAGCCGCAGAATTTTACGGGGCTTGGTTGTGGAGATATGAACATCCAAAACAATTCAATTGCAGTTGGGTGGAAAATCATGCGAATAACTTTGAATTGAAATATCTCAAGAACCAGATACCGCAGATACATTTTGTCTTCAGCTGCGAATAGGCATAGAACAGACCTTTCTATGGATGTATATATCGATGGGTTTGGTTAACATTGTTGAAAATGTAATTTTTTTTGCAAGGGGTTAGCCTTGATATTTTCTAAAATGTCGAAAAAAGTGAGTTCAAGAATTGTACAACAAGTTGTACACCAATGAAAAGGTCTGTGAAAACCCTTTCGAGCACTGCCAGCCGCACAATTTTACGGGGCTTGGTTGCGAAGATATCAACATCCAAAGCAAGTCAAATGCAGTTGTGTGGAAAATCATGCGAATAACTTTGAATTGAAATATCTTGAGAACCAGAAACCGCAAATACTTTTTGTCTTCAGCTGCGAATAGGCATTGAACAGACCTTTCTATGGATGTATATTTCGATGGGTTTGCGGAACATTGTTGAAAATGTAATTTTTTTTTGCAAGGGGTTAGCCTTGATTTTTTTCCAAAATGTCGAAAAAGGTGAGTTCAAGAATTGTACAACAAGTTGTACACTAATGAAAATGTCTGTGAAAATCTTTTCGAGCACTGGCAGCCACAGAATTTTACGGGGCTTGGTTGCGGAGATATCAACATCCAAAGCAATTCAAATGCAGTTGGGTGGAAAATCATGCGAATAACTTTGAATTGAAATATCTTAAGAACCAGAAACCGCAAATACTTTTTGTCTTCAGCTACGAATAGGCATTGAACAGACCTTTCTATGGATGTATATTTCGATGGGTTTGAGGAACATTGTTGAAAATGTAATTTTTTTTTTTGCAAGGGGTTAGCCTTGATTTTTTTCCAAAATGTCGAAAAAAGTGAGTTCAAGAATTGTACAACAAGTTGTACACTAATGAAAATGTCTGTGAAAATCTTTTCGAGCACTGGCAGCCGCAGAATTTTACGGGGCTTGGTTGCCTATATATCAACGTTTAAATCAAATGAAATGCAGTTGGGTGGAAAATCATGCGTATAATTTTGAACTGAAATATCTCAAGAACCAGACACCGCAGATACTTTTTGTCTTCAGCTGCGAATAGGCATTGAACAGACCTTTCTATGGATGTATATATCGATGGGCGTGGGGAACATTCTTGAAAATGTAATTTTTTTTGCAAGGGGTTAGACTTGATATTTTCTAAAATGTCGAAAAAAGTGAAGTCAAGGATTGTACAACAAGTTGTACACCAATGAAAAGGTCTGTGAAAACCTTTCGAGCACTGGCAGCCGCAGAATTTTTCGGGGCTTGGTTGCGAAGATATCAACATCCAAAGCAAGTCAAATGCAGCTGGGTGGAAAATGATGCGAATAATTTTGAATTGAAATATCTCAAGAACCAGAAACCGCAGATACTTTTTGTCTACAGCTGCGAATAGGCATTGAGCAGACCTTTCTATGGATGTATATTTCGATGAGTTTGGGGAACATTGTTGAAAATGTAATTTTTTTTGCAAGGGGTTAGCCTTGATTTTTTTTTAAAATGTCGAAAAAAGTGAAGTCAAGAAATGTACAACAAGTTGTACACCAATGAAAAGGTCTGTGAAAACCCTTTCGAGCACTGGCAGCCGCAGAATTTTACGGGGCTTGGTTGTGGAGTTATAAACATCCAAAACAATTCAATTGCAGTTGGGTGGAAAATCATGCGAATAACTTTGAATTGAAATATCTCAAGAACCAGATACCGCAGATTCTATTTGTCTTCAGCTGCGAATAGGCATTGAACAGACCTTTCTATGGATGTATATATCGATGGGTTTGGGGAACATTGTTGAAAATGTATTTTTTTTTGCAAGGGGTTAGCCTTAATTTTTTTCTAAAATGTCGAAAAATTTGAAGTCAAAAATTGTACAACAAGTTGTACACCAATGTAAATGTCTGTGAAAACCCTTTCGAGCACTGGCAGCCGCAGAATTTTACGGGGCTTGGTTGTGGAGATATCAACATCCAAAGCAATTCAAATGCAGTTGGGTGGAAAATCATGCGAATAACTTTGAATTGAAATATCTAAAGAACCAGATACCGCAGATACTTTTTGTCTTCACTGAACAGACCTTTCTATGAATGTATATATCGATGGGCTTGGGGAACATTGTTGAAAATGTAATTTTTTTTGCAAGGGGTTAGCCTTGATATTTTCTAAAATGTCGAAAAAAGTGAAGTCAAGGATTGTACAACAAGTTGTACACTAATGAAAATGTCTGTGAAAACGCTTTCGAGGACTGGCAGCCGCAGAATTTTACGGGGCTTGGTTGTGGAGATATCAACATCCAAAGCAATTCAAATGCAGTTGGGTGGAAAATCATGCGAATAACTTTGAATTGAAATATCTCAAGAACCAGATAGCGCAGATACATTTTGTCTTCAGCTGCGAATAGGCATAGAACAGACCTTTCTATGGATGTATATTTCGATGGGCTTGAGAAACATTGTTGAAAATGTAATTTTTTTTTTTCAAGGGATTAGCCTTGATTTTTTTCCAAAATGTCGAAAAAAGTGAGTTCAAGAATTGTACAACAAGTTGTATACTAATGAAAATGTCTGTGAAAACCGTTTCGAGCACTGGCAGCCGCAGAATTTTACGGGGCTTGGTTGCGAAGATATCAACATCCAAAGCAATTCAAATGCAGTTGGGTGGAAAATCATGCGAATAACTTTGAATTGAAATATCTCAAGAACCAGATACCGCAGATACTTTTTGTCCTCAGCTATGAATAGGCATTGAACAGACCTTTCTATGGATGTATATATCGATGGGCTTGGGGAACATTGTTGACAATGTAATTTTTTTGCAAGGGGTTAGCCTTGATATTTTCTAAAATGTCGAAAAAAGCGAAGTCAAGGATTGTACAACAAGTTGTACACCAATGAAAAGGTCTGTGAAAATCTTTCGAGCACTGGCAGCCGCAGAATTTTACGGGGCTTGGTTGTGGAGATATGAACATCCAAAACAATTCAATTGCAGTTGGGTGGAAAATCATGCGAATAACTTTGAATTGAAATATCTCAAGAACCAGATAGCGCAGATACATTTTGTCTTCAGCTGCGAATAGGCATAGAACAGACCTTTCTATGGATGTATATTTCGATGGGCTTGAGAAACATTGTTGAAAATGTAATTTTTTTTTTGCAAGGGGTTAGCCTTGATTTTTTTCCAAAATGTCGAAAAAAGTGAGTTCAAGAATTGTACAACAAGTTGTATACTAATGAAAATGTCTGTGAAAACCGTTTCGAGCACTGGCAGCCGCAGAATTTTACGGGGCTTGGTTGCGAAGATATCAACATCCAAAGCAATTCAAATGCAGTTGGGTGGAAAATCATGCGAATAACTTTGAATTGAAATATCTCAAGAACCTGATACCGCAGATACTTTTTGTCCTCAGCTATGAATAGGCATTGAACAGACCTTTCTATGGATGTATATATCGATGGGTTTGGGTAACATTGTTGAAAATGTAATTTTTTTTGCGAGGGGTTAGCCTTGATATTTTCTAAAATGTCGAAAAAAGTGAAGTCAAGAATTGTACAACAAGTTGTACACCAATGAAAAGGTCTGTGAAAACCCTTTCGAGCACTGGCAGCCGCACAATTTTACGGGGCTTGGTTGCGAAGATATCAACATCCAAAGCAAGTCAAATGCAGTTGGGTGGAAAATCATGCGAATAACTTTGAATTGAAATATCTTAAGAACCAGAAACCGCAAATACTTTTTGTCCTCAGCTGCGAATAGGCATTGAACAGACTTTTCTATGGATGTATATTTCGATGGGTTTGAGGAACATTGTTGAAAATGTATTTTTTTTTGCAAGGGGTTAGCCTTGATTTTTTTCTAAAATGTCGAAAAATGTGAAGTCAAGAAATGTACAACAAGTTGTACACCAATGAAAATGTCTGTGAAAACCCTTTCGAGCACTGGCAGCCGCAGAATTTTACGGGGCTTGGTTGTGGAGTTATAAACATCCAAAATAATTCAATTGCAGTTGGGTGGAAAATCATGCGAATAATTTGAATTGAAATATCTCAAGAACCAGATACCGCAGATACTATTTGTCTTCAGCTGCGAATAGGCATTGAACAGACCTTTCTATGGATGTATATATCGATGGGTTTGGGGAACATTGTTGAAAATGTATTTTTTGTGCAAGGGGTTAGCCTTAATTTTTTCTAAAATGTCGAAAAATTTGAAGTCAAAAATTGTACAACAAGTTGTACACCAATGTAAATGTCCGTGAAAACCCTTTCGAGCACTGGCAGCCGCAGAATTTTACGGGGCTTGGTTGTGGAGATATCAACATCCAAAGCAATTCAAATGCAGTTGGGTGGAAAATCATGCGAATAACTTTGAATTGAAATATCTAAAGAACCAGATACCGCAGATACTTTTTGTCTTCACTGAACAGACCTTTCTATGAATGTATGTATCGATGGGCTTGGGGAACATTGTTGAAAATGTAATTTTTTTTGCAAGGGGTTAGCCTTGATATTTTCTAAAATGTCGAAAAAAGTGAAGTCAAGGATTGTACAACAAGTTGTACACCAATGAAAAGGTCTGTGCAAACCTTTCGAGCACTGGCAGCCGCAGAATTTTACGGGGCTTGGTTGCGGAGATATCAACGTTTAAAGCAAATGAAATGCAGTTGGGTGGAAAATCATGCGAATAATTTTGAACTGAAATATCTCAAGAACCAGACACCGCAGATACTTTTTGTCTTCAGCTGCGAATAGGCATTGAACAGACCTTTCTATGGATGTATATATCGATGGGCCTTGGGAACATAATTGAAAATGTAATTTTATTTTGCAAGGGGTTAGCCTTGATATTTTCTAAAATGTCGAAAAAAGTGAAGTCAAAGATTGTACAACAAGTTGTACACCAATGAAAATGTCTCAGAATTTTACGGGGCTTGGTTGCGGAGATATCAACGTTTAAAGCAAATGAAATGCAGTTGGGTGGAAAATCATGCGAATAACTTTGAATTGAAATATCTCAAGAACCAGATACCGCAGATACATTTTGTCTTCAGCTGCGAATAGGCATAGAACAGACCTTTCTATGGATGTATATATCGATGGGTTTGGTTAACATTGTTGAAAATGTAATTTTTTTTGCAAGGGGTTAGCCTTGATATTTTCTAAAATGTCGAAAAAAGTGAAGTCAAGAATTGTACAACAAGTTGTACACCAATGAAAAGGTCTGTGAAAACCCTTTCGAGCACTGCCAGCCGCACAATTTTACGGGGCTTGGTTGCGAAGATATCAACATCCAAAGCAAGTCAAATGCAGTTGTGTGGAAAATCATGCGAATAACTTTGAATTGAAATATCTTAAGAACCAGAAACCGCAAATACTTTTTGTCTTCAGCTGCGAATAGGCATTGAACAGACCTTTCTATGGATGTATATTTCGATGGGTTTGAGGAACATTGTTGAAAATGTAATTTTTTTTGCAAGGGGTTAGCCTTGATTTTTTTCCAAAATGTCGAAAAAAGTGAGTTCAAGAATTGTACAACAAGTTGTACACTAATGAAAATGTCTGTGAAAACCCTTTCGAGCACTGGCAGCCGCAGAATTTTACGGGGCTTGGTTGCGGAGATATCAACATCCAAAGCAATTCAAATGCAGTTGGGTGGAAAATCATGCGAATAACTTTGAATTGAAATATCTTAAGAACCAGAAACCGCAAATACTTTTTGTCTTCAGCTACGAATAGGCATTGAACAGACCTTTCTATGGATGTATATTTCGATGGGTTTAAGGAACATTGTTGAAAATGTAATTTTTTTTTTGCAAGGGGTTAGCCTTGATTTTTTTCCAAAATGTCGAAAAAAGTGAGTTCAAGAATTGTACAACAAGTTGTACACTAATGAAAATGTCTGTGAAAATCTTTTCGAGCACTGGCAGCCGCAGAATTTTACGGGGCTTGGTTGCCTATATATCAACGTTTAAATCAAATGAAATGCAGTTGGGTGGAAAATCATGCGTATAATTTTGAACTGAAATATCTCAAGAACCAGACACCGCAGATACTTTTTGTCTTCAGCTGCGAATAGGCATTGAACAGACCTTTCTATGGATGTATATATCGATGGGCGTGGGGAACATTCTTGAAAATGTAATTTTTTTTGCAAGGGGTTAGACTTGATATTTTCTAAAATGTCGAAAAAAGTGAAGTCAAGGATTGTACAACAAGTTGTACACCAAAGGAAAGGTCTGTGAAAACACTTTCGAGCAATGGCAGCCGCAGAATTTTACAGGGCATGGTTGCGAAGATATCAACATCAAAAGCAAGTCAAATGCAGCTGGGTGGAAAATCATGCGAATAATTTTGAGTTGAAATATCTTAAGACCCAGATACCGTAGATAGTTTTTGTCTTCAGCTGCAAATAGGCATTGAACAGATCTTTCTATGGATGCATATATCGATGGGTTAACATTGTTGAAAATGTAATTTTTTTCTAAAATGTCGAAAAAAGTGAGGTCTAGAATTGTGCAACAAGTTGTACACCAATGGAAAGGTCTGTGAAAACTGTTTCGAGCACTGGCAGCCGCAGAATTTTACGGGGCTTGGTTGCGGAGATATCAATATCCAAAGCAAGTCAAATGCAGTTGGGTGGAAAATCATGCGAATAACTTTGAATTGAAATATCTAAAGAACCAGATACCGCAGATACTTTTTGTCTTCACTGAACAGACCTTTCTATGAATGTATATATCCATGGGCTTGGGGAACATTGTTGAAAATGTAATTTTTTTGCAAGGGGTTAGCCTTGATATTTTCTAAAATGTCGAAAAAAGTGAAGTCAAGGATTGTACAACAAGTTGTACACCAATGGAAAGGTCTGTGAAAACACTTTCGAGCAATGTCAGCCGCAGAATTTTACAGGGCATGGTTGCGAAGATATCAACATCAAAAGCAAGTCAAATGCAGTTGGGTGGAAAATCATGCGAATAACTTTTAATTGAAATATCTCAAGAACCAGAAACCGCAGATACTTTTTGTCTTCAGCTCCGAATAGGCATTTAACAGACTTTTCTATGGATGTATATATCGATGGGTTTGGGGAACATTGTTGAAAATGTAATTTTTTTTGCAAGGGAGCCTTGAGTTTCTTCTAAAATGTCGAAAAAAGTGAAGTCTAGAATTGTGCAACAAGTTGTACACCAATGGAAAGGTCTGTGAAAACTGTTTCGAGCACTGGCAGCCGCAGAATTTTACGGGGCTTGGTTGCGGAGATATTAATATCCAAAGCAAGTCAAATGCAGTTGGGTGGAAAATCATGCGAATAACTTTGAATTGAAATATCTCAAGAACCAGATACCGCAGATACTTTTTGTCCTTAGCTATGAATAGGCATTGAACAGACCTTTCTATGGATGTATATATCGATGGGTTTGGGTAACATTGTTGAAAATGTAATTTTTTTTGCAAGGGGTTAGCCTTGATATTTTCTAAAATGTCGAAAAAAGTGAAGTCAAGAATTGTACAACAAGTTGTACACCAATGAAAAGGTCTGTGAAAACCCTTTCGAGCACTGACAGCCGCACAATTTTACGGGGCTTGGTTGCGAAGATATCAACATCCAAAGCAAGGCAAATGCAGTTGGGTGGAAAATCATGCGAATAACTTTGAATTGAAATATCTTAAGAACCAGAAACCGCAAATACTTTTTGTCTTCAGCTGCGAATAGGCATTGAACAGACTTTTCTATGGATGTATATTTCGATGGGTTTGAGGAACATTGTTGAAAATGTATTTTTTTTTTGCAAGGGGTTAGCCTTGATTTTTTTCTAAAATTTCGAAAAATGTGAAGTCAAGAAATGTACAACAAGTTGTACACCAATGAAAATGTCTGTGAAAACCCTTTCGAGCACTGGCAGCCGCAGAATTTTACGGGGCTTGGTTGTGGAGTTATAAACATCCAAAACAATTCAATTGCAGTTGGGTGGAAAATCATGCGAATAACTTTGAATTAAAATATCTCAAGAATCAGATACCGCAGATACTATTTGTCTTCAGCTGCGAATAGGCATTGAACAGACCTTTCTATGGATGTATATATCGATGGGTTTGGGGAACATTGTTGAAAATGTATTTTTTTTGCAAGGGGTTAGCCTTAATTTTTTTCTAAAATGTCGAAAAATTTGAAGTCAAAAATTGTACAACAAGTTGTACACCAATGTAAATGTCTGTGAAAACCCTTTCGAGCACTGGCAGCCGCAGAATTTTACGGGGCTTGGTTGTGGAGATATCAACATTCAAAGCAATTCAAATGCAGTTGGGTGGAAAATCATGCGAATAACTTTGAATTGAAATATCTAAAGAACCAGATACCGCAGATACTTTTTGTCTTCACTGAACAGACCTTTCTATGAATGTATATATCGATGGGCTTGGGGAACATTGTTGAAAATGTAATTTTTTTTACAAGGGGTTAGCCTTGATATTTTCTAAAATGTCGAAAAAAGTGAAGTCAAGGATTGTACAACAAGTTGTACACCAATGAAAAGGTCTGTGAAAACCTTTCGAGCACTGGCAGCCGCAGAATTTTACGGGGCTTGGTTGCGGAGATATCAACGTTTAAAGCAAATGAAATGCAGTTGGGTGGAAAATCATGCGAATAATTTTGAACTGAAATATCTCAAGAACCAGATAGCGCAGATACATTTTGTCTTCAGCTGCGAATAGGCATAGAACAGACCTTTCTATGGATGTATATTTCGATGGGCTTGAGAAACATTGTTGAAAATGTAATTTTTTTTTTGCAAGGGGTTAGCCTTGATTTTTTTCCAAAATGTCGAAAAAAGTGAGTTCAAGAATTGTACAACAAGTTGTATACTAATGAAAATGTCTGTGAAAACCGTTTCGAGCACTGGCAGCCGCAGAATTTTACGGGGCTTGGTTGCGAAGATATCAACATCCAAAGCAATTCAAATGCAGTTGGGTGGAAAATCATGCGAATAACTTTGAATTGAAATATCTCAAGAACCTGATACCGCAGATACTTTTTGTCCTCAGCTATGAATAGGCATTGAACAGACCTTTCTATGGATGTATATATCGATGGGTTTGGGTAACATTGTTGAAAATGTAATTTTTTTTGCGAGGGGTTAGCCTTGATATTTTCTAAAATGTCGAAAAAAGTGAAGTCAAGAATTGTACAACAAGTTGTACACCAATGAAAAGGTCTGTGAAAACCCTTTCGAGCACTGGCAGGCGCACAATTTTACGGGGCTTGGTTGCGAAGATATCAACATCCAAAGCAAGTCAAATGCAGTTGGGTGGAAAATCATGCGAATAACTTTGAATTGAAATATCTTAAGAACCAGAAACCGCAAATACTTTTTGTCCTCAGCTGCGAATAGGCATTGAACAGACTTTTCTATGGATGTATATTTCGATGGGTTTGAGGAACATTGTTGAAAATGTATTTTTTTTTGCAAGGGGTTAGCCTTGATATTTTCTAAAATGTCGAAAAAAGTGAAGTCAAGGATTGTACAACAAGTTGTACACCAATGAAAAGGTCTGTGCAAACCTTTCGAGCACTGGCAGCCGCAGAATTTTACGGGGCTTGGTTGCGGAGATATCAACGTTTAAAGCAAATGAAATGCAGTTGGGTGGAAAATCATGCGAATAATTTTGAACTGAAATATCTCAAGAACCAGACACCGCAGATACTTTTTGTCTTCAGCTGCGAATAGGCATTGAACAGACCTTTCTATGGATGTATATATCGATGGGCCTTGGGAACATAATTGAAAATGTAATTTTATTTTGCAAGGGGTTAGCCTTGATATTTTCTAAAATGTCGAAAAAAGTGAAGTCAAAGATTGTACAACAAGTTGTACACCAATGAAAATGTCTCAGAATTTTACGGGGCTTGGTTGCGGAGATATCAACGTTTAAAGCAAATGAAATGCAGTTGGGTGGAAAATCATGCGAATAACTTTGAATTGAAATATCTCAAGAACCAGATACCGCAGATACATTTTGTCTTCAGCTGCGAATAGGCATAGAACAGACCTTTCTATGGATGTATATATCGATGGGTTTGGTTAACATTGTTGAAAATGTAATTTTTTTTGCAAGGGGTTAGCCTTGATATTTTCTAAAATGTCGAAAAAAGTGAAGTCAAGAATTGTACAACAAGTTGTACACCAATGAAAAGGTCTGTGAAAACCCTTTCGAGCACTGCCAGCCGCACAATTTTACGGGGCTTGGTTGCGAAGATATCAACATCCAAAGCAAGTCAAATGCAGTTGTGTGGAAAATCATGCGAATAACTTTGAATTGAAATATCTTAAGAACCAGAAACCGCAAATACTTTTTGTCTTCAGCTGCGAATAGGCATTGAACAGACCTTTCTATGGATGTATATTTCGATGGGTTTGAGGAACATTGTTGAAAATGTTGTACACTAATGAAAATGTCTGTGAAAACCCTTTCGAGCACTGGCAGCCGCAGAATTTTACGGGGCTTGGTTGCGGAGATATCAACATCCAAAGCAATTCAAATGCAGTTGGGTGGAAAATCATGCGAATAACTTTGAATTGAAATATCTTAAGAACCAGAAACCGCAAATACTTTTTGTCTTCAGCTACGAATAGGCATTGAACAGACCTTTCTATGGATGTATATTTCGATGGGTTTGAGGAACATTGTTGAAAATGTAATTTTTTTTTTGCAAGGGGTTAGCCTTGATTTTTTTCCAAAATGTCGAAAAAAGTGAGTTCAAGAATTGTACAACAAGTTGTACACTAATGAAAATGTCTGTGAAAATCTTTTCGAGCACTGGCAGCCGCAGAATTTTACGGGGCTTGGTTGCCTATATATCAACGTTTAAATCAAATGAAATGCAGTTGGGTGGAAAATCATGCGTATAATTTTGAACTGAAATATCTCAAGAACCAGACACCGCAGATACTTTTTGTCTTCAGCTGCGAATAGGCATTGAACAGACCTTTCTATGGATGTATATATCGATGGGCGTGGGGAACATTCTTGAAAATGTAATTTTTTTTGCAAGGGGTTAGACTTGATATTTTCTAAAATGTCGAAAAAAGTGAAGTCAAGGATTGTACAACAAGTTGTACACCAAAGGAAAGGTCTGTGAAAACACTTTCGAGCAATGGCAGCCGCAGAATTTTACAGGGCATGGTTGCGAAGATATCAACATCAAAAGCAAGTCAAATGCAGCTGGGTGGAAAATCATGCGAATAATTTTGAGTTGAAATATCTTAAGACCCAGATACCGTAGATAGTTTTTGTCTTCAGCTGCAAATAGGCATTGAACAGATCTTTCTATGGATGCATATATCGATGGGTTAACATTGTTGAAAATGTAATTTTTTTCTAAAATGTCGAAAAAAGTGAGGTCTAGAATTGTGCAACAAGTTGTACACCAATGGAAAGGTCTGTGAAAACTGTTTCGAGCACTGGCAGCCGCAGAATTTTACGGGGCTTGGTTGCGGAGATATCAATATCCAAAGCAAGTCAAATGCAGTTGGGTGGAAAATCATGCGAATAACTTTGAATTGAAATATCTAAAGAACCAGATACCGCAGATACTTTTTGTCTTCACTGAACAGACCTTTCTATGAATGTATATATCCATGGGCTTGGGGAACATTGTTGAAAATGTAATTTTTTTGCAAGGGGTTAGCCTTGATATTTTCTAAAATGTCGAAAAAAGTGAAGTCAAGGATTGTACAACAAGTTGTACACCAATGGAAAGGTCTGTGAAAACACTTTCGAGCAATGTCAGCCGCAGAATTTTACAGGGCATGGTTGCGAAGATATCAACATCAAAAGCAAGTCAAATGCAGTTGGGTGGAAAATCATGCGAATAACTTTTAATTGAAATATCTCAAGAACCAGAAACCGCAGATACTTTTTGTCTTCAGCTCCGAATAGGCATTTAACAGACTTTTCTATGGATGTATATATCGATGGGTTTGGGGAACATTGTTGAAAATGTAATTTTTTTTGCAAGGGAGCCTTGAGTTTCTTCTAAAATGTCGAAAAAAGTGAAGTCTAGAATTGTGCAACAAGTTGTACACCAATGGAAAGGTCTGTGAAAACTGTTTCGAGCACTGGCAGCCGCAGAATTTTACGGGGCTTGGTTGCGGAGATATTAATATCCAAAGCAAGTCAAATGCAGTTGGGTGGAAAATCATGCGAATAACTTTGAATTGAAATATCTCAAGAACCAGATACCGCAGATACTTTTTGTCCTTAGCTATGAATAGGCATTGAACAGACCTTTCTATGGATGTATATATCGATGGGTTTGGGTAACATTGTTGAAAATGTAATTTTTTTTGCAAGGGGTTAGCCTTGATATTTTCTAAAATGTCGAAAAAAGTGAAGTCAAGAATTGTACAACAAGTTGTACACCAATGAAAAGGTCTGTGAAAACCCTTTCGAGCACTGACAGCCGCACAATTTTACGGGGCTTGGTTGCGAAGATATCAACATCCAAAGCAAGGCAAATGCAGTTGGGTGGAAAATCATGCGAATAACTTTGAATTGAAATATCTTAAGAACCAGAAACCGCAAATACTTTTTGTCTTCAGCTGCGAATAGGCATTGAACAGACTTTTCTATGGATGTATATTTCGATGGGTTTGAGGAACATTGTTGAAAATGTATTTTTTTTTTGCAAGGGGTTAGCCTTGATTTTTTTCTAAAATTTCGAAAAATGTGAAGTCAAGAAATGTACAACAAGTTGTACACCAATGAAAATGTCTGTGAAAACCCTTTCGAGCACTGGCAGCCGCAGAATTTTACGGGGCTTGGTTGTGGAGTTATAAACATCCAAAACAATTCAATTGCAGTTGGGTGGAAAATCATGCGAATAACTTTGAATTGAAATATCTCAAGAATCAGATACCGCAGATACTATTTGTCTTCAGCTGCGAATAGGCATTGAACAGACCTTTCTATGGATGTATATATCGATGGGTTTGGGGAACATTGTTGAAAATGTATTTTTTTTGCAAGGGGTTAGCCTTAATTTTTTTCTAAAATGTCGAAAAATTTGAAGTCAAAAATTGTACAACAAGTTGTACACCAATGTAAATGTCTGTGAAAACCCTTTCGAGCACTGGCAGCCGCAGAATTTTACGGGGCTTGGTTGTGGAGATATCAACATTCAAAGCAATTCAAATGCAGTTGGGTGGAAAATCATGCGAATAACTTTGAATTGAAATATCTAAAGAACCAGATACCGCAGATACTTTTTGTCTTCACTGAACAGACCTTTCTATGAATGTATATATCGATGGGCTTGGGGAACATTGTAGAAAATGTAATTTTTTTTGCAAGGGGTTAGCCTTGATATTTTCTAAAATGTCGAAAAAAGTGAAGTCAAGGATTGTACAACAAGTTGTACACCAATGAAAAGGTCTGTGAAAACCTTTCGAGCACTGGCAGCCGCAGAATTTTACGGGGCTTGGTTGCGGAGATATCAACGTTTAAAGCAAATGAAATGCAGTTGGGTGGAAAATCATGCGAATAATTTTGAACTGAAATATCTCAAGAACCAGATACCGCAGATACATTTTGGCTTCAGCTGCGAATAGGCATAGAACAGACCTTTCTATGAATGTATATTTCGATGGGTTTGAGAAACATTGTTGAAAATGTAATTTTTTTTTGCAAGGGTTTAGCCTTGATTTTTTTCCAAAATGTCGAAAAAAGTGAGTTCAAGAATTGTACAACAAGTTGTATACTAATGAAAATGTCTGTGAAAACCGTTTCGAGCACTGGCAGCCGCAGAATTTTACGGGGCTTGGTTGCGAAGATATCAACATCCAAAGCAATTCAAATGCAGTTGGGTGGAAAATCGTGCGAATAACTTTGAATTGAAATATCTCAAGAACCAGATACCGCAGATACTTTTTGTCTTCAGCTGCGAATAGGCATTGAACAGACCTTTCTATGGATGTATTTTTCGATGGGTTTGGGGAACATTGTTGAAAATGTATTTTTTTTGCAAGGGGTTAACCTTGATTTTTTCTAAAATGTCGAAAAAAGTGAGTTCAAGAATTGTACAACAAGTTGTACACTAATGAAAATGTCTGCGAAAACCCTTTCGAGCACTGGCAGCCGCAGAATTTTACGGGGCTTGGTTGTGGAGATATGAACATCCAAAGCAAGTCAAATGCAGTTGGGTGGAAAATCATGCGAATAACTTTGAATTGAAATATCTCAAGAACCAGAAACCGCAGATACTTTTTGTCTACAGCTGCGAATAGGCATTGAGCAGACCTTTCTATGGATGTATATTTCGATGGGTTTGGGGAACATTGTTGAAAATGTATTTTTTTTGCAAGGGGTTAGCCTTGATTTTTTTCCAAAATGTCGAAAAAAGTGAGTTCAAGAATTGTACAACAAGTTGTACACTAATGAAAATGTCTGCGAAAACCCTTTCGAGCACTGGCAACCGCACAATTTTACGGGGCTTGGTTGCGAAGATATCAACATCCAAAGCAAGTCTAATGCAGTTGGGTGGAAAATCATGCGAATAACCTTGAATTGAAATATCTTAAGAACCAGAAACCGCAGATACTTTTTGTCTTCAGCTGCGAATAGGCATGGAACAGACCTTTCTATGGATGTATATATCGATGGGTTTGGGGAACATAGTTGAAAATGTAATTTTTTTTGCAAGGGGTTAGCCTTGATTTTTTTCTAAAATGTCGAAAAAGCGAAGTTAAGAATTGTACAACAATTGCGGAGATATCAACATCCAAAGCAAATCAAATGCAGTTGGGTGGAAAATCATGATAATAACTTTGAATTGAAATATCTCAAGAACCAGATACCGCAGATACTTTTTGTCCTCAGCTGGGAATAGACATTGAACAGATCTTTCTATGGATGTATATATCGAAGGGCTTGGGGAACATTGTTGAAAATGTAATTTTTTTTTGCAAGGGGTTAGCGTTGATTTTTTTCTAAAATGTCGAAAAAAGTGAAGTCAGGAATTGTACAACAAGTTGTACACCAATGGAAAGGTCTGTGAAAACTGTTTCGAGCACTGGCAGCCGAAGAATTTTACGGGGCTTGGTTGCGGAGATATAAACATCCAAAGCAAGTCAAATGCAGTTGGGTGGAAAATCATGCGAATAACTTTGAATTGAAAGATCTCAAGAACCAGATACTGCAGATACTTTTTGTCCACAGCTGTGAAAAGGCATTGAACAGACCTTTCTATGGATGTATATATCGATGGGCTTGGGGAACATTGTTGAATATGTAATTTTTTTTTGCAAGGGGTTATCCATGATTTTTTTTCTAAAATGTCGAAAAAAGTGAAGTCAGGAATTGTACAACAAGTTGTACACCAATGAAAATGTCTGTGAAAACCCTTTCGAGCACTGGTAGCCGCAGAATTTTACGGGGCTTGGTTGCGGAGATATCAACATCCAAAGCAAGTCAAATGCAGTTGGGTGGAAAATCATGCGAATAACTTTGAATTGAAATATCTCAAGAACCAGATACCGCAGATACTTTTTGTCTTCAGCTGCGAATAGGCATTGAACCGACCTTTCTATTGATGTATATATCGATGGGTTTGGTTAACATTGTTGAAAATATAATTTTTTTCTAAAATGTCGAAAAAAGTGAGGTCAAGAATTGTGCAACAAGTTGTACACCAATGGAAATGTCTGTGAAAACTGTTTCGAGCACTGGCAGCCGCAGAATTTTACGGGGCTTGGTTGCGGAGATATGAATATCCAAAGCAAGTCAAATGCAGTTGGGTGGAAAATCATGCGAATAACTTTGAATTGAAATATCTCAAGAACCAGATACCGCAGATAGTTTTTGTCTTCAGCTGCGAATAGGCATTGAACCGACCTTTCTATTGATGTATATATCGATGGGGTTGGTTAACATTGTTGAAAATGTATTTTTTTTTGCAAGGGGTTAGCCTTGATTTTTTTCTAAAATGTCGAAAAAAGTGAAGTCAAGAATTGTGCAACAAGTTGTACACCAATGGAAAGGTCTGTGAAAAGTGTTTCGAGGACTGGCAGCCGAAGAATTTTACGGGGCTTGGTTGCGAAGATATAAACATCCAAAGCAAGTCAAATGCAGTTGGGTGGAAAATCATGCGAATAACTTTGAATTGAAAGATCTCAAGAACCAGATACCGCAGATACTTTTTGTCCTCAGCTGGGAATAGACATTGAACAGATCTTTCTATGGATGTATATATCGAAGGGCTTGGGGAACATTGTTGAAAATGTAATTTTTTTTTGCAAGGGGTTAGCGTTGATTTTTTTCTAAAATGTCGAAAAAAGTGAAGTCAGGAATTGTACAACAAGTTGTTCACCAATGGAAAGGTCTGTGAAAACTGTTTCGAGCACTGGCAGCCGAAGAATTTTACGGGGCTTGGTTGCGGAGATATAAACATCCAAAGCAAGTCAAATGCAGTTGGGTGGAAAATCATGCGAATAACTTTGAATTGAAAGATCTCAAGAACCAGATACCGCAGATACTTTTTGTCCACAGCTGTGAAAAGGCATTGAACAGACCTTTCTATGGATGTATATATCGATGGGCTTGGGGAACATTGTTGAATATGTAATTTTTTTTTTGCAAGGGGTTATCCATGATTTTTTTCTAAAATGTCGAAAAAAGTGAAGTCAGGAATTGTACAACAAGTTGTACACCAATGAAAATGTCTGTGAAAACCCTTTCGAGCACTGGCAGCCGCAGAATTTTACGGGGCATGGTTTGGAGATATCAACATCCAAAGCAATTCAATTGCAGTTGGGTGGAAAATCATGCGAATAATTTTGAGTTGAAATATCTCAAGAACCAGATACCGCAGATACTTTTTGTCTTCAGCTGCGAATAGGCATTGAACAGACCTTTCTATGGATGTATATATCGATGGGTTTGGGGAACATTGTTGAAAATGTAATTTTTTTTGCAAGGGGTTAGCCTTGATTTTTTTCTAAAATGTCGAAAAAAGTGAAGTCAAGAATTGTACAACAAGTTGTACACTAATGAAAATGTCTGTGAAAAACCTTTCGAGCACTGGCAGCCACAGAATTTTACGGGGCTTGGTTGCGGAGATATCAACATCCAAAGCAAATCAAATGGAGTTGGGTGGAAAATCATGATAATAATTTTGAATTGAAATATCTCAAGAACCAGATACCGCAGATACTTTTTGTCCTCAGCTGGGAATAGACAATGAACAGACCTTTCTATGGATGTATATATCGATGGGCTTGGGGAACATTGTTGAAAATGTAATTTTTTTGCAAGGGGTTAGCCTTGATTTTTTTCTAAAATGTCGAAAAAAGTGAAGTCAGGAATTGTACAACAAGTTGTACACCAATGGAAAGGTCTGTGAAAACTGTTTCGAGCACTGGCAGCCGCAGAATTTTACGGGGCTTGGTTGCGGAGTTATCAATATCCAAAGCAAGTCAAATGCAGTTGGGTGGAAAATCATGCGAATAACTTTGAATTGAAATATCTCAAGAACCAGAAACCGCAGATACTTTTTGTCTTCAGCTGCGAATAGGCATTGAACAGACCTTTCTATGGATGTATATATCGATGGGTTTGGGGAACATTGTTGAAAATGTAATTTTTTTTGCAAGGGGTTAGCCTTGATTTTTTTTCTAAAATGTGGAAAAAAGTGAAGTCAAGAATTGTACAACAAGTTGTGCACCAATGAAAAGGTCTGTGAAAACCCTTTCGAACACTGGCAGCTGCAGAATTTTACGGGGCTTGTTGGCGGAGATATCAACATCAAAAGCAAGTCAAATGCAGCTGGGTGGAACATCATGCGAATAACTTTGAATTGAAATATCTCAAGAACCAGATACCGCAGACACTTTTTGTCAGTTGCGAATAGGCATTGAACAGATCTTTCTATGGATGCATATATCGGTGGGTTTGGTTAACATTGTTGAAAATGTAATTTTTTTCTAAAATGTCGAAAAAAGTGAGGTCAAGAATTGTGCAACAAGTTGTGCACCAATGAAAAGGTCTGTGAAAACCCTTTCGAACACTGGCAGCCGCAGAAATTTAACGGGGCTTTGTTGCGAAGATATCAACATCAAAAGCAAGTCAAATGCAGTTGGGTGTAAAATCATGCGAATAACTTTGAATTGAAATATCTCAAGAACCAGAAACCGCAGATACTTTCTGTCTTCAGCTGCGAATAGGCATTGAACAGACCTTTCTATGGATGTATATACCGATGGGCTTGGGGAACATTGTTGAAAATGTAATTTTTTTTGCAAGGGGTTAGCCTTGATATTTTCTAAAATGTCGAAAAAAAGTCAAGTCAAGAATTGTACAACAAGTTGTACACCAAAGAAAAGGTCTGTGAAAACCCTTTCGAGCATTAGGCATTGAACAGACCTTTCTATGGATGTATATATCGATGGGTTTGGTTAACATTGTTGAAAATGTAATTTTTTTTGCAATGGGTTAGCCTTGGTTTTTTTCTAAAATGTCGAAAAATGTGAAGTCAAGAATTGTACAACAAGTTGTGCACCAATGGAAAAGTCTGTGAAATCCCTTTCGAGTGTTGGCAGTCGTAGAATTTTACGGGGTTAGGTTGTGGAGATATCAACATCCAAAGCAAGTCAAATGCAGTTGGGTGGAAAACCATGCGAATAAATTTGAATTGAAATATCTCAAGAACCAGATACCGCAGATACTTTTTGTCTTCAGCTGCGAATAGTCATTGAACAGATCTTTCTATGGATGCATATATCGATGGGTCTGGTTAACATTGTTGAAAATGTAATTTTTTTCTAAATGTCGAGTGAGGTCAAGAATTGTGCAACAAGTTGTACACCAATGGAAAGGTCTGTGAAAACTGTTTCGAGCACTGGCAGCCGCAGAATTTTACGGGGCTTGGTTGCGGAGTTATCAATATCCAAAGCAAGTCAAATGCAGTTGGGTGGAAAATCATGCGAATAACTTTGAATTGAAATATCTCAAGAACCAGAAACCGCAGATACTTTTTGTCTTCAGCTGCGAATAGGCATTGAACAGACCTTTCTATGGATGTATATATCGATGGGTTTGGGGAACATTGTTGAAAATGTAATTTTTTTTGCAAGGGGTTAGTTAGCCTTGATTTTTTTTCTAAAATGTGGAAAAAAGTGAAGTCAAGAATTGTACAACAAATAGTACACCAATGAAAAGGTCTGTGAAAACTGTTTCGAGCACTGGCAGCTGCAGAATTTTACGGGGCTTGTTTGCGGAGATATCAACATCCAAAGCAAGTCAAATGCAGTTGGGTGGAAAATCATGCGAATAACTTTTAATTGAAATATCTCAAGAACCAGATACCGCAGATACTTTTGTCTTCAGCTGCGAATAGGCATTGAACAGACCTTTTTATGGATGTATATATCGATCGGTTTGGTTAACATTGTTGAAAATGTATTTTTTTTTGCAAGGGGTTAGCCTTGATTTTTTTCTAAAATGTCGAAAAAAGTGAAGTCAAGAATTGTACAACAAGGTGTACACCAATGGAAAGGTCTGTGAAAACTGTTTCGAGGACTAGCAGCCGCAGAATTTTACGGGGCTTGTTTGCGGAGATATCAACATCCAAAGGAAGTCAAATGCAGTTGGGTGGAAAATCATGCGAATAACTTTGAATTGAAATATCTCATAAAACCAGATACCGCAGATACTTTCTGTCCTCAGCTGCGAATAGGCATTGAACAGACCTTTCTATCGATGTATATACCGATGGGTTTGGGGATCATTGTTGAAAATGTAATTTTTTTGCAAGGGGTTAGCCTTAATATTTTCTAAAATGTCGAAAAAAATTGAAGTCAAGAATTGTACAACAAGTTGTACACCAATGAAAAGGTCTGTGAAAACCCTTTCGAGCATTAGGCATTGAACAGACCTTTCTATGGATGTATATATCGATGGGTTTGGTTAACATTGTTGAAAATGTAATTTTTTTTGCAATGGGTTAGCCTTGATTTTTTTCTAAAATGTCGAAAAATGTGAAGTCAAGAATTGTACAACAAGTTGTGCACCAATGGAAAAGTCTGTGAAATCCCTTTCGAGTGTTGGCAGTCGTAGAATTTTACGGGGTTAGGTTGCGGAGATATCAATATCCAAAGCAAGTCAAATGCAGTTGGGTGAAAAATCATGCGAAAAAAACTTTGAATTGAAATATCTCAAGAACCAGATACCGCAGATACTTTCTGTCCTCAGCTGCGAATAGGCATTGAACAGACCTTTCTGTGGATGTATATATCGATGGGCTTGGGGAACATAGTTGAAAATGTAATTTTTTTTGCAAGGGGTTAGCCTTGATATTTTCTAAAATGTCGAAAAAAGTGAGGTCAAGAATTGTGCAACAAGTTCTACGCCAATGGAAAGGTCTGTGAAAACTGTTTCGAGCACTGGCAGCCGCAGAAATATAACGGGGCTTTGTTGCGAAGATATCAACATCAAAAGCAAGTCAAATGCAGTTGGGTGGAAAATCATGCGAATAACTTTGAATTGAAATATCTCAAGAACCAGAAACCGCAGATACTTTTTGTCTTCAGCTGCGAATATGCATTGAACAGACCTTTCTATGGATGTATATATCGATGGGTTTGGGGAACATTGTTGAAAATGTAATTTTTTTTGCAAGGGGTTAGCCTTGATTTTTTTTCTAAAATGTGGAAAAAAGTGAAGTCAAGAATTGTACAACAAATAGTACACCAATGAAAAGGTCTGTGAAAACTGTTTCGAGCACTGGCAGCTGCAGAATTTTACGGGGCTTGTTTGCGGAGATATCAACATCCAAAGCAAGTCAAAGGTAGCTGGGTGGAAAATCATACGAATAACTTTGAATTGAAATATCTCAAGAGCCAGATACCGCAGATACTTTTTGTCTTCAGCTGCGAATAGGCATTGAACAGATATTTCTATGGATGCATATATCGATGGGTTTGGTTAACATTGTTGAAAATGTAATTTTTTTCTAAAATGTCGAAAAAAGTGAGGTCAAGAATTGTGCAACAAGTTGTACACCAATGGAAAGGTCTATGAAAACTGTTTCGAGCACTGGCAGCCGCAGCATTTTACGGGGCTTGGTTACGGAGATATCAATATCCAAAGCAAGTCAAATGCAGTTGGGTGGAAAACCATGCGAATAACTTTGAATTGAAATATATCAAGAACCAGAAACCGCAGATACTTTTTGTCTTCAGCTGCGAATAGGCATTGAACAGACCTTTCTATGGATGTATATACCGATAGGCTTGGGGAACATTGTTGAAAATGTAATTTTTTTTGCAAGGGGTTAGCCTTGATATTTTCTAAAATGTCGAAAAAAAAGTGAAGTCAAGAATTGTACAACAAGTAGTACACCAATGGAAAGATCTGTGAAAACTGTTTCGAGCACTGGAAGCCTCAGAATTTTACGGGGCTTGTTTGCGGAGATATCAACATCCAAAGCAAGTCAAATGCAGTTGGGTGGAAAATCATGCGAATAACTTTTAATTGAAATATCTCAAGAACCAGATACCGCAGATACTTTTTGTCTTCAGCTGCGAATAGGCATTGAACAGACCTTTCTATGGATGTTTATATCCATGAGTTTGGGGAACATTGTTGAAAATGTATTTTTTTTTGCAAGGGGTTAAACTTGATTTTTTTCTAAAATGTTGAAATAACTGAAGTCAAGTATTGTACAACAAGTTGTACACCAATGGAAAAGTCTGTGAAATCCCTTTCGAGTGTTGGCAGTCGTAGAATTTTACGGGGCTTGGTTGCGAAGATATCAACATCCAAAGCAAGTCAAATGCAATTGGGTGGAAAATCATGCGAATTATTTTGAATTGAAATATCTCAAGAACCAGATACCGCAGATACTTTTTGTCTTCAGGGGCGAATAGGCATTGAACAGACCATTCTTTTGTTGTATATATATCGATGGGTTTGGGGAACATTGTTGAAAATGTAATTTTTTTGCAAGGGTTAGCCTTGATTTTTTTCTAAAATGTCGAAAAAAGTGAGGTCAAGAATTGTACACCAAGTTGTACACCAATGGAAAGGTCTGTGAAAACTGTTTCGAGCACTGGCAGCCACAGAATTTTACGGGGCTTGGTTGCGGAGATATCAATATCCAAAGCAAGTCAAATGCAGTTGGGTGGAAAATCATGCGAATAACTTTGAATTGATATATCTCATAAAACCAGATACCGCAGATACTTTCTGTCCTCCGCTGCGAATAGGCATTGAACAGACCTTTCTATCGATGTATATACCGATGGGCTTGGGGATCATTGTTGAAAATGTAATTTTTTTGCAAGGGGTTAGCCTTAATATTTTCTAAAATGTCGAAAAAAATTGAAGTCAAGAATTGTACAACAAGTTGTACACCAATGAAAAGGTCTGTGAAAACCCTTTCGAGCATTAGGCATTGAACAGACCTTTCTATGGATGTATATATCGATGGGTTTGGTTAACATTGTTGAAAATGTAATTTTTTTTGCAATGGGTTAGCCTTGATTTTTTTCTAAAATGTCGAAAAATGTGAAGTCAAGAATTGTACAACAAGTTGTGCACCAATGGAAAAGTCTGTGAAATCCCTTTCGAGTGTTGGCAGTCGTAGAATTTTACGGGGTTAGGTTGCGGAGATATCAATATCCAAAGCAAGTCAAATGCAGTTGGGTGAAAAATCATGCGAAAAAAACTTTGAATTGAAATATCTCAAGAACCAGATACCGCAGATACTTTCTGTCCTCAGCTGCGAATAGGCATTGAACAGACCTTTCTGTGGATGTATATATCGATGGGCTTGGGGAACATAGTTGAAAATGTAATTTTTTTTGCAAGGGGTTAGCCTTGATATTTTCTAAAATGTCGAAAAAAGTGAGGTCAAGAATTGTGCAACAAGTTCTACGCCAATGGAAAGGTCTGTGAAAACTGTTTCGAGCACTGGCAGCCGCAGAAATATAACGGGGCTTTGTTGCGAAGATATCAACATCAAAAGCAAGTCAAATGCAGTTGGGTGGAAAATCATGCGAATAACTTTTAATTGAAATATCTCAAGAACCAGATACCGCAGATACTTTTTGTCTTCAGCTGCGAATAGGCATTGAACAGACCTTTCTATGGATGTTTATATCCATGAGTTTGGGGAACATTGTTGAAAATGTATTTTTTTTTTGCAAGGGGTTAAACTTGATTTTTTTCTAAAATGTTGAAATAACTGAAGTCAAGTATTGTACAACAAGTTGTACACCAATGGAAAAGTCTGTGAAATCCCTTTCGAGTGTTGGCAGTCGTAGAATTTTACGGGGCTTGGTTGCGAAGATATCAACATCCAAAGCAAGTCAAATGCAATTGGGTGGAAAATCATGCGAATTATTTTGAATTGAAATATCTCAAGAACCAGATACCGCAGATACTTTTTGTCTTCAGGGGCGAATAGGCATTGAACAGACCATTCTTTTGTTGTATATATATCGATGGGTTTGGGGAACATTGTTGAAAATGTAATTTTTTTGCAAGGGGTTAGCCTTGATTTTTTTCTAAAATGTCGAAAAAAGTGAGGTCAAGAATTGTACACCAAGTTGTACACCAATGGAAAGGTCTGTGAAAACTGTTTCGAGCACTGGCAGCCACAGAATTTTACGGGGCTTGGTTGCGGAGATATCAATATCCAAAGCAAGTCAAATGCAGTTGGGTGGAAAATCATGCGAATAACTTTGAATTGAAATATCTCAAGAACCAGATACCGCAGATACTTTTTGTCTTCAGCTGCAAATATGCATTGAACAGATCTTTCTATGGATGCATATATCGATGGGTAAACATTGTTGAAAATGTAATTTTTTTCTAAAATGTCGAAAAAAGTGAGGTCAAGAATTGTACAACAAGTTGTGCACCAATGAAAAGGTCTGTGAAAACCCTTTCGAACACTGGCAGCTGCAGAATTTTACGGGGCTTGTTTGCGGAGATATCAACAACCAAAGCAAGTCAAATGCAGTTGGGTGGAAAATCATGCGAATAACTTTTAATTGAAATATCTCAAGAACCAGATACCGCAGATACTTTTGTCTTCAGCTGCGAATAGGCATTGAACAGACATTTCTATCGATGTATATACCGATGGGCTTGGGGAACATTGTTGAAAATGTAATTTTTTTTGCAAGGGGTTAGCCTTGATATTTTCTAAAATGTCGAAAAAAAGTGAAGTCAAGAATTGTACAACAAGTTGTACACCAATGAAAAGGTCTGTGAAAACCCTTTCGAGCATTAGGCATTGCACAGACCTTTCTATGGATGTATATATCGATGGGTTTGGTTAACATTGTTGAAAATGTAATTTTTTTTGCAATGGGTTAGCCTTGATTTTTTTCTAAAATGTCGAAAAATGTGAAGTCAAGAATTGTACAACAAGTTGTGCACCAATGGAAAAGTCTGTGAAATCCCTTTCGAGTATTGGCAGTCGTAGAATTTTACGGGGTTAGGTTGCGGAGATATCAACATCCAAAGCAAGTCAAATGCAGCTCTGTGGAAAATCATGCGAATAATTTTGAGTTGAAATATCTCAAGAACCAGATACCGTAGATACTTTTTGTCTTCAGGGGCGAATAGGCATTGAACAGACCATTCTTTTGTTGTATATATCGATGGGTTTGGGGAACATTGTTGAAAATGTAATTTCTTTGCAATGGGTTAGCCTTGATTTTTTTCTAAAATGTCGAAAAAATTGAAGTCAAGAATTGTACAATAAGTTGTACACCAATGGAAAAGTCTGTGAAATCCCTTTCGAGTGTTGGCATTTGAACAGACCTTTCTATGGATGTTTATATCCATGAGTTTGGGGAACATTGTTGAAAATGTATTTTTTTTTGCAAGGGGTTAAACTTGATTTTTTTCTAAAATGTTGAAATAACTGAAGTCAAGTATTGTACAACAAGTTGTACACCAATGGAAAAGTCTGTGAAATCCCTTTCGAGTGTTGGCAGTCGTAGAATTTTACGGGGCTTGGTTGCGAAGATATCAACATCCAAAGCAAGTCAAATGCAATTGGGTGGAAAATCATGCGAATTATTTTGAATTGAAATATCTCAAGAACCAGATACCGCAGATACTTTTTGTCTTCAGGGGCGAATAGGCATTGAACAGACCATTCTTTTGTTGTATATATATCGATGGGTTTGGGGAACATTGTTGAAAATGTAATTTTTTTGCAAGGGTTAGCCTTGATTTTTTTCTAAAATGTCGAAAAAAGTGAGGTCAAGAATTGTACACCAAGTTGTACACCAATGGAAAGGTCTGTGAAAACTGTTTCGAGCACTGGCAGCCACAGAATTTTACGGGGCTTGGTTGCGGAGATATCAATATCCAAAGCAAGTCAAATGCAGTTGGGTGGAAAATCATGCGAATAACTTTGAATTGAAATATCTCATAAAACCAGATACCGCAGATACTTTCTGTCCTCCGCTGCGAATAGGCATTGAACAGACCTTTCTATCGATGTATATACCGATGGGCTTGGGGATCATTGTTGAAAATGTAATTTTTTTGCAAGGGGTTAGCCTTAATATTTTCTAAAATGTCGAAAAAAATTGAAGTCAAGAATTGTACAACAAGTTGTACACCAATGAAAAGGTCTGTGAAAACCCTTTCGAGCATTAGGCATTGAACAGACCTTTCTATGGATGTATATATCGATGGGTTTGGTTAACATTGTTGAAAATGTAATTTTTTTTGCAATGGGTTAGCCTTGATTTTTTTCTAAAATGTCGAAAAATGTGAAGTCAAGAATTGTACAACAAGTTGTGCACCAATGGAAAAGTCTGTGAAATCCCTTTCGAGTGTTGGCAGTCGTAGAATTTTACGGGGTTAGGTTGCGGAGATATCAATATCCAAAGCAAGTCAAATGCAGTTGGGTGAAAAATCATGCGAAAAAAACTTTGAATTGAAATATCTCAAGAACCAGATACCGCAGATACTTTCTGTCCTCAGCTGCGAATAGGCATTGAACAGACCTTTCTGTGGATGTATATATCGATGGGCTTGGGGAACATAGTTGAAAATGTAATTTTTTTTGCAAGGGGTTAGCCTTGATATTTTCTAAAATGTCGAAAAAAGTGAGGTCAAGAATTGTGCAACAAGTTCTACGCCAATGGAAAGGTCTGTGAAAACTGTTTCGAGCACTGGCAGCCGCAGAAATATAACGGGGCTTTGTTGCGAAGATATCAACATCAAAAGCAAGTCAAATGCAGTTGGGTGGAAAATCATGCGAATAACTTTTAATTGAAATATCTCAAGAACCAGATACCGCAGATACTTTTTGTCTTCAGCTGCGAATAGGCATTGAACAGACCTTTCTATGGATGTTTATATCCATGAGTTTGGGGAACATTGTTGAAAATGTATTTTTTTTTTGCAAGGGGTTAAACTTGATTTTTTTCTAAAATGTTGAAATAACTGAAGTCAAGTATTGTACAACAAGTTGTACACCAATGGAAAAGTCTGTGAAATCCCTTTCGAGTGTTGGCAGTCGTAGAATTTTACGGGGCTTGGTTGCGAAGATATCAACATCCAAAGCAAGTCAAATGCAATTGGGTGGAAAATCATGCGAATTATTTTGAATTGAAATATCTCAAGAACCAGATACCGCAGATACTTTTTGTCTTCAGGGGCGAATAGGCATTGAACAGACCATTCTTTTGTTGTATATATATCGATGGGTTTGGGGAACATTGTTGAAAATGTAATTTTTTTGCAAGGGGTTAGCCTTGATTTTTTTCTAAAATGTCGAAAAAAGTGAGGTCAAGAATTGTACACCAAGTTGTACACCAATGGAAAGGTCTGTGAAAACTGTTTCGAGCACTGGCAGCCACAGAATTTTACGGGGCTTGGTTGCGGAGATATCAATATCCAAAGCAAGTCAAATGCAGTTGGGTGGAAAATCATGCGAATAACTTTGAATTGAAATATCTCAAGAACCAGATACCGCAGATACTTTTTGTCTTCAGCTGCAAATATGCATTGAACAGATCTTTCTATGGATGCATATATCGATGGGTAAACATTGTTGAAAATGTAATTTTTTTCTAAAATGTCGAAAAAAGTGAGGTCAAGAATTGTACAACAAGTTGTGCACCAATGAAAAGGTCTGTGAAAACCCTTTCGAACACTGGCAGCTGCAGAATTTTACGGGGCTTGTTTGCGGAGATATCAACAACCAAAGCAAGTCAAATGCAGTTGGGTGGAAAATCATGCGAATAACTTTTAATTGAAATATCTCAAGAACCAGATACCGCAGATACTTTTGTCTTCAGCTGCGAATAGGCATTGAACAGACATTTCTATCGATGTATATACCGATGGGCTTGGGGAACATTGTTGAAAATGTAATTTTTTTTGCAAGGGGTTAGCCTTGATATTTTCTAAAATGTCGAAAAAAAGTGAAGTCAAGAATTGTACAACAAGTTGTACACCAATGAAAAGGTCTGTGAAAACCCTTTCGAGCATTAGGCATTGCACAGACCTTTCTATGGATGTATATATCGATGGGTTTGGTTAACATTGTTGAAAATGTAATTTTTTTTGCAATGGGTTAGCCTTGATTTTTTTCTAAAATGTCGAAAAATGTGAAGTCAAGAATTGTACAACAAGTTGTGCACCAATGGAAAAGTCTGTGAAATCCCTTTCGAGTATTGGCAGTCGTAGAATTTTACGGGGTTAGGTTGCGGAGATATCAACATCCAAAGCAAGTCAAATGCAGCTCTGTGGAAAATCATGCGAATAATTTTGAGTTGAAATATCTCAAGAACCAGATACCGTAGATACTTTTTGTCTTCAGGGGCGAATAGGCATTGAACAGACCATTCTTTTGTTGTATATATCGATGGGTTTGGGGAACATTGTTGAAAATGTAATTTCTTTGCAATGGGTTAGCCTTGATTTTTTTCTAAAATGTCGAAAAAATTGAAGTCAAGAATTGTACAATAAGTTGTACACCAATGGAAAAGTCTGTGAAATCCCTTTCGAGTGTTGGCATTTGAACAGACCTTTCTATGGATGTTTATATCCATGAGTTTGGGGAACATTGTTGAAAATGTAATTTTTTTGCAAGGGGTTAGCCTTGATTTTTTTCTAAAATGTCGAAAAAAGTGAGGTCAAGAATTGTACACCAAGTTGTACACCAATGGAAAGGTCTGTGAAAACTGTTTCGAGCACTGGCAGCCACAGAATTTTACGGGGCTTGGTTGCGGAGATATCAATATCCAAAGCAAGTCAAATGCAGTTGGGTGGAAAATCATGCGAATAACTTTGAATTGAAATATCTCAAGAACCAGATACCGCAGATACTTTTTGTCTTCAGCTGCAAATATGCATTGAACAGATCTTTCTATGGATGCATATATCGATGGGTAAACATTGTTGAAAATGTAATTTTTTTCTAAAATGTCGAAAAAAGTGAGGTCAAGAATTGTACAACAAGTTGTGCACCAATGAAAAGGTCTGTGAAAACCCTTTCGAACACTGGCAGCTGCAGAATTTTACGGGGCTTGTTTGCGGAGATATCAACAACCAAAGCAAGTCAAATGCAGTTGGGTGGAAAATCATGCGAATAACTTTTAATTGAAATATCTCAAGAACCAGATACCGCAGATACTTTTGTCTTCAGCTGCGAATAGGCATTGAACAGACATTTCTATCGATGTATATACCGATGGGCTTGGGGAACATTGTTGAAAATGTAATTTTTTTTGCAAGGGGTTAGCCTTGATATTTTCTAAAATGTCGAAAAAAAGTGAAGTCAAGAATTGTACAACAAGTTGTACACCAATGAAAAGGTCTGTGAAAACCCTTTCGAGCATTAGGCATTGCACAGACCTTTCTATGGATGTATATATCGATGGGTTTGGTTAACATTGTTGAAAATGTATTTTTTTTTGCAATGGGTTAGCCTTGATTTTTTTCTAAAATGTCGAAAAATGTGAAGTCAAGAATTGTACAACAAGTTGTGCACCAATGGAAAAGTCTGTGAAATCCCTTTCGAGTATTGGCAGTCGTAGAATTTTACGGGGTTAGGTTGCGGAGATATCAACATCCAAAGCAAGTCAAATGCAGCTCTGTGGAAAATCATGCGAATAATTTTGAGTTGAAATATCTCAAGAACCAGATACCGTAGATACTTTTTGTCTTCAGGGGCGAATAGGCATTGAACAGACCATTCTTTTGTTGTATATATCGATGGGTTTGGGGAACATTGTTGAAAATGTAATTTCTTTGCAATGGGTTAGCCTTGATTTTTTTCTAAAATGTCGAAAAAATTGAAGTCAAGAATTGTACAATAAGTTGTACACCAATGAAAAGGTCTGTAAAAACCCTTTCGAGCACTGGCAGCCGCAGAATTTAACGGGGCTTGGTTGCGAAGATATCAACATCAAAAGCAAGTCAAATGCAGCTCTGTGGAAAATCATGCGAATAATTTTGAGTTGAAATATCTCAAGAACCAGATACCGTAGATACTTTTTGTCTTCAGCTGCAAATAGGCATTGAACAGATCTTTCTATGGATGCATATATCGATGGGTTAACATTGTTGAAAATGTAATTTTTTTCTAAAATGTCGAAAAAGTGAGGTCAAGAATCGTGCAACAAGTTGTACACCAATGGAAAGGTCTGTGAAAACTGTTTCGAGCACTGGCAGCCGCAGAATTTTACGGGGCTTGGTTGCGGAGATATCAATATCCAAAGCAAGTCAAATGCAGTTGGGTGAAAAATCATGCGAAAAAACTTTGAATTGAAATATCTCAAGAACCAGATACCGCAGATACTTTCTGTCCTCAGCTGCGAATAGGCATTGAACAGACCTTTCTATGGATGTATATATCGATGGGCTTGGGGAACATAGTTGAAAATGTAATTTTTTTTGCAAGGGGTTAGCTTTGATATTTTCTAAAATGTCGAAAAAAGTGAGGTCAAGAATTGTGCAACAAGTTGTACACCAATGGAAAATTCTGTGAAAACTGTTTCGAGCACTGGCAGCCGCAGAAATTTAACGGGGCTTTGTTGCGAAGATATCAACATCAAAAGCAAGTCAAATGCAGTTGGGTGGAAAATCATGCGAATAACTTTGAATTGAAATATCTCAAGAACCAGAAACCGCAGATACTTTTTGTCTTCAGCTGCAAATATGCATTGAACAGATCTTTCTATGGATGCATATATCGATGGGTAAACATTGTTGAAAATGTAATTTTTTTCTAAAATGTCGAAAAAAGTGAGGTCAAGAATTGTACAACAAGTTGTGCACCAATGAAAAGGTCTGTGAAAACCCTTTCGAACACTGGCAGCCGCAGAAATTCAACGGGGCTTTTTTGCGAAGATATCAACATCAAAAGCAAGTCAAATGCAGTTGAGTGGAAAATCATGCGAATAACTTTGAATTGAAATATCTCAAGAACCAGATACCGCAGATACTTTCTTTCCTCAGCTGCGAATAGGCATTGAACAGACCTTTCTATGGATGTATATACCGATAGGCTTGGGGAACATTGTTGAAAATGTAATTTTTTTTGCAAGGGGTTAGCCTTGATATTTTCTAAAATGTCGAAAAAAAAGTGAAGTCAAGAATTGTACAACAAGTAGTACACCAATGGAAAGATCTGTGAAAACTGTTTCGAGCACTGGAAGCCTCAGAATTTTACGGGGCTTGTTTGCGGAGATATCAACATCCAAAGCAAGTCAAATGCAGTTGGGTGTAAAATCATGCGAATAACTTTTATACCGTAGATACTTTTTGTCTTCAGCTGCGAATAGGCATTGAACAGACCTTTCTATGGATGTTTATATCCATGAGTTTGGGGAACATTGTTGAAAATGTATTTTTTTTTGCAAGGGGTTAAACTTGATTTTTTTCTAAAATGTTGAAATAACTGAAGTCAAGTATTGTTCAACAAGTTGTACACCAATGGAAAAGTCTGTGAAATCCCTTTCGAGTGTTGGCAGTCGTAGAAGTTTACGGGGCTTGGTTGCGAAGATATCAGCATCCAAAGCAAGTCAAATGCAATTGGGTGGAAAATCATGCGAATTATTTTGAATTGAAATATCTCAAGAACCAGATACCGCAGATACTTTTTGTCTTCAGGGGCGAATAGGCATTGAACAGACCATTCTTTTGTTGTGTATATCGATGGGTTTGGGGAACATTGTTGAAAATGTAATTTTTTTGCAAGGGGTTAGCCTTGATTTTTTTCTAAAATGTCGAAAAAAGTGAGGTCAAGAATTGTACACCAAGTTGTACACCAATGGAAAGGTCTGTGAAAACTGTTTCGAGCACTGGCAGCCGCAGAATTTTACGGGGCTTGGTTGCGGAGATATCAATATCCAAAGCAAGTCAAATGCAGTTGGGTGGAAAATCATGCGAATAACTTTGAATTGAAATATCTCAAGAACCAGATACCGCAGATAATTTTTGTCTTCAGCTGCAAATATGCATTGAACAGATCTTTCTATGGATGCATATATCGATGGGTAAACATTGTTGAAAATGTAATTTTTTTCTAAAATGTCGAAAAAAGTGAGGTCAGGAATTGTACAACAAGTTGTGCACCAATGAAAAGGTCTGTGAAAACCCTTTCGAACACTGGCAGCTGCAGAATTTTACGGGGCTAGTTCGCGGAGATATCAACAACCAAAGCAAGTCAAATGCAGTTGGGTGGAAAATCATACGAATAACTTTTAATTGAAATATCTCAAGAACCAGATACCGCAGATACTTTTGTCTTCAGCTGCGAATAGGCATTGAACAGACCTTTCTATCGATGTATATACCGATGGGCTTGGGGAACATTGTTGAAAATGTAATTTTTTTTGCAAGGGGTTAGCCTTGATATTTTCTAAAATGTCGAAAAAAAGTGAAGTCAAGAATTGTACAACAAGTTGTACACCAATGAAAAGGTCTGTGAAAACCCTTTCGAGCATTAGGCATTGAACAGACCTTTCTATGGATGTATATATCGATGGGTTTGGTTAACATTGTTGAAAATGTAATTTTTTTTGCAATGGGTTAGCCTAGATTTTTTTCTAAAATGTCGAAAAATGTGAAGTCAAGAATTGTACAACAAGTTG
Source organism: Philhelius pedissequus (assembly GCA_910595825.1). Lineage (NCBI taxonomy): Eukaryota > Metazoa > Arthropoda > Insecta > Diptera > Syrphidae > Philhelius > Philhelius pedissequus. Next base: position 43,228,291 of record OU343163.1, read on the forward strand.
TGCACCAATGGAAAAGTCTGTGAAATCCCTTTCGAGTGTTGGCAGTCGTAGAATTTTACGGGGTTAGGTTGCGGAGATATCAACATCCAAAGCAAGTCAAATGCAGTTGGGTGGAAAACCATGCGAATAAATTTGAATTGAAATATCTCAAGAACCAGAAACCGCAGATACTTTTTGTCTTCAGCTGCGAATAGGCATTGAACAGATCTTTCTATGGATGCATATATCGATGGGTCTAGTTAACATTGTTGAAAATGTAATTTTTTTCTAAAATGTCGAAAAATTGTGCAACAAGTTGTACACCAATGGAAAGGTCTGTGAAAACTGTTTCGAGGACTAGCAGCCGCAGAATTTTACGGGGCTTGTTTGCGGAGATATCAACATCCAAAGGAAGTCAAATGCAGTTGGGTGGAAAATCATGCGAATAACTTTGAATTGAAATATCTCATAAAACCAGATACCGCAGATACTTTCTGTCCTCAGCTGCGAATAGGCATTGAACAGACCTTTCTATCGATGTATATACCGATGGGCTTGGGGAACATTGTTGAAAATGTAATTTTTTTTGCAAGGGGTTAGCCTTAATATTTTCTAAAATGTCGAAAAAAAGTGAAGTCAAGAATTGTACAACAAGTTGTACACCAATGAAAAGGGTCTGTGAAAACCCTTTCGAGCATTAGGCATTGAACAGACCTTTCTATGGATGTATATATCGATGGGTTTGGTTAACATTGTTGAAAATGTAATTTTTTTTTGCAATGGGTTAGCCTTGATTTTTTTCTAAAATGTCGAAAAATGTGAAGTCAAGAATTGTACAACAAGTTGTGCACCAATGGAAAAGTCTGTGAAATCCCTTTCGAGTGTTGGCAGTCGTAGAATTTTACGGGGTTAGGTTGCGGAGATATCAACATCCAAAGCAAGTCAAATGCAGTTGGGTGGAAAACCATGCGAATAAATTTGAATTGAAATATCTCAAGAACCAGAAACCGCAGATACTTTTTGTCTTCAGGGGCGAATAGGCATTGGAACAGACCATTCTTTTGTTGTATATATCGATGGGTTTGGGAACATTGTTGAAAATGTAATTTCTTTGCAAGGGGTTAGCCTTGATTTTTTTCTAAAATGTCGAAAAATTTGAAGTCAAGAATTGTACAATAAGTTGTACACCAATGAAAAGGTCTGTAAAAACCCTTTCGAGCACTGGCAGCCGCAGAATTTAACGGGTCTTGGTTGCGAAGCTATCAACATCAAAAGCAAGTCAAATGCAGCTGGGTGGAAAATCATGCGAATAATTTTGAGTTGAAATATCTCAAGACCCAGATACCGTAGATAGTTTTTGTCTTCAGCTGCGAATAGGCATTGAACAGATCTTTCTATGGATGCATATATCGATGGGTTAACATTGTTGAAAATGTAATTTTTTTCTAAAATGTCGAAAAAAGTGAGGTCTAGAATTGTGCAACAAGTTGTACACCAATGGAAAGGTCTGTGAAAACTGTTTCGAGCACTGGCAGCCGCAGAATTTTACGGGGCTTGGTTGCGGAGATATCAATATCCAAAGCAAGTCAAATGCAGTTGGGTGAAAAATCATGCGAAAAAACTTTGAATTGAAATATCTCAAGAACCAGATACCGCAGATACTTTCTGTCCTCAGCTGCGAATAGGCATTGAACAGACCTTTCTATGGATGTATATATCGATGGGCTTGGGGAACATAGTTGAAAATGTAATTTTTTTGCAAGGGGTTAGCCTTGATATTTTCTAAAATGTCGAAAAAAGTGAAGTCAAGAATTGTACAACAAGTTGTGCACCAATGAAAAGGTCTGTGAAAACCCTTTCGAACACTGGCAGCCGCAGAAATTTGACGGGGCTTTGTTGCGAAGATATCAACATCAAAAGCAAGTCAAATGCAGTTGGGTGGAAAATCATGCGAATAACTTTGAATTGAAATATCTCATAAAACCAGATACCGCAGATACTTTTTGTCTTCAGGGGCGAATAGGCATTGAACAGACCATTCTTTTGTTGTATATATCGATGGGTTTGGGGAACATTGTTGAAAATGTAATTTTTTTGCAAGGGGTTAGCCTTGATTTTTTTCTAAAATGTCGAAAAATTTGAAGTCAAGATGGGTTTGGGGAACATTGTTGAAAATGTAATTTTTTTGCAAGGGGTTAGCCTTGATTTTTTTCTAAAATGTCGAAAAATTTGAAGTCAAGAATTGTACAATAAGTTGTACACCAATGAAAAGGTCTGTAAAAACCCTTTCGAGCACTGGCAGCCGCAGAATTTAACGGGGCTTGGTTGCGAAGCTATCAACATCAAAAGCAAGTCAAATGCAGCTGGGTGGAAAATCATGCGAATAAATTTGAATTGAAATATCTCAAGAACCAGATACCGCAGATACTTTTTGTCTTCAGCTGCAAATATGCATTGAACAGATCTTTCTATGGATGCATATATCGATGGGTAAACATTGTTGAAAATGTAATTTTTTTCTAAAATGTCGAAAAAAGTGAGGTCAAGAATTGTACAACAAGTTGTGCACCAATGAAAAGGTCTGTGAAAACCCTTTCGAACACTGGCAGCCGCAGAAATTCAACGGGGCTTTGTTGCGAAGATATCAACATCAAAAGCAAGTCAAATGCAGTTGAGTGGAAAATCATGCGAATAACTTTGAATCGAGATATTTCAAGAACCAGATACCGCAGATACTTTTTGTCTTCAGCTGCGAATAGGCATTGAACAGACCTTTCTATGGATGTATATATCGATGGGTTTGGTTAAAATTGTTGAAAATGTATTTTTTTTTGTTACACCAATGGAAACGTCTGTGAAAACTGTTTCGAGGACTGGCAGCCGCAGAATTTTACGGGGCTTGGTTGCGGAGATATCAACATCCAAATCAAGTCAAATGCAGTTGGGTGGAAAATCATGCGAATAATTTTGAATTGAAATATCTCAAGAACCAGATACCGCAGATACTTTCTTTCCTCAGCTGCGAATAGGCATTGAACAGACCTTTCTATGGATGTATATACCGATAGGCTTGGGGAACATTGTTGAAAATGTAATTTTTTTTGCAAGGGGTTAGCCTTGATATTTTCTAAAATGTCGAAAAAAAAGTGAAGTCAAGAATTGTACAACAAGTAGTACACCAATGGAAAGATCTGTGAAAACTGTTTCGAGCACTAGAAGCCTCAGAATTTTACGGGGCTTGTTTGCGGAGATATCAACATCCAAAGCAAGTCAAATGCAGTTGGGTGGAAAATCATGCGAATAACTTTTAATTGAAATATCTCAAGAACCAGATACCGCAGATACTTTTTGTCTTCAGCTGCGAATAGGCATTGAACAGACCTTTCTATGGATGTTTATATCCATGAGTTTGGGGAACATTGTTGAAAATGTATTTTTTTTGCAAGGGGTTAAACTTGATTTTTTTCTAAAATGTTGAAATAACTGAAGTCAAGTATTGTACAACAAGTTGTACACCAATGGAAAAGTCTGTGAAATCCCTTTCGAGTGTTGGCAGTCGTAGAAGTTTACGGGGCTTGGTTGCGAAGATATCAGCATCCAAAGCAAGTCAAATGCAATTGGGTGGAAAATCATGCGAATTATTTTGAATTGAAATATCTCAAGAACCAGATACCGCAGATACTTTTTGTCTTCAGGGGCGAATAGGCATTGAACAGACCATTCTTTTGTTGTATATATCGATGGGTTTGGGGAACATTGTTGAAAATGTAATTTTTTTGCAAGGGGTTAGCCTTGATTTTTTTCTAAAATGTCGAAAAAAGTGAGGTCAAGAATTGTACACCAAGTTGTACACCAATGGAAAGGTCTGTGAAAACTGTTTCGAGCACTGGCAGCCGCAGAATTTTACGGGGCTTGGTTGCGGAGATATCAACAACCAAAGCAAGTCAAATGCAGTTGGGTGGAAAATCATGCGAATAAATTTGAATTGAAATATCTCAAGAACCAGAAACCGCAGATACTTTTTGTCTTCAGGGGCGAATAGGCATTGAACAGACCATTCTTTTGTTGTATATATCGATGGGTTTGGGGAACATTGTTGAAAATGTAATTTTTTTGCAAGGGGTTAGCCTTGATTTTTTTCTAAAATGTCGAAAAATTTGAAGTCAAGAATTGTACAATAAGTTGTACACCAATGAAAAGGTCTGTAAAAACCCTTTCGAGCACTGGCAGCCGCAGAATTTAACGGGGCTTGGTTGCGAAGCTATCAACATCAAAAGCAAGTCAAATGCAGCTGGGTGGAAAATCATGCGAATAATTTTGAGTTGAAATATCTCAAGACCCAGATACCGTAGATAGTTTTTGTCTTCAGCTGCAAATAGGCATTGAACAGATCTTTCTATGGATGCATATATCGATGGGTTAACATTGTTGAAAATGTAATTTTTTTCTAAAATGTCGAAAAAAGTGAGGTCTAGAATTGTGCAACAAGTTGTACACCAATGGAAAGGTCTGTGAAAACTGTTTCGAGCACTGGCAGCCGCAGAATTTTACGGGGCTTGGTTGCGGAGATATCAATATCCAAAGCAAGTCAAATGCAGTTGGGTGAAAAATCATGCGAAAAAACTTTGAATTGAAATATCTCAAGAACCAGATACCGCAGATACTTTCTGTCCTCAGCTGCGAATAGGCATTGAACAGACCTTTCTATGGATGTATATATCGATGGGCTTGGGGAACATAGTTGAAAATGTAATTTTTTTGCAAGGGGTTAGCCTTGATATTTTCTAAAATGTCGAAAAAAGTGAAGTCAAGAATTGTACAACAAGTTGTGCACCAATGAAAAGGTCTGTGAAAACCCTTTCGAACACTGGCAGCCGCAGAAATTTGACGGGGCTTTGTTGCGAAGATATCAACATCAAAAGCAAGTCAAATGCAGTTGGGTGGAAAATCATGCGAATAACTTTGAATTGAAATATCTCATAAAACCAGATACCGCAGATACTTTTTGTCTTCAGGGGCGAATAGGCATTGAACAGACCATTCTTTTGTTGTATATATCGATGGGTTTGGGGAACATTGTCGAAAATGTAATTTTTTTGCAAGGGGTTAGCCTTGATTTTTTTCTAAAATGTCGAAAAATTTGAAGTCAAGATGGGTTTGGGGAACATTGTTGAAAATGTAATTTTTTTGCAAGGGGTTAGCCTTGATTTTTTTCTAAAATGTCGAAAAATTTGAAGTCAAGAATTGTACAATAAGTTGTACACCAATGAAAAGGTCTGTAAAAACCCTTTCGAGCACTGGCAGCCGCAGAATTTAACGGGGCTTGGTTGCGAAGCTATCAACATCAAAAGCAAGTCAAATGCAGCTGGGTGGAAAATCATGCGAATAATTTTGAGTTGAAATATCTCAAGACCCAGATACCGTAGATAGTTTTTGTCTTCAGCTGCAAATAGGCATTGAACAGATCTTTCTATGGATGCATATATCGATGGGTTAACATTGTTGAAAATGTAATTTTTTTCTAAAATGTCGAAAAAAGTGAGGTCTAGAATTGTGCAACAAGTTGTACACCAATGGAAAGGTCTGTGAAAACTGTTTCGAGCACTGGCAGCCGCAGAATTTTACGGGGCTTGGTTGCGGAGATGTCAATATCCAAAGCAAGTCAAATGCAGTTGGGTGGAAAATCATGCGAATAACTTTGAATTGAAATATCTCAAGAACCAGATACCGCAGATACTTTTTGTCTTCAGCTGCGAATAGGCATTGAACAGATCTTTCTATGGATGCATATATCGATGGGTTTGGTTAACATTGTTGAAAATGTAATTTTTTTCTAAAATGTCGAAAAAAGCGAAGTCAAGAATTGTACAAAAAGGTGTACACCAATGGAAATGTCTGTGAAAACTGTTTCGAGGACTGGCAGCCGCAGAATTTTACGGGGATTGGTTGCGGAGATATCAACATCCAAAGCAAGTCAAATGCAGTTGGGTGGAAAATCATGTGAATAATTTTGAATTGAAATATCTCAAGAACCAGATACCGCAGATACTTTTTGTCTTCAGCTGCGAATAGGCATTGAACAGACCTTTCTATGGATGTTTATATCCATAAGTTTGGGGAACATTGTTGAAAATGTAATTTTTTTTTGCAAGGGGTTAAACTTGATTTTTTTCTAAAATGTTGAAAAAGCTGAAGTCAAGTATTGTACAAGTTGTACACATGGAAAGGACTGTGAAATCCCTTTCGAGTACTGGCAGCCGCAGAATTTTACGGGGCTTGGTTGTGGAGATATCAATATCCAAAACAAGTCAAATGCAGTTGGGTGGAATATCATGCGAATAACTTTGAATTGAAATATCTCAAGAGCCAGATGCCACAGATACTTTTTGTCAAACTATCAAAACTTGACAACCAACTATCACCTTAACTTGACCCCAGACATCAAAACGACAGTATACTAATCGAGCGATCGCTTTTAACTTATGCTATACGGAACAGGGTATCGTCGAAACCACAATTCAAAAATTGACAATCAACCTTAGACAATGGATTCCAACTCAGGTTAAACTTTTCGACGCGTCAACAAAACACGATTGCGTTTTGTGGCCCGTTTGTATTTTATTTCAAAAAGCGATTCGCTTTCCCTCGGCCATTTCATAGAAAGCGAAACGACTTTTCAGAATGTATTGCTCCCCATCGGTAATTTCGTTTCCTACGGAATATTTTATTCTGTCGAACAAAAACGACAGCAACATTCCCAGGGAAAGTTTATTACTACTAAAAACCGAGCTAATTTTTTGAGCATCATTCACGTTCCCAAGATTCGAATTGAAGCAAAATTATTAGGGAAATCGCGATAACCACCATTTATATTCTGAAAGCAAATTGCCGTACGAGTGGCAAATTTGGGGCGACTTATAATAAAGTTTAGGTAAATACTGAATACAATGAAAACAATTATAAGCTGAAAATTAAAATTTGGAACGATCATGTTAGCTTTTGAAAATAACAGAAAGCAAACCGGTTTCAATGCTGTTCACGGCTTTTTTGGTATCGGCCTTGTTTGTGATGCAAAGGTTGTTTTTATTTTCGCAGCTCATGCAATAAGATAAGAAACGGTGTTTAATAGTAAGAAAAACAGCAATTATTTTATACAATTACTTAATGGCTGTTTTTAGAAAAATATATCCAAAATCAAATGACAATAAAATATTAAACGAATCATTAAATGACCTGACTCCTTTATTAATACACTAAATATTTTTTTTTAGTTTCTTTTACAATAATAATCTGGAAAATACACACATAGTTAATAATATTTTTTGTGTACAATATATTTGCATATTATAAATACCTTTTTTGTGTAAACACAGTACAATTACATTTTCTTTTTAATTCAATGTAATATTGAAGAAAAATATTAATTTTTAAATTATAAAAAAAAATTATTATAATAATTGTGAAAAAAAAACTAACTTAAAAAAAATCAGTGGCAGGATCTACAGAGAACAACATAATTATAATAAGGGAGGATTTGCAATGCCATTTATACACCTCTTACAAAAATAATACATTTTTCTCAAGGATAATTTTAAATATTTGAACATATAAGTAGGTAGGATGTAGTAAATAATTATGAGTGGTACTTATTTTTTTGGAAAATTTGTTTGTTTTTTTTTCTTCAATTTCTGATAAATAAAAATAGCATTAGATATAATTACTATTATTCTTTTAAGTTACATTCTGATGCGTCTTTTTTGTTATTTGTTGTCTCCCTAAATATATCCAGTCCTATATTTCGAAGTTTTTGAGTGTGAAAAGGTATTCTTGATAGTGCTGTACGGTAGTGGTCTACTTCGAAATTCCCCACTTCCTGCACAGTCGACCTCTGAATAAAATTCGTCTCAGTACGGTGCATAGCGACGTCCAGGAGGTGACGGACCTCTTATTCCACGTGACAACATGCGATCGTCGAATGAATCTCTACTAAAGTCTTCATAGCTTCTGCAAAATAAAAAGAAAATCATAAAATATGTACTTAGAAATACCTACAAATAAACATCTCTTACCCATAACGACCTAATCCATTGCTACTTCTGGTTGGCGGTGGTGGTGATCTACGGCTAAACATTGAGTCATATCCACGTGAAATGCTACTTCCTCTTAAGCTACCGCTCAAGGTTGGCGGCAATGGCATTGGTTCGCGGCGTGATAGCGGTGGTGGTGGAAAATCACGCATGCGCGAACTCTGATAGCGTCTCTCGAAAAGATCGCGGCTGTCATCGAAACGCCTTTCATAATAGTCATAATCCTGTTCAAACAACAATTTCGATTTCAATGAATCGGAGCTCTGCACAAGGGTAATTAAAATGTTTTATTTGTTAAGTGTGGCAAAATTATAACAACAAAAATGTATAAATTGTCTTAGTGTTTCATTAAAATTATTTATTTTGAGTAATTGTTTAGTAGGTATAATATTTTATCAATTTGTATTCTTTGTAAAAAAAAAAATAATAATCAACTGATATTTAATTACAGTGCTGGTAAAAAAAATACCAACAACAAAAAACATCAAAACAATTTTTGTTAGCGGTTATTATTTACGCGGACGGACGATGTTGCTATAGCAGTATCAGTAAAGAATCCTAATATCTTAAAAGAACTTTTACAGAATACTCTTAATAAGCTGGGCAGATTGACTTGGTCTACGTTGTAAACCCTCACAAAACTTATCTTGTCCTCTTCTATAAAAGGGTGGCAATGACGCAGTGGATAAAGTGCTTGATTGCTAACTTAGACGTGTGGTTTCGATCCCCACGCTAGGCGCATACTTTTCTATACCTCCAATTTTAATTGGATGCTGCCCATGGGTTAAAATCAGTCAGTCAATACCTGGTTCTCAAATCCATTGTGCCAAACTAGTGCCGTGCAATTCAGGTTGCATTTAAAAGACCTTAGGTCTTACAGGCATATAGTTATATTATAAAAAACGGCATTCTACTAAAATTTTCAAACGACGCAAAACACCTGTGCCTTATTTTGGATAAGAAATTAAGTTGGACACCTAATATACAGACATGGACAAAATAATAGGAACACTCTTTACTTTTAGGTAATACTGTATCTTGCACATTAGTTAGGCGAACGTGTGAACAAATTGGTGCGTTATTGTAACGGTTTATATATTGTCAATGATTTTGTGAATAAACAAAAGGTATTGGCAATATTATGCACTTAGTAGATTGCACATAAACTACAGAATATTGGTAAAAAAAATAGGAACATTTGAATAAAAGCTCAAAAACATTTGTTTATTAGCTTAAAGAAGTCAAGGTTTTTGGCGAGATTTTTTATCTGAGAATAATTTTGAAATTTTAAGCACATTTTTGTAGGTATGCCACTTAGAAATGGGAAGAGCTAAGAACTGCCCTGATGATCAATGCGAAACCATTTTAATAAAAAAAAATACACGCCCAGAAGCGGATCTGTTTTGCCAAAATGCATCACATGAAAGACGAACCACTTCAGGCCAAGAAGCAGTGGAGGAATGTGCTTTGGAGCGACGAAACGAAAATAAATTTATTCGGAATGGATGGGAAACAGTTTGTTCGTCATCCAAAGTCCGAGGCCTATAATCCGTGGTAAACAAAACCAACCGTGAAGCATGGAGGTGGCAGCATAATGTTATGGGGTTGTTTCTCTTGGTGGGGTGTTGGTCCAATATTCGTGATAGACGAATATGACAAAGGAGTCGTATGTGGACATACTTGAAAATGTTATTCTTTCGTGGGCTGAGGAAAATATGCCACTTAAATGGCTTTTCCAGCAAGACAACGACCCTAAGCATACGGCAAAGTCATCAAATCTCTGGTTTCGGCGAAACAAATTGTACGTTATGGAGTGGTCTTCTCAATCACCGGACCTTAATCCTATTTTGAGAACATCTGGAATGAGCTGAATATTGAGGTTAGTAAGCATGAACCTTCCGCCAAAACGAATCTCCGGAAAATTGTCCAGAAGTGTAGTATTCGCTTCCACAAGATTTAAAAAATAAAATATTAAATATTCTTTGCTAATAAATAACAAAAATGCATTGGTTATCAAAATGTCTTGTTTTTTGTTAAATACATCAAGTGTTTCTATTTTTATGACCAGTTTTTTGGGAGGCTTAAATCAAACGGACTACACAAATTTGCAAACCCCATTTAGTTTCCAAAAAAATTTTATATAAAATAGATCAACAACATACTTACAACTAATATGTAACACTAATATTTTTTAATATTTGCTTGGTATAAGTACTACACAATATTACCAAAAATTAGGGCGTGTTCCTATTATTTTGTCCATATTTGTAAAGAAGTGCATTGGTGGAGGCGTGTACTCATACAAACTTAATTTATGTCTCTTCCTTTGTCTTCCTGACCACTGTATCGTATTTCAGGCAGAACTTTTGTCAATTGAAAGTTTAATCTTGGCTTAAGGAAAACGTGATAACGACTTCAGATATCCGCATCTTTTCAGATAAGCTGCTTTAAAATCTCTGGATTCCTTCTCTAAAAACAACCCTAAACTGTCGATCATCTCTTAAAGAAATTGCTCAGCAGTTCAATATTCACCTTTGCTGGGCTAAGGTGGAACACCCTTACCTATTCTACCAGAGAGGGTAGATATCGGTATACCTATAGCTAGCTACATGTAAACTTTTGCTGAGGCACGATGCTATAAGGAAAACAATCGTTAAGTGGAACACCATCACCACTAGACTGTCAACTAATCAGATCTGGCCAGTGCTGGATCTGAAGCGATCTAAGCGTTTATATTTAATTAAATGAGCTCCATAACTAGTGTCATAACCCGACAATCTCTTAAGCTGCGCGTACAGTGGTGCGGCAAAGCGACGCGAGAAGCAACTTCCAATTAGAAAGGATGAAATAAAAAACAATATAAGCACTGAAATTAAATAGTTTGATTTTTTTTACTTGACGTTTAAGTCAAAACAAACAATTCTCGCACAAAATCGCTTGAAAGGTGGTCAGAAGAGTTTGTGAGCGAGATGCTTGCGATAGGTATGTGTGAAACTCGCATCAAATATCATTTCACTGTGTGTACGTATATAAGAATAAATGTATATCGCATTGCTTTGACGCACCACCGTACGTGCAGCCTTATAGACAAGCATGCATCGCCGATAGGAATATTCGCAAATGATTTTTGCAGAAGTTGTTGAACAAAATTTAAAGGCGAATAGCCTCAGAAAAATCACTATTTTAACTGCTAAAAATTCAACAAAACGTATGAATTTCGCAAAATGACATTTGCAAGGGCCAGTAGAGAGATGGAGGAACATTTTATGGACGCATGAGAGTAAACTTGTAATGATTGGTGGTGGCAAATGTTCTCGTTCTTGCATTAGGAGGTTTCCAAATGCAGAATAAAACCCTAAGCTTTAGGGCTAATCAGCCCTATCACGAGTTACATCGTAATTGAAAAGTTTTACAAATTTAAGAAAAAAGTTATCGCAGGATCCGTTCTAAATATCAATTTGTATGAGCTGACAGTTTTTGTATGAGCTGTGACAGTTTTTCGTAACAAGTTTGCTATTACGATGTAATTCATGATTGGGCTGAATATAATACACCCATCATGGATCAACACGTCTATGTCGATATTCTTGAGAAAGGGAAGGTTCCTTATGTAGAAGAGCAAATGCCGTTTTTATGGATTTTGCAGCAAGACAATGTCCACCAACATACCAACAAGAAAGCTTAAAAGTGGTATGAGGATTATTCGGTAAATGTTATGGAGTGGTCAACCGATCTTAATCCAATTGAGAATCTATTGCCTGATGTCAAAAACCCGACAACAAATGAACCAAAAGGTCAAAACGATTTGATCAATTCAATGGCAAAGATGTTGCGAAGTCGTTATATCACCAACAAAGCATATGCTAATTTCAGCTCATTAATATTTATACAATTGAAATCTTTAACTTTGCCTCGTTTTTAATTACACAATGAAATTTTAGTGATATTTTTTTCAAGTTTTTTTAGTAAAAACTTGTGAATCGCGCGTAAGAGTACAGAAAAACTAAGCAAACATAATTTGTTGGTGTTTGTTAAATGTCAAAGATAAAAAATAGTAATTTGGTGTTACTACATTAGTGATATTTTCTTTTTAGTCTACTATTATACATAATAATGTTTTAACATCGTACAAAATCATCTAAAAATTATGCGTATGCTTCTTATCATGTTGGTATTTTTTTGTACCGCAGCTGCATGTACTTCTTAGTTTTCCTGTTTTTAAAAAAGCAAAAACACCTATCAATGCATATTGGCAATATTTGACCATTTAAGCAACAACTGTGCTTAAGCTATTTTAACTTCTTTCTAAAGTGATGTTTTTCGCTTTCAAACCGGAAATTTCTGTACTAATAATCTTTTTAATGTGTTTTTTAATTTGGTTTTCTAAATTTGTTAAAAAAATGTGTGTACATGCAATAAAATTTTGTTGAAATGTATGTCATTTTGAAAAAAAATTCTGTTTACTAGTAAGGCGTTTTCGAAAACTCTAATTTGCAAGTCCAACTGTTTAGACTCTAGCTTAATTGTACACTGAACGTACAGATGCTCAATCCGAGGGATATCTCATCGCAATTTTTTTGTAAATGAAACTAATGTGGTTTTCCATTGGTAAAATAAATTAATTTATCTTATCCGGGATATACACTGTTCAGATGCATGTCAGGCATATGAGAGTGTATTCTTTGATTGAACAAAAACCAAAACGTTTTGATTTTGCTTCAAGCACACAAAATGCATACGTGAGTAATTTTCCCGAATACACTCTCATATGCATGACGTGCATGACAGTGTAGCTGCGTTTTATTATCTACGGGTCTGGGTTATGTTTTAACACGTATTACAAAAACAACACGAGATCCAGGTTTCTATCGGGGTTTCTATATGGGTTTGCACATATTAGTATTAAATTCGGCAAACCGAGTGTACATGTTGGTACATAACCCAGATCGTTTTATTTTTACGGGGTGAACCATATGGGTTATTGGCGATAATAAAACACGGCTTGTATATTCCGCATTACGTCTATATCTGTCAAAGCAGTTAGTTTCCGCTTTTTTATGTACCATTGGTCATAATAAATTGATTTATTTTTGAATCTAGATTTCTCGGCAGATTTACCCCTCATTGTACTACTACGATTACATTTGTTTTGTCAAAATATGAACATTTTGTTCATATATTTATTGACATTTGACATATTTTTGTGTTGCGCTGGACTCATTAAAACGATTCTCAAGAAGTAATCGTGTTATTCCCAACAAAAACACGATGCTAAAAATCATCAATATTAATTTCATTCATCTTAAATGTTTCTTTTCTTGAAAAAAATAAATATTCAAAAATCTTTTGCTCACTGATCAAAACTTTAGCAAAAATAAAAAATTTAGACAGTTACACCGATAGCCTGTTCAGTTTACAGACATGATACTGCAAAAATACAATAAGAGACGAAATCAAATCTGAAGTATCGTTCCATTGGGCTAGAAAAAAATCAAAATCTCGATTGAAATCTGGTCTTGCCAATGAAAAACCACATAACAATGGTCTGACAGTGATAGATTTATGTATTTTTCCATTGATAAATCCAGATTTTGATATTTTTAGAGCCCAATGGAACATGATTTCAGATTTGATTTTTTTTGTTATTGTGTTTGTGTGGTGTCTCTGAAATTGCTGTCGTGTAGCTGTCAAATTTTAATTTTAGATTAATTGGAAAATAAAATTTATGAAATTGGTTTGGATGATTTTACAACATCTTCACGAATGATAAAGGACATGTTATTGTTGGAAACAACATGATAATGGTCTGATCCATATTCTTTTAGAGAAAAAATTGGCAGCTTATCAAATTTTGAAGTATGGATGAAATTCTCTGATAAAGAAATTTAAAAGTGCGAAAAAAACACTGGAAGGGTTTGAGTAAAATTTGATTACCAATTTGTAAACGTCACAACAAATTTGGTTTTGTATGTATATATACAGTGACTCTCTCCTTACGGCAACCTCCCATAACCGGACAACTCTAATAACCGGACAGATTTCAAAGAACGGAAATAAATATACGATTGTTCATATGTATATTGTGTTTCTTTATTTATTCCGGAAAAGGAATAGAGTGGATGGAAAATACGTAATGTTTATTCAGAATGGAATGAATAAAGAAGAAAATTAAATATTATTGATTTATTATTTAATGAAAACTTAAATTTAATTGTTGTTTATATATTTATTTCAATAATTAAAATATAAAACAAATGTGTGGTCATCCATTTTGTTTCTTTGGCTGGTGTCATTTTGACACACATGAAGGGTATATTCCGAGAACATTCTTTTCATTTCGGAATAAAAAGAACGCATTCCAAACGTCCCGAAATGAATAAAGAAACAACAAAATAGTTTATCCGGAACATTCCGTGGAATTAAGAAACGCAAAAATGGTATTGCGAATATTCTGGGCATTCCAGAATGAATAAAGAAACAAACTCATAAAAAGTTCTCCTATAAACGGACGCACTCATACCCGGACAAAACACATTTAATTACGTTCGTATCAGCAAACGGGCCTAAGATGTCTAAAGTTTTACTTAGTTTGTTATGTTTTGCTTTTTAATCTGAGAAAACACTGGCACTAGCTACAAAAATTTAAGAAGCGGCCCAATTTAACATTTTGGAAAATTTCTGAGGAAGCAGCATATGTTGACTAAGCCGTTGTTGTTAGCTTCATAGGTCTTATTGCTGGCTACGAGAGTAGACATTTTTAATGCAGATGTAACAGGACTTTTTTTCGAAATCTTCCTGATAAAACATTTGCGTTGAAAGATGAAAAGTGCCCAGGTGGTAAAATGGCTAAGGAAAGACTCACAATTTTGCATTATGTTAACATGGCCGGTGAAAAAGCAAGGTTATTGGTTACTGGCAATTAATTTAAATAATTTAGCAGTAACTTGGCGATTGAATAAAAAATCTTCTATGACATGTGAATGAATGTAGTCATGGACGGAACAATTCATTTGGGCTTGCTTGGCAACAGTTACCACACTAGGGCCCAACACAATACCGATCTGTATTGTGTTAGAACTTCCAAACATGTTTGCTTTGCTCGCAGGGACAGGGGCAATGGGTGATATGACCGTAACTGAACATTATACTGTCAGGTTTGAAGGTCCGTGTATTAAGCAAGTATGAACCTGTTTGGGTTACGGATCCTAAACCGCACCAGTCTTAGCGGCACCAATTCAAGGAAGAATAAAATACATTGAAAATTAAACTTTATACCTCGCCTATTGTATGTACCAGAGTTGTAAATGAATTCAATCTTTTTAGAATTTAACTCATTTGATTTATCTCCAAAGATGTGTAACTCATGAATTCACTTAAAGACTTCAACTTCAAAATATGAAGTCACCATTCATTTTGAAGTCATTGATTGGGGAATTCATTTTACTTAATTCAAAGATTCCAATCTTCTGTGATTTCAGTGAAGTCAATGAAGTCTTTTTAAAGTCATTGAAGTAATTTTGAAGTATGAAAAGTATATTAACACTTTAGATAAGCTTATACTATACGTTATTTAAAAAAAATAGTATCGCAAAGTAAAAGAAAGCAATTAAAAACAATGAGTCATGAGGGAGCATACTGAAAGAAAAGAAATAACTGTAATTTATCGTCTTGTATTTTTCATTAAAAAAAAACATAATCATAATCATTTTCTTTGTTAGATATTAAACATAACTTACTGTCGCATCTCAAGGTCTTTTACCAAAAGTAGTGAAAAAGAGCTCCAAAAATTAAAAAAAAAGTCTTAATTTTCTTTAGAATAGTGTTAAAAGAACAAAATTTCAGCATATTAGAAACGTATTCAGTTGAGTTGTACCGAATAGTAATTTTGGCCGTATACCGGATATTAGGCCCGTAGTTAGGCCGGATAGCCGAATATTCCGTGCCCGGATATCTGCCCTAATGAAAAGTATAATAGTTTGGTGGTCTAATACTCAAATCAGACCGGTACAAGTTAAACCAACTTAAACATGTTTTTTTCTTTCTCCTCCACTCCCACAAGATATTCTTACTTTTTACACTGCAAATATATGGCGCATTTGTTGTAATTAATGTGCTCACATTTCATATAATGAAATGAAGATTGAGATTGCTAGTTGAAAAGACAAGTTCATTATTGCATTCTGGGTTTAAAAAAAAATATTGCTAGTAGGGTTGTTGACATCGTATACGAAAACAAACCTAATCGTTTATTATTTATTTAAAAAGATCTTGGTTATTTTTGAATCCAAACTTTATTAACCACATCGAGTTTCTCGTTCATAAAACAAGCTCCATGTTAGGTTTCATATACGCTTTTGATTTAAATGATTCTTAAACATTAAAATGCATTTGCGTTGCTTATGTTGGGTCGATTGTTTATTTTGACACGAAATGTTAGAAGTTTATTGATTTTTTTGTTAATTATTATTAATTTTACAATAATACATAATGGATTGCAAGACAATGTTAACAACTAGTTTCGAACAACAGTGAAAAGCGACTTCTAGTCGTTGTAATCAATCCGTTTATACTTAATTTAATTAATTTAAAAAAAAAAATCAATGTAAACTTTCAATATTTCATGTTTAAATAAACAACCCCTGAAGAAGTTAGAAAAATCCAACGAAACGTAGGGTAAAAATATGAAGAAAAGTTATTTTATTTGCATACAGAAGAAAAAGACCAATATAGTCTGAAAAAACGTTTAAATATAGTCATAAAAATAATTGGTCAAATTAATAAATTAAATTAACAAATTATTAGTTATGTACTAATGTCAATAATTATTTTGTATTGTAGGTATATAACGTTTTTTATTTTCTGTTTTGAATGTATTATTAATTAGTCTAATCTGAGTATTATTGTAAACTCTAATTGATGAAAGTACATAAAATTAAAATATAAATAAATAAAAGTACCCATGAATGCAGAAAAACTAATTTTCATTCACCATAATGTGGCTGTAGAAAACGTACAATATTAAATTGCTGATATTCTATCTTTATTATAAAGGGTTATCCATTAAGCGGTTTCAAAAGTATAGGACTGGAATTCGACATCTGTCAAACAAAGTTGTTAAACCAATTTTTTTTTTTCAGTTAAAAGTCTGACATTTCCGTAAATGGATCGCTTAACTATCGCACAACGCATAAAAATTGTTAAAACCTACTACAAAAATGGTGATTCTGCCACAGCCACATATCGTACTTTAAGAGGAGATTATGGTTTACATAATCTTCCAATTACGCAAGCAATTGGCAAAAGTGTGAAGAAATTTGAAGAGACTGGATTGGTTACAGATATTGTAAGGCCTGTGCATCATCGTTTCCCTCGTACCACTGAAAATATTGCTGCTGTAAGTGAAAGTGTTGCCGAAGACGATTGAACAACTGTCACCGTCAATTCGGAGGGTTATGGTCATATGATAACCGACTTTTTGTTTGCCTGCTATTGAAGAATACGACTTGGAGAATATGTGGTTTCAACAAGACGGTGCCACATGCCACACAACTCCAGCGAATATGGCTTTATTGCAAGACATTTCCTGGCCGCGTAATTTCTCGTCGTGGCGATATCAACTGGCCACTAAGAGCATGCGATTTGACTCCGCTGGACTTTTTTTTTGTGGGGCTACTCGAAAGACCGTGTTTATGCAGATAAACCTTTAACTCTTGAGCACTTGAAAACCAACATTCGTCAAGTTATGGCTGAGATACCGCCCAATATGTGTCAAAAAGTGGTCGAAAATTACCTCAAAAGAATCGATGCTTGCGTGGTGGTCATTTAAATGATGTAGTGTTTCACACATAATGTCAACGTTCAAATTTTATAATAAAAAAGAAATATCATGAAAAAAATATTGTATATGTGTTTTATTTACGTTTATTTTTGAAACCGCAAAATGGATAATCCTTTATGAAATAAAATCAATCAGATCATAAAATTTAACATTTTGTTTTTTTTTCTTACTGAAAAAACGACTATCCGGTATTCGGCCGGATACAAAAAGATTATTCGGCTCTGGCCGGATATTAAAAAAGGAGCCGGATAGGCCGGATACAGAATACCTACCGGATATCCGTCACATCTCTAGTATTCAGCCAAGCTATTTAAATCAACAATGAGATTTTACTATCGCAAGTTGCGTTTTTTTTAGTAGTTTTTACATTGCAAGTGTTTTTTTTTACGTAAATTTAATTGTTTGTTTTTACTTTTTTTTTCGGCTTGAAATTCACAGAAATATAAGCAACTCTTAGGGAAGGGTACTTAAACCCGAAAAAAAATTTGTATAGATACGAGTATTTCGAAAAACGGTAAGCTGACGTGAAGTTCACTTTTTCAAATGAAAATTTTTCAGTGAAATCAAGCAGAACTATTTTGGAAAATTATAAGGTACTATAGAACTCATGCTGATGATGCTGTTATGTTAACATCACGGACAAGAATATGATGTAATGAGTGTGCGAAATTAAGTTATATATGTATGTAAGTTGATTTTGTCTAATTTTGCACAACTTAATTTGTTTCAATTTCGCAGGGATTTGGAATACTTTGATACTGAATGCGAACCGGAAATTTTTTTGTAAATATATGTACATATGTTTAATATCTAAGAAAATCTATTTTCTATATTATGAAATGATTGTTTTTTTAATTACATTTTTTTTAATGAAAAATAAACAAGATGATAAATGATAGTTATTTATTTTCTTTCAGTATACTCCCTCATTTTGGTTTTTAATTGTTTTGTTTTACTTTGCGATAGTATTTTTTTAATAACGTATAGTATAAGCTTATTTAAAGTGTTAATATACTTTTCTTATTTCAAATCAACTCAATTGGACTTAAAATATGTAAAAATGACTGCAATGACTTCAATGAAATCACAGAAGATTGCATTCATTTGAATGCAGTCTTTGAATTAACCAAAATGAATTCCCAATCAATGAATTCAAAATGAATGGTGACTTCACATTTTGAAGTTGAAGTCCTTAAAAGTGAATTCATATGATTGAAGTCAATATGAAAAATGATTGCATTCTTTTACAACTCTGATGTACTACATATTTCTTTTTTAAAGGATGCCAATTTTTTCTCGGTACCATCAGTGTCCGGTTATGAGAGTTCACTGTATTTTTTGTCTGGTAAAAATTCACAGTTTTTGCTCTTTAAACTTCTAGTTTTGTACTTTAGGGCTTTTAAATTTATACATTTGTTCAACAAATCTTTTCCACACAACCAGAATACGTTTTTTCTTCTCTTGACACAACCTGACACTTGTTAATTTGTTGTCCACGTTTTACTGCTTACAATAATTTTTTGGGCAAACATTTTGTAATATTATCAGAAAGGGGAAATATTTTTCTCTCTCACCAGCGCTCAATTTTGCCAAAAAATACCAAATTTTCAAGTCAGCAATAGGTATTTTCAGTTTTGGTCTGAGTGCGGAACACAACTACATACATATTAGGTCTGATCCACACTCTGCCAATTGGACAATCTCTTACCAATTTCTGTCCAATACACTTTTGTAGGCAGCAATTTGTGGGCAGAAAATTTACAATCGTCAGGTTAAAGTCGTCACAAACAAAAAAATCGTTTCGTAATTCTTGTGGGAAAATCTTGGTTGAACAAATAAAAATTTAGAAACACTAAAATACAAAATAATTAGTTTGAAGAGAAAAAAAAATGTTTAAAAAAAATAAATGTACTCAAGCTGTTCCAGACTTTTTTGGACTTGATTTCTTTATGAGAGAATTTCATCCCCACTCCTCAAAATTTTATAAGCTGCAAATTTCTGCCCAAAAAAAAGTTTGGATCAGACCTATTAAATAATTGACCTGTACAAAAAATGTTAGGACTCCTTCGTAAAAAACAATTCATAAAGTGCTATATGGATAATGCCAGATTTACACGAATAGCAAAGTTGCCAGTATTTCTGCCAAAATAATAGAAAAATAATGGAATTAATAATTTTTTAATGGCATTCATTTACACGAGTTCAATAAATGGCTGATTTGAATGTTGGAATTATTTTGCCAACATTTATTATCAAGGATAGAATTTTTGTATTTACACTACTGCCATGAAACAAAAAAACGTGATTTTTTAAAATTATCAAGAACTAATGACGATTTCGTTTCAATAAAAACAGGGATCTGTCGTCGATCTGACGACAATTTTTTTCTGAAAATCAGATTCGTTTCAAATTAAAACCAATTTTTATTTTCTGGAAAAACAGATCAGTATTGAATCTCTTTTTGGACAAGGATTTAAAATGGATTTGTACACAGTTTCTTACATACAGTCAATCAAATTCATATTCGTACAGCAACTGTGGTATTTTTTAGTTAAATTCGAATCACATATTATTTTAAAATATTTACTAGACGTTATCAAATTATTCAAAATCAGATATACAATGGCTTACCAATATTATGATGCACCAAAAAAAAATCAAATCATATTCGTAAGGAATCTTTAAACAAAATGACAAATACGTTTTTTGGGATTTAAAGTAATTCTTATTTCTGTAGTGTGCTTTAATTTAAAAAAGAAGGTCAAAAATAATAACATGGGAAGAGAGCAATGCGATACTTCAGTTCAGCTGCGTAGAATTATTGTTAAGTACCATAACGATGGCAAATCTTTAAAACAAATATATGAACCTGGTTGGCAGACCACGGTCAACAGTCCAATCAGTTGTGAAAAGATTTTAGAATGAAAATCGTATTGAAAATAAGCTGAGAAACATCACGCGGAATTTTCAACAGCCATGATAAGCGTGTCATCATTCGGGAAATCAAGAAAACCCCCGAACTAGTGCACCAAAGCTTACAGAAATGTTGCGCCATGAACTGAACAAGCAGTTTTGCACAGACACGCTGAGAAACTGCACACGGGAACATGGTTTTAAGGGAAGAGTTGCGCGGAAAAAACCGTTCATAAGTGCTGTTAACAGAGTTAAACTTTGCCAGAGTATATTTTTGAAAAAAAATTAATTTTACAGATGAATCAAAATTTAATATCTGTGGTTCAGATGGACGCCAAATGGTATGGCGAAACCAAATACCAAGCTACGTAAAGAAAATACAGTTGCCACAGTGAAGCATGGAGCCGGATCGGTTATGGTTCGAGGTTGTTTTTTAGCAGCTGGATTAGGGAAACTACAAAAAATAATTGATTTTTTAAAACAAAATTTGAAAGACAGCGTACAAAAATTGGGTCAACAAAACCAATTCCCGTTTTACTAGGACAATGACCCTAAACATTAAGCTTATAATACTCGGATGTGGCTGCTCTACAACTGCCCTAAAGTGATGGATACTGCACCCCAGTCACCAGATATTAACCCGATTGAAAATGTATGGGACCATTTAGACCAGCAACTACGAAAACTGACTATTAGAAACGCAAGAGATTTGAAAAAGAAGATAATGGAAGAATGCGAGAAGATTCCAGCTGAGACAACAAAAAAAACTTGCCAAATAGGCTTAAGCATGTCATAAAAAATAAGGGATATGCAACAAAATATTAAAATTGTGTTATTTTGTTGTACGAATATGAATTTGTCTGTTAACTGTTGTTTTCAATTTTTGTTATTAAAAATTCTAGTTTTGTTGAAGAATGGTATTTTTTTTGTATGTTGACATTAAAAGTTTACCAGACTTTTGATTTTATTACAAAATAAAGATGGGAATCGTTTTGGTTTTGGAATAAATCAAACAAAAATTGCATGTTATTTACTGTACGAATATGAATTTAATTGACTGTATACTACAATATTTGTTTTGAAGTTTCTCAATTGTTGTTGTATATTAATTTTTATTTTGTGGCAGTGTACAGACAAAATAATAAATATTACAGTCTTTGCAAATCAAATTTGGAAATCAGATATTAGTTTTAGGAAAAAACATCAAAGGATAATAACATGTTTAGGACATAAAAACGGATATAAATTCAAATTTATTTAAGACCATGATTTTCAAAAAACGTGAATTACAAAACGTTTAATTTGATTTGGTAAAAGTTGATTTTGATTTGTTAAAAGTTGAATTTGATTTGTTAAAAGTTGAATTTGACTTTAAAAGACTATATTAAAAAATAAAAATATTGTTAAAAACTTCTTGGAAACAAATATTAAATAAGTACAAGTGGATTGTAGATTTGTTTCTTTTTAGAGCTGCCAAGCAACATACATTGTCACAAAAAGAGATTGGGGCATATTCGTAGTCATTTTTAAACTGAGTCTAATTTAAACTTAGGTTTAGTTGAACTTTCGGACGATGTTCTATTTTTTTTTTCAGTTTATCATTCCAAAATATTTGAAGCTTTTTGTGTAGTAAGACAAGTTAAAGATTATTAACTTTAACTTTATATTAACTCTATATAAAAATATAAAACCAACAAATTGTAAGTAAAATCGGTCTGTATTCATTGAGATAAAATTGTCTTAAACTGTAGTTTAGTAAAACCTGGGTTTATCAGTGACTATGAATATGCCGCATTAGATCCGTAGTCGTTCGTTTCTAAGCAAGAAAGTATTGGTTTTAGTAGCGAATCTTATTTATTGAAACAAAATCGCCATTCGAGACTTCTTGATTTTATAAGATCAAAAACACTTTTGTACAAAAGGGAAACAAATGTTTTGTCTTTTTCCTACTAGTCAAATCTATCGCATATTTGAAATTTTACAAAAGTGCTCCTGCACAAAAGAAAAAGCGATCTAACTTTTACTTTTGTAAAATTTCAAATATGCGATAGGATTGAGCAGTTTTAAACAAAAAACAATTTTTAGTTTTTGAATGTGTTAAGGCTTAATAAGTGTGCTGAATGTAGTTAAACCTTAATAAGATTTAACATTTAATATGGCAATTTGCAATTAAAGAATGAGCAAGTTCATTTTTTTTTTTTAGAATGGCATAATTTGGAAAATGGCGTCAGTACAGTGTTTACAGCCATGGCCAAAATAATAGCAACGCTCCTTACTTTTGGGTAATACTGTATCTTGCATTTTAGTTAGGCGAACATGTGAACAAATTGCTCTGTTTACTATATTGTCAATCACTTAGGTATTTTTTAATATTTCGCACCAGTAGATTGCAACTAAAAAAATTGCTGGCCAAAAAAAATAGCAACATTTGAGTAAAAGCTCAAAAAATTTTGTATTAGCTTGAAGAAGTAAAGATTTTGTAATGTGAGAATTTTTTATATTATAATAATTTTGAAAATTTAGGCACTTTTTTTAAATATGCCACTTAGGCCCGTTTGCTGATACACAAATTAAGCATTTTAGTTCTACTTAAGCACTTACGTGGCAGTTAACGCAGAGGTAAGAGTAACCCATAAGCGTTTTAAGTTGAACATAAATATTTATGATGCGTATCAGCACACAGGCCTTAGAAATGAGAAGAGCCAAAAACTGTACTGAAGACCAATGCGAAGTAATTTTAGTTCTGTATAACAACGGGGGATCCATGAGAGAGATCGCAACAATCATTGGGCGCTCTGTAAGAACGGTGTGGAATCCTATAAACTACAAAATTTTTGTAGAAACCAGAGGGTGTCCGTCTAAAATGACTTGGAAGAGGCAATGCTACATTAGTGAGGAAAGCTAAAACGAATCTGTTTATCTCCTCAAAAGACCTGCAGCGAAATATAGAGACGCATCTTGCAGGATGCTGACCTTCACGCACGATTTCCAAGGAAGGTGCCATTTTAATAAAAAATACACGCCCAGAAGCGGATCTGTTTTGCCAAAATGCATCACATGAAAGACGACCCACTTCAGGCCAAGAAGCAGTGGAGGAATGTGCTTTGGAGCGACGAAACGAAAATAAATTTATTCGGAAAGTCCGAGGCCTATAATCGTTGGTAAACAAAACCAACCGTGAAGCATGGAGGTGGCAGCATAATGTTATGGGGTTGTTTTTCTTGGTGGGGTGTTTGTCCAATATTCGTTATAGACGAATATGACAAAGGAGTCGTATGTGGACATACTTGAAAATGTTATTCTTTCGTGGGCTGAGGAAAATATGCCACTTAAATGGCTTTTCCAGCAAGACAACGACCCTAAGCATACGGCAGTCAGCAAATCTCTGGTTTCTGCGAAACAAATTGTACGTTACGGAGTGGCCTTCTCAATCACCCGACTTTAATCCTATATTGAGAACCTCTGGAATGAGCTGAAGATTGCGGTTAGTAAGCATGAACCTTCCATCAAAACGAATCTCTGGAGAATCATCCAGAAGTGTGGTATTCGCTTCCACAAGAAAAGTGCCAGAAGTTGGTAGACTCTATGCCAAATCGAATGAATGCAATGTGTTGCTGATAGAAAGTAACTTACACAATTTAATTGTATTTTGTTTAAGTCTTAGCTTTAAACTTCAATTATGTTTTATTTAATTTTAATTTGGAATTATTTTATTTATAATATGGAGACGAACCTAAACAGTCGAGAAGGAAAAGACTTTTTAATTTTGTAGATATTTTCCTGTTTGTTTTAAATTCATTGTTTAATCCTACTTATAAGTTTTCTTTAATAAAGTTTTATTATATTCAATGCAAGAGAATATTTCACTAGAAAAATTGTCTATTCGATATTCGTCTGTAACACAATGTTCAAAAATAAAAGGTTTTTCAACGAAATATTAAATATTCTTTGCTAATAAATAAAAAAAATGCATTGGTTATCAGAATGTCTTGTTTTTTGTTGATTTTAATCAAGCGTTTCTATTTTTATAACCAGCTTTTTGGGAGGCTTAAATCAAACGGACTACACAAATTTGCAAACCCCATTTAGTTTTCAAAAAATGTTATATAAAATAGATTAACAACATACTTACAACTAATATGTAACTCTCATATTTTTTAATATTTGCTTGGTATAAGTACTACACACAATATTACAAAAAATTAAGGAGTGTTCCTATCCTTTTGACCATATCCATAGTTAAAAGCTTTAATAAGATTTGACATTTAAAATGGCAATTTGCCATTGGTGTAAATCCGGCATAACTAAGGATTCGCATTGATAGATTTGAAACAGTTGGATATTTTTACCTATTTTCTAAAACCTACTTACATGTTTTTTTTTAAATAGTAACCACAAGTTTAAAATTTGTAATTTGTATAGGTGGGTACAAGATAATTATGTTTTTTTTTAAGAAAGAACAAAAAAAAATTAAATTTTACCCTAAAGCCATCCATAATCCTGTCGCGTAGGAATGGCGGTGGTGGTGGCGGTGGTGGGTATGGGTCACGTCCGTACATCCGATCTCGATAACCGCCGCGGTCTCCGCCTCCGCCGCCGCCGAACAAACGTGGACACTCTTTCGACCAATGTCCGGACCGTCCGCAACGGTAACATTGCTCCGGATCGCCCATGCCCGGCTTTGGCCGCACCCGACTCGTCGAAACTTGCACCTTCAACGGCTGTCCATCGACTACGCGCCCATTTAATTCTTTAATCACATCTTGAATGTCTCCCACACTATCCAAATGCACGAAACCATAGTTACGTACAATGTCACACTCCACGACCGTACCATATTTTTGAAATAATTCTCGAACCTCCGGTGCTCGGGTCTTGTCCGTCAAATTGCCAACAAAGATCTTGGTTGTTGGCGTGTTTGGGGCACGACGGCTTTTTGCCGCTTCCACTTTGATCGGATTGTCGTGCAAGACGTAACCGTTTAGATTTTGTATTGCGTCGCGACCCTGTTGCTCCGATTCCATGTGAACGAAACCATAATTCTTAACGACATCGCATTCGACGACGGTACCGTATTTCTCGAACAGCGGACGCAGCTCGCCAGCTTGAGTCTTCTCGTCGAGATTCCCAATGAACAACTTGAATGTGCCAGTGCCCGGCATTTTGTCGTCTGAATCAGACTCAGGCGTGTGGCTGGTCGGAGCAATTTTAATAGATTTTTATATCTGAATTTCTTGAATTTTTTTTTAAGATGAGGATGTTGTATTCACGCGGGACGTAGCGTAGCGCGACAGCGGAATCCTAGGTAGCTATCTAGGAAGGAGTTAAGAGACCGAAGAAGTAAACTTAACGCACAAAAAAACAGGGCGGCAGCCGATACGACGAGGACGGCCTAACGTGTTCCGGTAGATTTAGCTCTAGTGAATCAAATAAAATCAATAAAAGATGAACGTGTAAGCGACAGAGGAAAATTTATGGAAATAGCGAATTCGAACTTTCAATGAATGATTTTTATAAATTTTATTTTCAAGATTTATTTACAGTGAAAATTCGAAAAGCGAAGTTTTTTTTTTATTTCGAGAAAATATAATACGAAAAGCACATTTGTTTGATTAATTTTCTTTATTTTAACCGTTTTTTTCTTTTAATTAATTTTGTAGAAAATTATCTATTTTTCAACCACGCACTACGGAAAAAAAGATGGCGTCGTTGCGGACGGAGAAAATATATAAAATTTGCAACTAAAAAATGAAAGTGAATTTTCTTTATTATTTAATTACCTTGTTATCAAATATCCTTTTTGTTTGAGTTGATTTGTTGTTTCCTTTTTGTTATTTTCACCAAACTAGATTAATATATTCTTTTTATGATAAGTTGGAAAATTTTTGCGGACAAGCTGGAAATTCGACCGGCGGCTTCATCAATTTTTTTTTCAATCTCGCAGTCCACACCATCCACATCCACATCTAAGTTCAGTGCAATAATTGAATTTCTGGTAATAAGAAAGAGAACGTATGATAATGATAGGGAAAATTTTATTAGAATGAAAGAGATGGCAATATCTGAACGAGTCTCGTCAATCATGGTTGCGTTAAGAAAATGTACTGAAGTGACCTTCAACCTTTATAGGGTATGATTAAAGTTTTTGAAAATGCCCGAGGATTCACACCGGTATCTTTTTGAAATCACTTAGCTCATAATTGTTATATAGATATTAGGTGTGTTTTATTGGGAATCTATCCATTGAACCGTAAGTAATTCCCAAAAAAACGCATCGACCGTAGCATGGACCGTAGCTTTTTTATTTTTGTAAAAATGGTACCCCTGCACAGAAGTCACAAGTAATCAAAGAGTGTTTTGCAAAGTAAAATTAAGTAAATATCAAAATTATGAACAATAATTATATGAATATATTAAATAGATAGTAGAAAAACGTACCAATATTTAATTTAAGTTTCAAACCTATTTCTTGTTTTCATTTTATCTCCATTTGTAATTTTAAATTCGAACATTCATTTTGCACCAATAGAAAGGAAATGATAAGTGAATGGGTTATTTCATAAACTATGGTCAAGTCTCTTTTTACACAGGACAACTTTTGTATTGCATTAAAAATCGTCTAAGCATTTCACACGAGGAAACAAAATTGCCGGAGATTTGCTTGTTTCCTTTTAATGTTTCTTGGTTTTGAACGCACACTACAACGTAGTTTAAATTGTTCACTTCCCTTACATTTCCCCTTTATATTTCATGCTTTTATTTATTTTCTGAGTAGATCGATAGCTATAGTTTTATTTTTCAAGTCAATTTACAAATTTATTTTCTGAGTATGTTTTGATTTCAATTCAATATTCACTAATCAGACTGCACTTAACATACGCGGAGTAAGGAACAAATAGTTAATATTTGCCATTTCCATGTACATGGCCAGAAAAAAAAAACAATGGGATCACAAAAATGTACGCCCAGTCCATGTCCATGTAGTTTTGCGAATACCGTCCATGGCCAACGTCCATTAAACAGTGAAGAAAAAGCACATTTTGTGAAGTTCAGTTACCGCTTAGTGCGTTTAGGCTAGGCGCGCACATGCAATTTTTCCGAAACGAAATAGTTTAATCAATAGTTGAACGATGATATCGCACATAATCAACTTAAAATAAATCAACGAGATAAACCAACACACATACAATATTCTTTACATTATAGTTTGGTGTAATACAAACTGAAGAACTTTTAAGTTGCTCGAATCGCGGACTGCATGCGCGCACTCTCATATAAGTCCATGGTATTCACTTTAGCAACAGAACCGTCGCAAAACTGAAAGTTGCATATGTGCGCGCCTAGCCTTATAGCTCATAGAATTTCATACGAATAAATATTTTGCGGCGCAATGTCGAGCAGTTCCTATATAGTGCAGTTCCACCCAATGCGGTTTGTCTTCTCAAATTGCTTTTTTGTAGATCTAAATAAAAAGATGATTTTTTTTGTCACCAAACTCCGTTTATTTATAACTATCAATAAAAATTAAACACAAAACGAATATTGGTCTTAAGTTAGTCAAAAATAAAAGAAAAACGGAATTCATTCGATAAATATTGGTTTCTTTTTCAAAATGGATATCAAAATTTGTTAAAATTGATTAATTGACATTAGGGCAATTTTAGACGTACTTCAGAAAATAATTGAGCAAGAATACAGTTTTTAACAGTAAAAGTCAGAAACTTTTTAGAAGAACAGCTTATAATTTATTAAAAAATGGAGTTATCTAAGATTTGAGAAATATAAACTGGCCAACTATTAAAAAAAAAGAATCAAAAAGATCGATTTGTCTTACGAATGAAATTAATAATTATAACACTCCATGAACACATCCATCGAGATTCAATTCAATTATCAATCGTACCAACAAAACTAACAAAATCAGAATCGAGACTCGACTGAACGTCAACCAGCCATCCACCGTAGCATCTACTTTAGCTTTTTATCGACCGTAGCGAATTGTATATAAAATGCTACGACGGATAAACTTACGGCGGATAAATTTCCCAATAAAACACGGATATTAATAGTACTATCATGACGACAAAATTCATCCAGCCTGCAATAAGTTCTTCTACTCATCATGGGTTCCACTACCAAATCGGAGGTTAGGTAGTGTTGGTGTGTAATGAAAATGCGTTTAAAGAGAAATAGTGTGATAATAAATTGATGAGAGAACTATATACACAATTTATTATAAGTTAGAGCAGAAAAGGAAAATAATTTATTTCATAGGTTTTTTTGTTTTTTTTTTATGAGGATTTTTTGTTGAGTAGAAGCTGGTTGTGTGTGTGTGTTTTTTTATTCTACGGGCAGATAGAATGAAAATTGTTTGATGGCTGTAGGGAATATTTAAATATTCAGGTATACACTTGTGTGCAACGGTCACTACTCAGTAAAATTAACTTTTTTACCCAATGAACAAACATGATTTAACAGTTAAAATTTGTTGTGCAAAAAAAATTGTTCTTGTGACAAAATTTCTTCTATTTTATTTAAAAAAAAAATATTTTTGGATTTTGAAAAAAAAAATAATTTTTTTCAAAATTCAGATTTGATAAGTAATTTCGTAAAAAATCGAATTGACGAATTTTCAAATAAGAATTGTTTTTTTAATAGGTATTATATATTTTTAAGTCGTTTTATACTTATTTTTTTTTTAATGAGTATTCAACAATATATATATATACATTTGAAAATATTATTTAAAAAAATCTTTAAAATATTTAATTTTTCAAAATTTTAATTTTTTTTTTCAAAATCCAAAAAATAAAATAAAATTTAATAACAAATTTTTTTTTGAAAGTTCTTGGAGCCGTTTTTGAGAAATAATTTTTTTTCTTAACGGTTTTTAAAATTTGTATAGGAGGTACCGTTGTTTTTTATTTTAGAAAAATAGTTTTTTTAACTATTCAAGATGATGTCAAAAAACTACTAAATACGAAGTTTCGAACAAATCTATTAAGTCGTTTTCGAAATTTTGAAATTTCAAAAAAAAAATTAATTTCCAAAAATATTTTTTTTTGAAAAAATTTGGTATACAATAGTGTTTAAACTTTCTAGGAGCTTCTGCGTAAAAAAATTTAAAAACAATCATATTAACCGTTTCCGAGAAAATCGAAAACCAAAAAATAGTTCTAGAGGTACCAAAAAATAATTTTGTTTCCAAAAAAAAAATTATTAAAAAATTAAAATTTTTTTTACAAAAATCGTTGGATGAGAAAAATAAGATTTTTGTTTTGGCCAAAAAAAATGTATGTGAGCTACTGTTATTTGTCGTCCTAAAAAAAATGAAAAACCGTGTGGGCATATTACCGAAAAAAAACAATATGTACCAAGTTTGAAGACAATCGATCAAAGCGTATAGGCTGTAGACTCGAGGACAGACAGACAGAATGACAGACAGACGGAATTAGGGGACCCAATTTTTTGGTGTTCTCTATGATCGTAAAATTTTTGAGAAAAATAATATTTACCTTTTTGGTCAAAAAGAAAGTATGGCAGGTAGGTAGGTACTGTCATTTTTCGTCTTAAAAAAGCTGAAAAAAAACTGGGGACATGTTTATGAAAAAAACGTTTAGACTGTAAACTCGAGGACAGACAAACAGAGAGACGGAATTCCGGACCCATTTTTTCGTCTTCGCTATCATCGTAATGTCAAGTTTGATCAAAATCTCGAGTTCGATTTTTTTCGAATCCATAACTTGTAATATAGAACCTACATATATATATAATATCGCTAGTCAAAAAATAAAATAAAAAAAATACTGTCTAGGTATACCTACTTTATTTCCTAATAAAACTGTGTGGAGAAAAAATTAAATTATTCTCAATAGATATTATATTTGAAAAAGAACAAAAAGTACCTATGTACATACATATTGTATGTAGATGGGTATCTGGGTACACATGTACCTACGTAAACAAAACATATTGAAATATCTCAACATTGCTTTGTTATTTTCGCATAGAAAAAGTGAAGGCGGCTTTACATGGATCTGCATCTGCAGACTCGAAGAAAAGTAGAGCGGGCCAATAATATAAAACAAACATAAAAGTAAGACAAGGTACACACTAATAACTTACTCGAACTCTGCTATAACTTTCTTGACACATCTCACAATCATATGTTCTTAGCGTTCAGGTATGTAGTTTTGAGAAGAAAATTTTCACTTTTTTCGTTGTTTTTAAGCAAACTGAGGTGAAATGGTAAAAAAAAACTTGAAAATTCGTTATCTGAACGGAAAAAATTATGGTGCAGATGAAAACGCCATAATGAAGATGAACATGTTCATCTTCACTATAATCTGCAATCTTCAGGTTCGTACTTCCTATAATCTTCATACATGAAGATGATCTCCATTTTGGTTTTCGCTCTCTATCGCACAAGTATGAATTTTTTATTTTGTTTCCTCTTTTTTTGCAGATGTCAATGCAGATGAAGATGAAGATGCATGTAAAGCCTCCTTTATACCCACCATAGTTGCCATGAAAAAAACAGCTTATTCGGTTTTCTCCCTTACCCTTTATATTGTTGTCAGAACTAATAAGTTTTGACCGTCTCCCTTGCTTTTTTGCGTATTTGGCTCTACATTTACTTCTTCCACATCAACAATTCATCAAGAAAAGAGAAACTAGCGCCCTCATCGATGGAACTACTAGCTAAAAAATTCAGTCTCATAGTGGTACTATAGGTTTCATATACAATGATATAGATGTAAATTATAGTCCAGCTCCGAACCATATATTTGTTCAGAAAAAATACAGTGGTTATTGTATTGCATAAAGCAACATTGGAATCATTCAACGTTATTTTATTAAACCAAAGACAACTTACTACTAATGAGCGCATTCAAAAAGCCATTGTATATATAATCTATAGTAATATCATGTGGTGTCAACGTATGTTAGCCACCTAGTGTCCTTATCCACTAATTTCTCTCAACACTAAAAGTTGCGGAAAAAGTGTTTAATGTTGAGGAAATTTTCAGATTGGGAAACATGTATGTGAATATATGGTGGAATAATTGACAATGGCGAGAATGGGAACATTATATAGAAAATGTTTAAGAGTGCGAGTGAACAAAAAATAGAACATTATAGGCAAAAAAGCGGTATGTATTGCATGCATATACCTAAATATATATGTGAAACATAGAAATAAATTTTTGTAGGTGTAGATACGTGGATTTGGTTTGGGTGTGTAGTTCCTTATGAATGAAAAAGATATTTTTTTGCTTAAGGGCGAGAAAATGGAAATACAATGTTTTTCTGTAGATGTGGATTTGGTTTGGGTGTGTAGTTCCTTATGAATGAAAAATGTATTTTTTGTTTAAAAGCGAGAAAGTAGAAATACAGTGTTTTTCTGTAGATGTGGATTATGTTTGGGTGTATAGATTTTTACGAATTCATTGATATTTTTGTAGGTAATATCATTAGAATTTTGAATTTTTGTGCGAAATCCAGCAACGTTGTAGATATAACTACATAAATGTGGGATGTAGTTATGGTTGTAATGTTATTAAACGGTTGTCGGTTAGAATCAAAAAAATGTCAACAGAAAATCGAGAAAAAGTTCAAAAGCCTTTAACTTCTGAACTATTTTAGATAATAATTTTTTATAAGATAAGACTGTATGTACTACTAGGTATAATATACGTACATTTTTGGTTAAACATTTTTTTCTAATTCAGATTTTTTTGTAGTTATGCATATAGGTACATACATATGTACCTACCTATTTTTGCATTTTTGAATTTTTGTGTAGGAAGGTATATTTCTAATAATAATACATATAATAATAATAATAATATTTCTAATCTAAATTTGAATTCTGATACCTATTTAGGGTAGGTATGATTATATACATAGGTACACAAATTTCCAAAAATCTTGGAGCGGTTTTCTTAAAATAATTTTTACTTGCAATTGTAGGTAGGTATTAAGGCAAGTTACATACATACATATGTTTTTTTTAACAATCAAACATGACATTACGATCATAGCGAACACCAAAAAAGTGGGTCCCCCAATTCCGCCTGTCTGTCTATCTGTCCTCGAGTCTTTAGCCTAAACGGTTCGGTAGATTTGCTTCAAACTTGGTACACATATTATTTTTTCGGTAATAAGCCTACACGTTTTTTTTTTCATTTTTTTAAGACGACAAATAACAGTATCTCCCATTCATTTTTTGGCCAAAAACAAAAATCTTATTTTTCTCAAAAACGGCTCCAACGATTTTGATTAAACAAAAACAGTTCATTAATGAAGGGAAATGGTACCTTTTGATAATTTTTTTTTGGAAAAAAATTGTTATTTTTGGTACCTCTAGTAGAACCATTTTTTTTGTTTTTCGATTTTCTCGGAAACGGTTTATCTGATTTTTTTTAAATATATTTACGCAGAAGCTCCCAAAAAGTCTGAACACTATTGTAACCAAATTTTTTCAAATAAATTTTTTAGAAAATAATTTTTTTTTTTTAAACTCAAAATTTCGAAAACGACTCAATAGATTTTTTCGAAACTACGTAGGTATTTGATGGTTTTCTGACATTATCTTGAATAGTTAAAAAAAACTATTTTTCTAAAATAAAAAACACCGGTACTTTAAAAACAGCTCCTAGAATATTTATATAAAATGTTGTGTTCTTATAGTAGTACAGTCCATTTTCCAATATAAAAATATTTTATTTTGCGTACTTATTAACAGTACTTCCCATAGAACCACTTTTAGTTTTTATTAACACACTTTAATATTTTCGACGTTATCGCTATTCGATGGGCCGATTAAAATTATTCTCCTAAAATTATTCTTGCTAAAAGTGTTAATAAAACTGTTTACTCAAATTTTCAAATACGAGTTTTTCGATCTTTAATAAATAAATAATTTTTTTTTTTGGAAAACCGAATTTTCTAAAACTAGTCAGTGATTTTTTTTGAAATTTGAATTTTATATGTATATTAATAATATCTTCAAAATGTCGTTCCAATTATTTTTCTACAAATGTTTTTATAATTTTATACATAAAAAATTAATTTAAAAAAAAACCGCTTCAACGATTTTTGACATTTTTTTTTATATATTCTTATTTATCCAGGAATTCAAATGGCATCTTTGTTTTTCCTCAAACTTTAACAACTAAGCAAATGAAAATATTTACATTTGGTATTATCCATTTATTTTTAGTCGATAAAAAATGCGTTTTTAATGAAGTTTTAGCGTCACATCGTTTTGTATTGTAACAAAACTTAGCTTATCTTTGATGTTTAATATTTTTTTCAAAAATTTTTGTCTTCTTTCAAATTTCATATTAAGAAAAACATTAATTAGAAACTTCACTTTTGTCAAAAAAAAAACTTTTTGAAAATTTTTAGCCAATCAAAAAATATAATGTGGATTTATATAGCCTTTCCAAATTAAATTCACGTTTTTACAAATCAAGTTCAACTTTTTGCAAATCAAGTTCACGTTTTTGGAAATTAAATAGTTTTAAATAAATTTTTATGAAAAAAATGTAAAACCATGTCCATAACAACGTAAGAAAGCAAATATTTTATTACATGAAATTCAAATAAAATAATTGCATATTAATATGCTATAGACATAAAAACAGAAAAATTCTTTTTTGAGAAAACAATGTAAAACAGATAGGTATGTAGGTACAAATATACAAACAAAAATATATTACCATATTAATTCGATGCTGCTGGTCATTTATCTTGGTGTGGAGGTTAAATCACAATCACTGCAGTCAAGAGTCCAGCTGTTAGTTATTCCCTTATCGCAATTGTTATATTTTAAGATACTACACAAATTATAAGATACTGTTTGATGTAATTTAAAAGGCTGTATGTATTTATTAAAAAGAACAGCTGACTTTTAATTGTACAGGCTATACTTCCAATAAATTCACACACCTTTCTTTATTATTATTTAAAAAAAAAAACACTTAATACAAGCACTATACCAAAAAAAAAAAACAAAAATACATGTTCACTCCACATTAAAGATACCAAAGAAGGTATGTAAGTATGTACATATATAATTATTGACACTTCACAGATTTTATAATATGTTCACAACACTTAAAATAAATAAAATTCCATTTGCAAATAGAATTGCATTGTAAGTGTTTTAATTATATCTAAATTTTATCCGCGAAATTCACACAAAATACTACCTACAGCACAAACTGAAATTCACAAAACAATTATGTAGGTATGTAATCTGCCCATATTCAACTGGACATTTTTCGCTATTTCATTATTATTAAGATGTTATTTTTCTTATTCTTATCGAAAGACCTTGAAACACCTTGAACTTAAACTTAAAAAAAATGTAAAAAAAAATTGCCAAAAATAAATCAAAACAAAACATAACAACAAAACGAAACTAAATGTAAAATTCACACACACGCACTGAATATTTTTCTATTTACTTGCAATTTATCTGTTGTTTGGCCTTGATATGATAAAAAAAATATATTTTTTAATGAACTCGCTTACTCCTTTATTAATATAGGTAATGTACATAATATACCCTGCTCATTCTAAAATGGTGTGTATATTCAAAATGTTGCGACAAATCTGGCAATGTTGCTAATTTTAATGTAGAAACTAGCGCCCTCATGAGTCCTTATCCAGCGTAAATAAAAGCTGCCTCATAATATTACTATAGATTATATATACAATGAAAAAGCTGGGCTTCATGGAATGGTTTTTATTTCTAATTCAGTATAATATTATTTATTATATATTCACAATAGACTTTTTTTTTTGGTGGTCATTTAGTTTTAATTTAGGAAGGTGTTTTTAATTTATATACGGACAAAATATTAAAGTTTTAATTATAAAGAATTTTAATCAGGACATAGCGCAAACTCGAAAATTGTCGAAAAATCTACGAAAGAAGAACTTTTTTTTAAGTAACCAAATTCCAAATAGAATATCAGAGGTCGCCATTTACGTTTGACATTTGTGCATGAATGTATTGGTGCTTCTTGAGTGGATTATGATTTGAAATCAAGAAGATTTCTAAATAGTCAGAAGAGATTTTTTGTTGCCAATAAAATTGTCTTAGAATGCTTCTCGATAGTTAAAGCTTTAAGTTCAGTACGTATACAAGTCTGTTCTTTTTAAAATAAAATGCACGACTGGATCGTACGAACTTGCTCTTATAGCTAACAACTTAGTAGTAGATTATCATTGAGGTTTAGTTAGTTAGGTGTAGTTATCATATGAAGGTTTAAAACCTATGTAGGTAAGATTAACTTGATTCTTAAAAAAAAAAATAACTAACTATCACACTTAGTCCAAAAAGAAAGGACATTGGAATATGATTCTTAGTATAATAAATTGTATTCAAGGAATAGTTACATAGGTACCTACCTAAAAATTTATATTTAAATCTAAGTTATGGATTTTAATTATGCCAGTTAGGAGAGTAAAATGTATGTATACATACATATCCATATAGATAGTATATAACCATGTACATATAATAATGAAAATGAAGGGTGTATAGATGGGTGGGCAGCTTAATATATATAACTTTATAATTAAAGTGTAATATGCATATATAAGATTCATGCGATTTTTAGAGACACATGTGTATATATAAATGTATAAGGGCCTACATTGTATTTAGTATTCAGTCAAGTTCGCAAAAATACGTACAAAGGGAATAATTATAAGGTAGAAATAAATGCATAATACACATAATTAAATGTTTTTATATTGCTTAGTCGTTATAGCTTGAGGGAAAACAAAGATGAAAATCAAAAAAAATACTTCAAAATTCTGAAATAAATACTTAAACTAATTTAAACTCAAAAAAGTACGCTATTTTGTTTATTAGTTAAATAATAAATAATAATAAATAGATTTTTAAAATTTTTTTCTTAAAAATGCTTTTAAAAATACAAAAAAATATTAATTAAAAATATTGGTACGCGGTTTAATTTGGGCAACCAAATCTATATATGTGCGAAATTTCGAAAGAATCGATTACGCGATTTATGAGATAGGCGAAAGCAAAAAAAAAAACGGTCCTATGGAAAGTACCGTTTTTAGACATTTAAAATTTTTTTTTCAGCCATATGATCGGTCGTATCTAAAAAGCTGCATTGATTTTTTTAAATAAAAATCGTTAGAGCCGTTTCCGAGAAAATAGGCTTTAACGTAACGGTTATATGGCAGGTACCGTTATTTCTTGAGCTAAACAAAAAAAATTCAATTTCCCCTCTGCACAATACCTAAAAAACTACATAGACCAAGTTTGAAACAATTCGGTCCACCCGTTTGGGCTGTAGGGTGCGAGAAAAATAGTCATCTGTTTTGAAAACGATTTTTTAAAATTGACTTTAGGATTTTAAGTCTACGTTATCGCGACATGCAAATTGCGTCTTCAACCTGCTTTCAAAATATTGAACGTTCATAAAAATTGATTTCTTTTAAATCAAAAAAAATATTTTTCGAACAATTTGGTAGTACTATTTAGAATTCGAAGGACCTCCTTCACAAAAATTATGATAAAAACCCGTTGAGCCATTAATGATAAAGTCGAAAATCAAGAAAACCGAATGGCAGGTACCATTAATTACATTCTATGTACATTTTTTTAGACCAAAATATAGACTAAGGCCGTGTGTGAATTGCGTTAAAATGTTAGTTAAATTTTCTACCTAGGTTAAATTTTGAAGTTTGGTTTGTTGTGGGATCAGATTTTGCTTTTTGCTGTGGGAATTGCGTTACAAGGGATTTATTAAAACACCATTTTGGCAAAAATTCCTTCAAGATTGAAGAAATTTCCCTAAAAACATTTTTTTTTGTTGTTCAAGTTAATTAATTTCTTTCCCAAAATCCGACTTAGAAGATATAAAGTTAATAATTTGTCACAAAAAAGTAACGAATTCACAGTTTTACTAATATGTTTCGGTTTTACATCGTTAATTTAATATTTTAAAACAACAATTCCAAATCTTTTCAAAAGAATTCCTATTATGGTTAGTTTGTTGATTTAGTATGTAAGCACTAGTTTTCACAGCTGAAGAATTTAACAAGCTGACAAATCAATCTATTTGTATTCAATTTGCAAAATGAAATACAATAAGTATTTTAATTAATTATTTTATATTTGTTAAGATATCAACGGATTATAATATTTGATTTTTCCTCTTGAGACCCTACACAAACAAAAATAATAATGTAATTTAATTTTTCAATTGAATAAATTAAAACTTATATTATTATATGGTTTCCCAGTAGATCTGGACTTTTTGGAGTTCATCTTTCTTTTCGGTTATCGCTTACAGTTTCAAATTACTCTATCTTGAGAAACGTTAAATTTTAACGCAAATTTAATCTACCCTACAGCTGCCTACATTTTAACCCATTTTATTCATCACGCTAGTGTCAAATTTTAACCAAGTTGCAAAATTTAACCAACATTTTAACGCAATTCACACACGGCCTAAACCTATAATAGAGAATAAATTTTTTTAAATTAAAATCGTTATAGTCGTTTTAAAGATAAGCAAGGTTTACCATTTTTGGTACAAGCAATTGTGGATATGGCAGGTCGGTACCGTTATTTGTGGGGCTAAAAAAAAAGACTTAGAAAAGGATCGAGCCAATTGCCTACTACCCACTTTGAAGAAAATCGCATTAGTCGTTTAGGCTGTATATCGATCTACAGACAGACAGACTGAATTGCGGGACCTAATTTTTCGTGTTTTTACACGAAATCAATCCCACAGATTGCTAAATTTAGCAGGAAAAATGCTAAATTGTCCACACTGAATGCCACTACGCAATTCACCTTCAGCTGTGGTGAGTTTCGTTGTGAGTTTTCTTGTGACGATTGGGGGAGAATTCGATAAATGTTATCGAGTCACAATAATCCTCACAAGGAATAGTCACAAGAGTTTGTGACTTGTGATTCGTCACAAGGGGAGAATCGGGCTGTAGATCTTTTTTTAACTTCAAAAATAACGGTACCTGCAAAACACATTTTTTGCGGCAAAAATGATAAATCGCAATTATCTCAAAAACGGCTCTAACGATTTTGAAAAAAGAAATTCAGTCCACCATTATATATATATAGTATACAGTGCGGTTAGGGCTGGCGACGAGACGAGACCAGGCGAAACTTTTGTTAGTATCGTATCGGTCTCGTCAAAAGCGAAAATTTTCAGTCTAGTCTCACATTTTTCTTCTGAAAATTTTAATGTGCAGTCTCGTCTCGGTCTCTGTTCTTAGTCTTAGTTTCTTTCGTGTTTTTTGGTGTGTGTTATACCGTAAAAAATAGGCTGCAAAGTAACGTTATCCAGCCACCTTTAAAGAGCCGTATTTCCAACATAAAATTTTAATTTTGGAGAGATTTTTTAATCTTTCTAAATCGGTACCATCCTTTAGTTGATTTTGGCAGCTCGTGGCTTGACAGGTAGGCAACAAACTATGTTTTGACGTTTCGATAATATTTGTTTCCAAGTGTCACCTTTAAGTCACCTTATTCCGGAGGGGGGGTATGAGTGCTCACGAATAATTAATTGCAAAAATATTTCTTCTAGCGAAAACAGCGAGAATAACGATACTCTCGGCGAATTTTGGTACCAACAATACGGTTGACCGCGTTGCCAGCCCTAGTTTTGGTTAATAATACATTTAAATTGAAATGTTATTAACGGTACCTGCGCGACATAATCTCATGAACGGCCTAGTGGTTTTTAATATAAAGGAACTTCTGGTTCCTTCAAAATCTTAATGATAACTGCATACCAATATTTTCGAAAAATACTTTTTGGGATTTTTTTAAATTCAATTTTTTTGCCACATTTTCAGGCAATCTTTCACCTACGATTCCTTCCTACCTGATTCAGATTATTTCGATTATTTGCCAAATTTCTTACTAGGCCCTCTTCTTCGACCCATTTATCATCGAAAATAAGTTGAATCAACTTCACGATGAATATCTGCCTGGCCCTGATGGCCTCCCCGCAATATTCCTAAAAAAATGTTCTTCAGCTCTCTCTTTTCCTCTCTCTAAATTTTTCAGTCTATCATTATCTCAAGGAGAATTGCCTCAGGTATGGAAAACCTCTTTCCAATATACAAAAAGGGTACTAAGAGCGATATTAAAAACTATCGTCCCATTGCCAAGCTTTCACATATCCCTAAAATATTTGAAAGTATTTTGTACGAAATTTTAAGTTTCCGTTGTAAGTCGCTCATTTCCCCTAGAAAACACGGCTTTCTCAAATGTAGGTCTTCAACAACTAATCTAGTTGAATTTGTATCGTATACAGTCTCAGCTCTAGAAAGCGGAAGGGAAGTAGATGTTATCTCTACTGACTTTAGTAAGGCCTTTGACAAAATTTCACATAGACTTATACTTTTCAAATTGTCCACCCTTGGCTTTGAACCTATTTTATTAAAATGGATTTCTTCTTATCTGGAAAACCGGTATTACATTGTTCGTTTCAGATCTGCCTTCTCCAATTCATTCTTAGCTACCTCCGGGGTTCCCCAAGCAAGTCACTTAGGTCCTCTCCTTTTTATTCTTAGAATTAACGATATTGAAATGGTCACACGACTCTTCCCTTATCCAACTAGATCTCGACAGTTTCTCAGTCTAGTGTATCAAAAACTGCTTAGAGCTTAATATTGCTAAGTGTCAAAAAATCACTTTTTCACGCAAACGCATAAAATCTTGTCCCAGGAGCTACTTTCTTTACAATCAACGCTTAACCATAGTTGAATCGATTCGAGACCGCGACATATTATTTGACCGAGAGCTCAATTTCATAACACACATCGATAATATTATTTCAACGCCGTTTCTTAAGATTCGCCCTTCGTGGGCTGCCTTGGAATAATTCTTTGATTCTACCCCCTATCAAAATCGCCACCAACTAATTAACCTCAATACACTGCAAGAGCGAAGAGAAATAACCGATCCTCTTCATTCATCGACTTCTCTCAGGTTCCGTAGACTCTGAAACCCACTACAACTCTATCTTTCTAAACACTAACCCCCGTAACCTAAGTAACCCTCGCCTCTTCTACCTACCTACTCATCGTACCTCCTATGGTTTCAATTAAGCTATTACTCGTATGCTGCGAAGGGCTGATCTAAACGAAAGCTGTTTTGACTTCACCCTCAGCACTCCCAGCCTAAAACTCCTCCTGTTAAATCGTCCGCCTAATTCAACCCAATCATAGCCCCAAGTTTCATAGTTTTAAGTTAGGTTAAGTTATGAAGCTTATATTAAACCAAATAAATGAATAGGTGGTTGCCAGTTTAAGAAATTTATTAAAAAAAAAAAAAGAATTCACTCGCACAGCTACGACATCTTTCACAATCCGAAATTTTAGAACCAAATTCCAAGTGACTGCAAAGAAAAACGGCATTCATTTTTTTTTTTTTTACAAAACTCAACTCAAAGGCCTTTTATTCATGTGAACTCTATATTCCTACCGTATTTAAATTTACCTCAATAAAAAATGAATTCGAATTCAAAGTACCCCACTTTTCTCTGTCAATGTTGTAAAACTCAATATAGCCTCAGGTCTTTTACCGATTAAGCGGTTTGTTTCGACATTCTAACTGACCTGGCAAAAGCCTTAACCTCCGTCTATTCATCAAAATCAAATGAATCGAAATGCATATTTCACTCTGTGCAACTTTTACCACCAAACATCTATTCCAAAGCGATTTGTCGCTGGTTTTCAAAAGAATCGGCTTCATCCGACATCACATGTGCTCACTTTGTCTGCAGGACTTTTGGTAGATAACATGGTATTTTCCTGGTAGCTATTATTTTTTTTTGTATGATTCTTTGTCCTACCAGGAGAGTCCTTTTTGAAAGAGTATACAAATCACCCCTCTCCTCTTTTCACCTATCAGCAAATGCCAAGCGCATATGTGGCCAACAAAATAAAAACGATTCCAGTCACATATCGAGTTCATTGATTTCCGGTCCCGGTCGTCCATACGTCGCGTCATCGTCGTGGTCCTGACGTCCATCCAACTTGACCAGGAAAAACTTTTTTCGCTCAGTTCCAAGTGGGCGTGTGAAGCTGGAGTCTTAATGTATTTTTTTTTCTTTTCCATCAGGCGATAGCTAATGAATTTGAAATTCCCAACGGACCTTCATGCACACAACTACGTGCAGAACTTTACGGCATACTCAACTCATGTAAAAACACAATTGAATAGGACATACGCTACCGGGTATCAGCTCAAGGATATTCTCAATTCTCAATTTCCAATGTAATTTGATTTCTTCTTTTCACCATACAGAACAGGATATACCTACTCGTGTGTAGTTTCTTCCAAGTTCAAATGCAATTTGAAGTGGTAGGTCAAGTGTGCAGCAAGTAATCGCCTTGTGATGAGCATTCAAGTATTGCCTATAAATGTGTTTCCAAAGGGGGAGAGTGTTGTGTATTTTAAGTAAGTTAAAGTGTCCCTGAAGACCTTTGACAACGGCCATTCTCAATCTCAAGTGAGATAAAAAGTTGCACATGCTTTAAATATCGGTTTAGGGTAATCTATGAAGTTATTCAGTTAATTGATAAAGATAAACTTTAGGTATATCTATTTAAAGAATCCAGCTACATTTAAGTGATGTTTCATCGGCAGTGTAAAATGATAGAATTGAAAGCTATTTGTATCTGTGTATGGCCTTTTAATCTCACTCTTGCGATCTATACGCAGACATTTATTTTCAAAACGAAAAGCGTAATAATTCGACACTCAATCAAATATGAAAGACAGAGAGTGACATTACCTACCAACCAAACCAGTCGCAGTCGGTTCGGTGTCAGATATTAAAACCAAGAGATGAGAAAATCAATCGACGACGTGTGCATTGAAATTCCTTTTTCCTTACACCACGTTATGCAATTTTTGATTGCTTCAGTGGATTGAACTTCAACAACTCGATGACTATGTCGGTAGATAGAGACGTAGAAACATCGACGACGGCAAGGACAACACCATATAAAAAGCAAAATGTAGAAGGATATGTCTGGAAATACGTCTGGTAAGACAGTGGGTAGGTATATGTAACTGGTTACGTATGGAATAATTTCAATTTATTCCTCCATAGACCCCCCGACGATATTGACAGAATGCAATTGCCAATATCTAGACGAAAAAATAACTTAAACAAGAAACAAAAAATTCACTCTTCCTTGAATTCAACACCGCATCATCTTTCGTCTCTGTCAAGGACATGTTTTTGGATGCTGCTTGGATAAAGGATGAAACCATTGACGTCGACCAAAATAGCATCAAGGATATGCTATTGCTTCCCCAACAACACCAACAGCGAGCAACGATGACGATGTCAAGATTTCATGAAATAAAATCCAAGACTCCAATCATCCATCATCATGCTTTCTGATGGTTATGGTAAAGTAAAGTATAACGACAAAAAAAAAAAAAAAAAAAACTCGAAACGTTACGAGAGACAAGTAGAATGACTAAAAGAAGTGGACATTATACGGAAGGTGTAATTGAAATTCATTTCGGCATCTAGGCTATGAATACAACAACTTGAAATGGTAATAAGTTTTGTGAATAGGCAGATAAGTGCAATCATAGACTGGAGGTGTATAACAAAAGATGCAGTCAAGAATGATGATGATTTCTGAAAGTGAATTGGTGATTCGGTGTATAAGAAGGACACAACTTGATTCCGTATTTTCTTGTGCTTTTTATGCTGATTTATAAGTCAAAAGGATAACATTTATGAGTATAAATATATTCAGAAGTGGGATTTTAAAGACAACTGAGGGTCGCTTGCGAGTAAAGGAGACAAAAATGAAAGTATATAATAGTTGTAGGCAGTGCTTAGGAGAAGGGGATAACTTTTGAGGGTAAACTTTGCAAAAAAAAAAACGCATTCAAAAGGCTGCTGAGCAAAATTTACAACTATCTAGGTATGCTATAGGTCAAGTTTGGTATTTGGGGCATCTGTCTGTCGTTCTGCAGGTCGCTGAAGCCATTTTCTACAAACTCGGTACAATCGTCTTAGCTGATTTCCTAGATTCCTTTTTTAAATCTTTTTTTTTAAACCAGCTATTAAGGGTACCTGACATATATCGGCGGAAATCAAAATTGCAGTTCTAGTAATTTGAGAGCTCTCTTTTAGAATTTCAAAAGCATTTTTTTTCTAAAAATTTCCATTAAGCAGATATTTGGTAGCCACTTTGGTCTAAGCGCCT
Source organism: Philhelius pedissequus (assembly GCA_910595825.1). NCBI lineage: Eukaryota > Metazoa > Arthropoda > Insecta > Diptera > Syrphidae > Philhelius > Philhelius pedissequus. The sequence continues at coordinate 43,272,379 of OU343163.1, forward strand.
AATTTGTCAAGTGAAATTCATTCTAAATTGTTCAAAGAGTCATTTTTGTATAGGATAGCACAATTTTGCAGAATTTCAATGAACATTCAAAAATGTTCTATATCCATTGATTTGATGCTATATGCTCTCCAATTTGTATATTTGTCAATTGATAGTTAATAGTTGATAGTTGATAGTAAATATTTCCAATGATAGTTTGAAACAATTTTGAGAAAAAAAAATAATAAAATTTATTGAAAAAGAAATGTTCACTTGCTATGTAATGAAATTTTAGTGACCACAAGAAAAAAATAAAATCACTATTCTATTGCGATTCTTCCACTTATGGTTCAAGTTTGATTGTATTTATGTATTTCTTTTTAAAATAAAATGCACGACTGGATCGCACTAACTTGCTCATATGTTCGATCACATCGTACGCAAAAGATTTCTATTAAAAATCTAAATATATTTTTAAAGTCGTGTTTTACTTAATTTTTTACATATACAAAATTACTTAAATTTTTTTTTTAAAACTTTTTGAAAACATTTAAAAAAAAAATCAAAAACCCCAATTCATAGGTATTCAACAAATACATAAAACTATAATTTTTGAAAAAAATTTAATGAGCAGTTTTCAAAATATAATATTTTTAAATTAAAAAGAAAATTCTTTGAAAAAAACAAAAAACATATTAATTAAAAATATTGGAACGCAGTGTAAATTGGGCAATCTAATCCCTATATATGTGTGAAATTTCGAAACAATCGGTTATTCAATTTACCGTAGTACCGTTTTTAGACATTTAAAAAAAAAAAACTGTTCAACCATAGAAAAATTGGCTTTAACTTTACCAAGTTTGAAGCAATTCGGCCCACCTGTCTGGGCTGTAGGTGTCTATGCATACATACAGACAGACTGACAGACATACAGACGGCCAGAAATTTCAGACCATCTTTTTTCGTCTTCGCTATTATCGTAGTGTGATGTTTGATTGTTATCTCAAAACATTTTTTTTCGACAAATGCATTACTTGCCTTATAGTACCTATAATCGCAAGTAATGATGTTGGTTTTGATTAATATCTGGAAAAAAAACTAAAATTTAGTGTCTTGGTGAAATGATTATATATTATTGCAATATAAGTTCAAGTGCTCTTTGTTCCAAAAACTATAATATAGGAACTTGATGCTGTTCACAGCGTAATTGATCGCCATTTAAAAAATATTATTTACATTTCAGCAATATTTTGCTTGTGCGTAACGTAAAAGTTACCAAACTAAAGTGCCAAACTTAAACTTATGGAGCTAAGGAAATCCGACTCTTTAAACTATAGTCTTGCTACGCAAGGATTATATTTCATCCCTTACTCAAAATGTAGGGAAAAGTTTATGGAAAATCAGTGAACAGTGAAAATTATTAGGAAAGAAGAATTTCACAGGCGATTTCCTTAATCAAAAGAAATTAAAATGCACGACTGGATCGTACGTACTTGCTCTTATGTTCGAAAACATCTTAAGCACAAGATTTTTATATAGAAACAGCTCAATATATTTTTAGTCTTTTTTACTAAATTGCTTATACACCTCTACAAGATTAATTTATTTTAAAAAAATTTTTAGTATGACAATTTTATGTATTTAATAATATAAATGTAAAAACAGAATTTCAAAAAAATCGTCCATCCATTTTCGGAATATTGAATTTTCAAAAAAAAAAAAAAATATTATTTTTTTCAAAAATCCAAAAGAATATTTTGCAAAAATGTTGGTATGCAATTTTATTAAGAATTCTAAGGACTCCCTATGTAAACTATTTGATCGAAGTCCTTCGAGCCGTTTATGAGAAAATCGAAAATAAAAAAAAAATGGTTGTATGGCAGGTACCGTTAATAACAAAATATGTAAACAAAAACATGTTGGACCAAAATGTAGAATATACCTAAAGTAGAGCACAGACTTTTTTTTTATCAAAATCGTTAAATTCGTTTTCGAGATAATTAAGATGGTAGAAAAAATTGTATAGCAAGTACCGTAATTTTTAGGACTTCAGTATCAAGTTCGAAGATAATCACTTCCCCTATAGTACCTACATATGTATGTATGTATATCACAAGTAAAAAGTTACACTAGAAAATGCCAATTGCCAAAGGTCGAAAAAGTTCTGCCGGAGGATCAATATCTAAAGAAAAATAAAAAGACATCGAGTCAATGTTTTCAGCAAAGCTATGCGCCAACGAACGCCCCAATGATGATGAGTAAAAGAGATCAGAGAATGAAACTATTTTTTGGTTCATTTTCCAATTATTAAAAGCTTCAATGGTTTTCTGCTTTTTCTAACCTTTTTATTTTCCTGATACCATTTTGCTTTGAACATTGCGTTCAACTTCAGCAATTACATAAAAAACTGTTAATTTTATATCTGTATTTGTTTTGCATACTCATAATATGGTTTCCAAATTGTCTATTTGAATTCTTCCTTTTGTTTTTCATTTAACGCGTATCTAACTACGAGATAGGTCCGTCATCAGTGTTGTTCCTCCAGGTGTCGACTTTAATTGTCTACATTTCAACGTAGACAATCGGTCGACAATGTAGACAATATGTCGACAAGGTAGACAATATGTCGACAATAACTTAGGACATCTTAAATCTCACAAATAAAATCATTTCAAAAAGGCTTTGCTACAACGACAGACACGCGGTTTTAATATTTTCCATAAAAATATAAGTTTGAAGAAATAAATTATAATTATTTTCCTTAAAAATTAAAGATTAAAACGCGTTGGTGCTATTAAGAAGTCTGACCGACCTAAAAACAAATCCTTTGAAGAGCTAGACTATTTCTTGGTGAAAACCAATAATAAGTTGCACAGTGTGCAACAAAACTTCAAAATACTGCTGAAAATAATCTTAGCAAAATTTTAAACATTTAAACCCTACTCTAAATGAATTTTAAAATAGGAGCCGACCCTAAGGCTGACTTTTAAAATTAGGGTCGACTTTTTGATAATTTTAAACAATAAAAAGTATACGAAGTCGTCTAACTTTAAACAAAGCAAAACTGTTCTTAATATTTCTTAAACTATACATTTTCGTGTTGACGTTTGACATTTCGTAACAGAAAATGAAAAAAAAATGTTTTCTGAAGAAGATTATAATATTTTTGGAATTTTTTTAGAAAGCCAAAAATATATAAAGCTCGAGCAGATCCATTCGAAGAACTTGAGGACCTTAAATTTTATTTAAGAAACCGATTTGAAAAAACAACGGTTCGATTTTTAATTGAAAAACGTGAAAGCCGATTGGTAACACAGCGCATTCCTCTTGTTGAACAATTTGATTCTTTATCTGTAAAGAAGTTTTGTTTTGGGCCAATATCTTTGAATAAAGGATTAAAATCGGACCAAAAAAAAAATAAGCAACTCCAAATAATGTGAGGAACTTGTCAGTTAACGGAACAAAATTTGCAACATTTTCTGCCATTTTTTTTAAATTTTATTACTAAATTCCTCAAATTTCTAAAGTTTTTAAAGCTTGTGACCAGTATTAAGCCAGTGAAGTGATTCAGTGGATTTATGAAATTTTAGTGAGTAGCTTTATCATAACAGATTTCTCCAATAATTTAAAGTTTATCGATATCTCTAATTTAAATATTTCAAACTAAAACTTTTATCTTGTTCTTAGACGCATGTTTTTGTATTATAGAAGAACTTAGTTCTGTTTTTTAACATTATGTTTGTTTTTTGATGAATATTAGTAGGAAAAATTATGATTTATGATGGATTTTACGAATTGTCTACAATCTGTACATTGTCTACAAATTTATATCGACAATTGTGAATTGTCTACATATAGACTATCATGTAGTCTACATTTATAGTCTACATGACACAACACTGTCCGTCATGGTTTTTGTATCCCAAATCAAGTCTTAAAACTATATTTTTTTTTAATTTCTTAGTGGCAGCACTCCCCAACGCGGCATTGTAAATCAGCCATTAATGTCTTCAACTATATTTTCACATAAGATTAAAATTGTTTAAATCTTCCCATGATTATAAAAAAGAACATGATTACGTAAAATTGTTCTCCTTAATTGAAATTTGCCCCAAGAAAACAACACTTTTACTAAAGAATGTTCAACTTTCAAGTAAAGTAAGCAATCCAACTTATAACTAGGCAAGAAGGTAATGATCCAGCTCTTTCCTCAATTTATTTTTTTGTTGGTATTATTCTATGATCTTTTGAAACAACATCTACATCATACTATCATTTGGTACCTCCAAACTCTAATGACGAATACGACGAATTTTCTCTATACGAGTACCTATATCCTGATAAGTTTACTTCTTCAATTATGAAGTCTTCAACAAAAATGTTTCCTCACGAAAATATACACAATACAAAGTCTGGCTATAAAGAAACAATTCTTTAGAAAACTAACAAATGACTGAAAGAAGAAAAGGAAGAAGGAGATTGAGAAGACACACCGAAAAAAAAGAGGGAAGAGAACGATAGCTGAAAAACAAAATTGAAATTGTCCGGGGTTAATTGAAATTCCTCAACTTTCTCAATTAAACTTTTTTTTTTATCTTTCGCAATTTTTATTTTTACTTAGTTTTATTTCTACTTTTTTTTTGTTGCTAAAAACTCTCAAAGGTTTTGCGATGATGATGATACGATGCTGCTAGCGCCTGTTATCGCTTTCTCATGGTTTTTAAAAGTTCACGAACATAATCCTGTGAACAATTTAGGTAGCCATAGTTATTGTTAACTTTATGGGAATTCCATTATTTGTTCTAGAATTTTTTTTGTTGAATGCTTCTCACTGGGAAACACTCTTTTCAAACATTTTTTTTGTTTGAGTTCGACATCCTTTTGTCCTCTGGTTCATTATATTTAAGTGGAAATAGTTTCAATCGCTTCCGTGGACACTAATAGCCTCAGTTTGCTATAAGAAAGGATAAACTTTTATACGAAAAATTATTTTCGTTGAAAATAATGTCTATGCTGGTAATAGTGACGTTTGCGTTGGATGTGATGTGAGTCTTTACTTTACTCAAGAAGTGCCGAATAGCACTTCTTTGAGTAAACACCTTTATTCAATTGAATTATGCTGCTCTGGTGGCATCAACAGTATACCGCATGACAGGATAAATCTTTTTAAAATCAATTTCAGTCCTTCCTTTATACAATCGTTCATTCAGCTGTGGAGGTTGGATGGAAATTAATAAATAAATTCCTGCCAGTCAGCCCAACCACATCATATTCTCGGTTGGCCTTGCCGTGCATGCCGTTGCCGGATGGTAATTGAATAACGGGGATGTAAAGTTTTACATTGCAAAAGGCAGATTTATGCCTGTCAGACATTCGTATACAGTAGAGCTGAAAATTAAACGTTTAATCGCTAGGAGATCATCATTCCTATAATAATAATAAAAAAAATATGAATCTTGCTGATTCGGAAATGGAAGAATAAGGTCATATATTTGCATTCCAATTTTCTACGTGCTATCCGGAGTGTAGACTGTCGATCAAATACATATTGGGTTTGCGCTCATGTTAAAATTAAAAATTTTGATCCGTTGAATGAACTATATTATCGATATCCAAACCACCTTACTTTTTTCCGTGGATCGCATGCTCATGCTCAAACACAGCATCATCATTTCCAACTAATTGCATTTCGTATCGAAACAAGCAAAGCTACAAGTTCCATTGTTCCACGCATTGGCCACGTTATCAACCTGAAAGTAATATGTACTACGTTTCCACCGACCACTAAACCGAATTTTAAGTAGATTTAGCTAAATCTCTTACAAATCTAGAAGATTTTATCATACACATTTTAATTTTTTCGGAAAAAGATTTAAAATAATGTCCTTTTCGATTGGTAATCCGGAAGAACTCTCCGATCCGGGATTCCAATCGAACAAGTAAACACTTGATTCTAGATTCTGAAAACTTATTTGAGTGTATGTGTAAGACGGGAAATGTCAAACGCACGTTTGTGATTATTTTATTTTGTAACCATGGCTGACACAAATGTAGAAGATTTCGAAGTTTTTCCTGATGAAAATGCGAAATTAAAGTTATTGAAGGGAAAATTTGTCTTCGGAACAGATATCCATAATTTCAATTCTCTAAAGAGAAGAAATTGAAACTACAAAATTTCAGACAAACCAAAACAAAACAATGACGTGAATAAATTAATTTGAATTTGAAATTTAGTGGGTGTGAGTGCGTGCGTGCTTCTGGTTTTGATTCTGACTTCAAATCCAGAAGGAAATTTCTCTTCTATCCAGGAGAAGAACTGTCATTTGAAACCAATCGAACAGTTTCAGAAGCATTCGGAAGCCTTCCGGACGACCAATCGAAAAGGCCATAAATTTCATTTAAATTTTCATAGGGCCAAACAAATCGAACTAACCTATACCCATCATATCGAAATGAACACAGTGGAAAGTGAATTTTTGATGAAGCTACCTGTCTCACTTCTACATGATTAGAGAAAATGAAACACGGTGCGGTACAAACGTAGTATAAGGAAAGTTTGAAGTCTCTGATTGGCCAGCTGTCGAAAAAATGTCTTTCCAATTAAAGGATATTTCACTGGAAAACTAGTCAAGTTAAAGGCGTGTTCCCGAACTTCCTAAAAGCCTGCGAATTTCTACGAAAAACGGTCAAATAGTTTTTCACGGAATAAAGCTCTCGCGAGAGAGTAAAATATTTCACCCAAGCGAATGTTAGTCCCAAAAATTTGTTTAAGCAAAATTATCAAACTGAATTATGAAAATGAAGGAAAAAAGAGAAAAAAAGTAATACTTATGTAAGTTGTCAATTTTGCCAGGTGTTTCATTAAAAAAAATAAAAAATAATCTGATTTATCGTGTGTTCGGGCTTATTAAAATTTGTAATAGCAAATTGGTTATTTAAAAAAAAACTGTTCTTTTTCCACAAAAAAAAACTATATTAAATTTTCAAAAATATGCTTTTGCTTTGAAGTTTAAAACCCTAAAAACCGGCTACAATTTTTGTTCATTGTGTTACCATACATTTTTTTACTTTGCCGGACTCTGAGAGTTTTACCCCCACCTTTGAAAATAAAATGCATCGTACAAACTTGCTCTTGCTGCTAACAACTTTAGCGTAGCTAACCACTGACGCTGTTAGTAGGTTGGTATAGCCTCAAGCCTAGTTATCCTATGCAGGTTTAAAGCCTATGTAGGTAAAATTACCTTGATTGTTAGTATAATGGATTTTCGGATGGATGATTCAATTAATAGTTACATAGGTACCACCTATAAATGTATATTTAAATTTAAGTTAATTAAGTAATTTTAATTATATACATAAGTATCTAAACATGTACATATAATAATGAAAATGAAGGATGTAGGTGAGTAGGTAGCTATATGCATATAACTTTATAATTTAGGTGCAATATGCATACATAAGATTCATGTGATTTGTAAATAGACGTCATATGTATTTATAAATGTATGAGGACCTACATTGTAATTAGTATTCAGTGACGTACGCAAAAATTAGTAAAAAGGGAATAATAATAAAGGTAGAAATTAATGGATAATACACATAATTAAATGTTTTTATATTGCTTAGTCGTTATAGTTTGAGGGGATACAAAGACGCCATTTGAATTCATGAATAAATAAGAATATATCTAAAAAAAAATTCAAAAATTGTTGTAGCGGTTACTAAGAAATTAATTTTGAATGTATAAAATTTTGAAAACATTTTTAGAAAAAAAATTTGAAACGCCATTTTGAAGATATTATTAATATACATACAAAATTTAAATTTCAAAAAAATTTAGTGACTATTTTTTAAAAAAATCGATTTTTCAAAAAAAAAATTTATTTATTTTTTAAAAATCGAAAAACTTTTATTTTGAACATTTCGGTATGCAGTTTTCTTAACAACCTTAGGGAGCATTTGTATAAAAAAAAATTATTTTAATCGGCTTATCCAATGTTGAGAAAGTGGAAAATATGAAAAGTCGTTCTATGAGAAGTACCGTTAATAAGTACGGAAAAAAAATATTTTTATACTTGAAAGTGGACTGTACAAATCTAAGAACACACAAACTTTTTTTTATAAATATCCTTGGAGCCGTTTTCGAGAAAAAATTTGTTTCTTAGCGGTTTTTTTTAAATATTTGTATGGAAAGTACCGTTGTTTTTTATTTTAGGAATATAGTTTTTTTTAACTTTTCAAGATATTGTCGAAAACCTACCAAATACGAAATTTCGAAAAAAATCGTTTTCGAAATTTTGAGTTTTCCAAAAAAAAAAGTTTTTTTTTTTAATATCCAAAAAAAAAATTTTGGGATTACAATAGTTTTAAAGCTTTTTAGGAGCTTGTGCGTAAAAAAATTCAAGAAAATTTAATTAACCGTTTCCCATAAAATCGAATAACAAAAAAATGGTACTACTAGAGGTACCAAAAATAACAACTTTTTTCCAAAAAAAAAAAAATACCAAAATGTTTGTTTTCCCTTTATTAATTTACTGTTTTTTTTTTATAAAAATTGTTTTAGCCGTTTTTGAGAAAAATAAGATTTTTGTTTTTGGCATAAAAAAATGTGTGGGAGCTACTGTTATTTGTCGTCTTAAAAAAATTAAAAAAAGTTGTGGGTATATTACCGAAAAAACAATATCTACCAAGTTTGAAGCAAATCTAGCCAACCGTTTAGGCTGTAGACTCGAGGACAGACAGACAGACTGCCAGACAGACAGACAAACGGAATTGGGGGACCCACTTTTTTAGTGTTCTCTATGATCGTAATGTCATGTTTGATTGTTAGAATTTTTTTTTGCACGAATCCATAACTTGACTTATAGTACCTATAATCGCAAGTAAAAATAATACATAAACTGTTATGTCGGATTTACACGACTGCCAAATTGGCATTATTACTGTCAAAATCTTGCCATTATTTTGTTTGTCGTGTAAATGGTCGAAAATGTGGCAGTATATTTGTCATTAAAAAAAACTGCCAGCCAGTATTTTCGTTAAGTTGTGGCATTATACTGACATCGTGTAAATTCAGTACTGACAACAATTTTCAACTAATGACAATTTGCAATAAAGAATGAACTTGTTCATTCTTTACTGCCAATTGGCAGTATTTTTATCTGTCAACGAATGTCGTTAATTAAATTAATGACAGCAGTATTTTGGCAGTAAATACTGCGAACTTGGCAGCCGTGTAAATCCGGCATTAGTTGCCAAATGTTGTGTCAATACAAAAATTAAATATTATAGAATTTTTTGTGCTTAATAAAATTTGTGATAGCAAATTGGTTATTTAAAAAAAAAACAGTTCTTTTTTTCACAAAAAAAAACCATTAAATTTTTAAAAATATACTTTTGTTTTGATGGTTAAAAACTGGCTACAATTGGTGCTCAATGTGTTCCCATACTTTTTGTGAAACTTTGCCTCACTCAAGAAAATTGTGTAATTAATACCTACTTCATTTTTTCGTCTAATTTTGTTTGGTAGGTTGCTAAAGCGAATATTTTCGGTGGTCTAGACTAGGAGAGCGAAATGCTAACGAAAACATGCTTAGAAAAAACAAATCCAATCAGAAAAAAACTGTGGATAGATGAAACGACAAAAACAACACGACTAAAAACTGAATACTAATTTTCTGAACAATTTTAATTGGTCTGGGTAATAAATTGTCTGCGAAAAGTGAGTGGAGACTTTTTAAATTTCGTCAAGGAACATCGTATTACAAACGAAATTTTCGTTTATGATTTCGTTCTGTCATTTTTTATGGGATTTTTTGTTTGGCATCAGTAGCGTACTAGGCTTTAAATGCAACAGAGGAACAAATTTCCCACAAGGATGAAGGAATTGCTTATACATATCGTCACAGAGAATTTTAAGAGTTGAACTCTTATTCCGTAAAAAAAACTGGTATCCGCATTATTGTTTTGTTTTTAATAGTTGGTACCAAACTATGTCTTCATTCTTGGCTTAATTCGTTATCCTTAACTTTAGACAAATCGTTTCGTTGCTTACAAATTGCAATCAAATCACTAGGTATCTCAACCTACAACCAATTATATGTTTATAAACCTGCAGGATATTAGTGTTATTAGGATTTTGAAAAAAAAGGAAAACAAAAATTATAAAATCTAAACCGTTATTTAACTATCATCCTCAACTGTAGATACACCTTTTCGCTCTTACGCGTCTTCGAAATTCTTCTAACCTCGACGAGCCATAAAGTCTACATTATATTCCGAAGATATCCTTCGGAAATAAATGCACTAAGGGATCTTAACAATGGTCCATAACATTTTCGCTATTTCCTCTTCGCGTCCTTTAGAGTTTTCATCCTGCGGCGCATTCACCAACTTCTTCCAACAAACTATAATAAGCAAGAGTAAGTAAATCTGATTATCCCTACAGATGCCCGGCAGACAACGGCTAACTGCTGTGCACCAGCATCCTGTGCATCGTGCATACATGAAAGGATCAGAAAATTTTCTTTAGATAACTCAACGTCTATTTACAATCAATGGCAAAAATATAGGAAACCAAGCTAAAAAAAAATAAATACAAAAAAAGTTGAATGAAAATTGTTGCAATGATGTCCTTTCTACAGGAATATGGAACCATATAATACACAGGACAATGTAAATTAAAAGTTAAAGGGATTTCCATCACCGTCGGGTTTTGTTATAGCTTCTTATGGTTTATAAACGTTTAATTAAATTCCTTTAGCCAATATGTGACTGTGCTGCGTGAGAGTTAGTATAGATATAAACATAGACCAAAAACTTTATCCTTTGGTAGATATATATTTATACCTATCTACTTATAGTTGATCCTTATACCAACAACACAGGACGCAAAACCGAACGGACACACATAATTAATCACATTTCGCCAGAGGAATTATTCCAAAGTTAGCACGATTTCGTTGTAGAGTTTTACTAAAAGTAAGACCAGTGAATATATATGTAGAATAGGGGAGAGAGTAGTGTGTTTGAGGGAGAGAGAGAGAGATGAATAATGAAATTAGGGTTTTCCTGTTGATGATTCCTCTTAGTGTTGTGCGGTCGAGGTCCCTTACTGTGATTAGTTATTTCGAACCCATCTTTCTGATGTGAATAATTGTAGTGTTGGACATAAATAACAAAACTGTTTCAGACTGATGTGATAGCCAGAAAATGTTGTCCGACATTAATCATTGATTACACCGGAGAGGTTAACCATGGAAAAGGATTTTGTGGTTTTCAGAGATAAATACTTAACTTAGTTCTAAAAAGCTTCTACATAGTTATACTAAAGTTCATTCAGTCAGTAGAATCTACAAACCAAAAAAGGGGGCAACACACTTATAAATCGCAAGAAGTAGGCTTTTAGGTGTGAATCTTTAGTGTTGATTTTTGGATAGATGAAAGTGAAAATACTGTGTTTTGCTTTTTGATGTTATTGGCTCTGCTGGCTATTTACCGAATATCTACCTATATACCTACAATAGGACAAAGAGAGGTATAAATAATGGCATTTTAGAAAGGTAGGTATTTTGGCCAAGAACATTAAAGTTAATGGCAAATCGAATTGGAATTCGATTTCGCAGAGTGTGCGGTTTAAATTGGTTAATAAATTTTAAAAAGTAGATATATGGTACATTGTACGTATACGGAAGGTAACTTAACTATATATTTGTACGCACATTCACGATTTAATTGGGTATGCAGATATTTTTCCAGAAAAAAATATTACCCATTTTTTGGGGATACCTAAATATTAGCCACCTTTAGGAGAAAATTATAACCAGAGCAGCATATAAAAATTGAACAAACGAGTATATGTATATACATACTAGAACGGCAGCTTCATGTTATATGTGCGTGTGTGTGCTTTAGCTTCTTGTGAACAGAAGCTATGTTGGCCATTTGTAGAATGAGCAGATATGTTATATGTGCTCTATGCATAATTAAAACAAATCTATCCCACTGGAATCATACATTTAACCGGGATAAAAAGTATCATGTGTGCTATTCCAAACTATAATATATTTCTGTGCCAAATTCCATCTGGATCCGTTCAGCGGTTCTGGCGTTATTGAGCAACAAACATCCATCCATCCAAACTTTCACATTTATAATATCAGTAGGATGTAGTCACTTTTATATTCACTCTGCTTTTTACTTGCGATATAGGTATAGGGCAAGTTTTGCTTTTGGAATAAAATCGAACTCGAGATTTTAATCAAGTTTGATATTACGACTGTCTCTCTGTCTGTACAACGCTCTACAATCTAAACGGCTGAAGCGATTTCTTTCAAACTTTGTACTTAGGCGTTTTTGTTGATTGTCTCAAATAGTTTTTCTATCCCGATAAATAACGGTACTTGCCATATAATTTTTTCTACCATCTTAATTATCTCGAAAAGAAGTGTGTGCACTACTTTAAGTAAAGTGTTATCCATTTTGCGGTTACAAAAGTAAACTTAAATAAAACACATATAAAATATATTTTTTCATGATATTTCTTTTTTATTATAAAGTTTGAACACATTATGTGTGAAACACTACATCATTTAAATGACCACCACGCGAATTGTTGCAAGCATTGATTCTTTTGAGGTAATTTTCGACCACTTTTTGACACATATGGGGCGGTATCTCAGCCATAACTTGACGAATGTTGGTTTTCAAGTGCTCAAGAGTGAAACGTTTATCTGCATTAACATGGTCTTTCGCGTAGCCCCACAAAAAAAAGTCCAGCGGTGTCAAATCGCATGATCTTAGTGGCCAGTTGATATCGCCACGACGAGAAATTACACGGCCAGGAAGTGTCTCCTGCAATAAGGCCATATTTGCTCGAGTTGTTTGGCATGTGGCACCGTCTTGTTGAAGCTACATATTCTCCAAGTCGTATTCTTCAATAGCAGGCAAAAAAAAATGTCGGTTATCATTGACCATTTACTTACATTTTCGAAGAAGTAAGGTCCAATCACACCTCCGGACAAAAGAGCGCCCCAAACAGTGACTTTTTGTGGATGTAATGGCCTCTCTTCAATTACTTGAGGATTCTCAGAACCCCAAATACGACAATTTTGTTTATTAACATACCCACCGAGTGAGAAATGTGCTTCGTCGCTGAAGAAAATTTTGTTCAAAAATCGACGTCAACCGCCTATTTTTTAAGCACCCATTCGACGTATCTACGACGTTGTGAATGGTCAGCTGGCTTCAGTTGTTGTGTGAGCTGGACTTTATATGGATGTAGGTGTAAATCCAAATGCAAAATACGCCTATGCCGTAAGACAGTCCTAATTCCTGAGAACGACAAGGAATCGACACATTCGGGTCTTCGGCAACACTTTTACTTACAGCAGCGATATTTTCAGTGGTACGAGCCAAAGGATGATGCACAGGCCTTACAATATCTGTAACCAATACAGTCTCTTCAAATTTCTTCACAATTTTGCCAATTGCTTGCCTATTTGGACGATTATGTAAACCATAATCTCCTCTTAAAGCACGATATGTGGCTGTGGCAGAATCACCATTTTTGTAGTAGGTTTCAACAATTTTCAACTGAAAATTTTTTTAAAATTTTGTTTTTAAATTAAGTTAAATATTTAGTATTAAATATTTTAAAATTAGTTAAATATTTAAAATTGTCATATCAATTTTTGGTTTAGAAAAAAATTAAAGAAAATTTGTGTATAAAAAATTACGACTTTAAAAATATATTTATATTCTTAATTGAAATCTTTTCCATAAGATGTGATCGAACATACCAGCAACTAAGTACATGCGAACCAGTCATACATTTTATATAATTTCAGAGCTGAAATTGGTTGCTTGTAAGTCCTTTTTCACACGATGAATCTGAGTTGCCAGCAGCATTTGTGTCGGTTTCGATTGTTCATCCGGAATGCTTTCGAAGGCTACCGAATGCTTCTGAAACTGGTTCGATTGGTATTAAATGACAGTTTCCTGGATAGAAGAGAAATTTGCTTTTGGATTTGAAGTCAGAACAAAAATTCACACCCACTTAATGTCAAACTCGAATTCAATGTTGATAGCAATGTCGAGTAGGGATGTGCAATATTGAAAAACTTCGACATAAACATACAAACAAAAATCAATATTGATGTCAGAAATGATCGAATCAGTAATATATATTGCTATTTTTTTAGTGAATTTTTAATAAAAGCATGTTCAAAAATAGATTAAAAATGCAATATATTATACATTTTAAAACCCTTAATAGTTTTGTAAATGTATGCTTTTTATAGTTATTTTCATTTCGCCTTTGAATTTCATATAACTTTTGACGCGTACTTCCGTCGATTGTGGTCTAACCTCTATAAGCATGCGAGGTCATTGGCCGCATTTAAAAATCGAAGCATAGGTATCCGGTCCCGGATAGGTTTGTGTTGTTGTTATCCCATGTAAGAAAACAGCTGAAGACAAAACAGAGCTGCTGCGAAAAAATAAACATCAAGCTATCCGAAAAACTTTGGTATAATTTTGTATCCCTTGAGAAATGTTAAAAACGTATTCACAAACCCATACAAATTTAACCTATCCGATTTTGGTTGTTCAGAAACATAAATGGATATTTACCTATCTTAGATAGGTTATCGTACCGACATTTAAATGCACCCATTGGCAAAAGATTTGAGCTTTTTTTCAGTCGATGTTTTGATGTTTCACATGAATGGTTCTCATACTTCAACATCGATATTTTTTCATCTAAAATCGATGTTTTGTCAATATCGATGAACATCGCTAATTCCTACATTGTCATTTGATTGCTTTCAGTTGGTTGGCTGAAATGTTGTTGTTTCTATTTGTGTTTGAAATTTCCTGTCTTATACATACACTAACATTAAACCGCAGAATCAAGAATCTAGAACAAAATCTCTCCGGTTAAGGATTTAAGGGAGATTTTGTTGACGTTTTGTTTTCATCACCGCACAATTATAGTATAAGAGGTGAGAAGAGCAACTCAGTTTCAGTCGTGTGAAAACACAAGAGATTTTTAAAGCAATTCAAATAAAATGTCAAAAATCTACAGCAACTAGTTTTCTTGTGTAAAATGTCGCAAAATTCTAAATCTTGTTAAGAACACTCACTACCAATGCGTTGACTCTCATCTTATCATCATCATTCGTTGACACGAATCTTACGATGAATTTAATTTTGTATGAGATTTTAAACGAATTTTTACGTTTTACAAAGGCAACAATCTACATTTTGACGTACTTAAAATATTTCTTTTCAAATGTCGCAAGAGCTCTAAAATTGAATCACACCAAAGGGTCAAACAATTAAATATGAACAATTTTAAATTCCCAGTGGATAAAATGATTTTTTTTAATCCTTCGAAATTATAGCCATCCGTCATTGTTATTTGACAGATTATGGTGTGAATATGACGTGCACGTTTTATAAGTAAAAAAAAGTATACACAGCTGATTTCTTTCAAATTGGAATTGATTCCAGAGCACATCCTAACCAACGATAGAAATAATCTCCATCTAAACATTTCAATAGTTTCTATTAACTTTTAGGTTCACTCCGATTGGTGAATATAATTTTATTAACTCTTAATGCTTTTATTGCTTGCATGTTTAATATTTCTTATTTGGCTATTCACTTTTCGATACATTTTTTTTTAGATAAATTGTTTAATAATATGAATGTCAAACATATTAAGCTCTTAACAATATACTTAGATATAAATATTTAATCATTCACACGCTCCATGCCTTTCTTGACAAAGGTAAAAATCACAAACATCCCAATCATTGAATCCGAAGACGTGAATCAGATTCACTTTTCACATTCGCCATTACCATATTTACTTGCGATTATAGGCAGATACTATAAGCCAAGTTATGCATTCGTAAAAAAAATTCTAACAATCAAACATGACATTACGATCATAGAGAACAAAAAAAGTGGGTTCCGCAATTCCGTCTGTCTGTCTGTCAGTCTGTCTATCCTTGAGTCTAAAGCCTAAACGGTTGGATAGATTTGCTTTAAGCTTGGTACATATTGTTTTTTCGGGTATATGCCCACAAGATTTTTTAATTTTTTTAAAATGACAAATAACAGTAGCTACGATAAATGTTTTTTTTGGCGAAAAACACAAATATTATTTTCCCTCAAAAACGGCTCCAACGATTTTTATAAAAAAAAATCAGTTCATTAATGAAGGGAAAGGGTACCTATGGATTTTTTTTTTGGAAAAACATGGTTATTTTTGGTACCTCTAGTAGAACCAGTTTTTTGTTTTTCGATTTTCTGGGTAACGGTTAATTTGATTTTCTTTAATTTTTTACGCAGAAGCTCCTAGAAAGTTTGAACACATGTAAGCCAAAATTTTTTAAAAATAAAGACAAATCGAAAACAACTCAATAGATTTTTTCGAAACTTCCTATTTTTTAGTTTTTTGACATTATCTTGAATGGTTAAAAAAAACTATTTTCCTAAAATAAAAAACAACGGTACCTCCAATACAAATGTTAAAAAAGCCGTTAAAAAATGTATTTCGCAAAAACAGCTCCAAGAATTTTAAGAAAAAAAAAATGTGTGTGTTCTCAAATTAGTACAGTCCGCTTTTAAATATAAAAATCTTTTATTTGGCGTATATTTTCGACTTCCTCCCTAATGCATGATCCGTTTTAAATTATTTTTTTAATTATACAAATGCTCCCTAGAAGTGTTAAAAAAACTGAATATTAACATTTTTAAAAAAATAGTTCTTCGATTTTTAAAAAATAAATACATTTTTTTTTTAAAATCGATTTTTTAAAAAACAGTCACTAATTTTTTTTTAATTTAAATTTTATATGTATATTAATTAATAATATCTTCAAAATGTCGTTTCAATTTTTTGCCTAAAATGTTTTTAAGTTTTATATATAAAAAAATAATTTTTTATAAAACCGCTCCGGCGATTTTTTGAATTTTGTTTTTAATATACTCTTATTTATATAACAAGTAAGCAATATAAGAGCATTTAAATATGTGCATTATCCATTGATGACTACCTTTTCACTGAATACTACACACTATGTAGTCCCTCATACATTTATGTATACATATACATCTCGTAAAATCACATGAATATTTTGTATGCATATTACACCTAAATTATAAAATTATATGCATATAGCTACCTACCAACCTACAACCTTTAATTTTCATTATCATAAATACATATTTCCATACCTAGGTTCCATCCATGTATGCATGTATATGTAGGTACATATTTCTCCGATAACTTACATAATTAAAATCCATAAACTAGATTTAAATATTATATATTTGGAGGAATAGTTACATATTCCTCGAATCATCCATTCGACAATTCATTATACTAAGAAATAAGAATCAAGGTAATCTTACTTACATCGGCTTAAAACCGGCATAGGATAACTAGACTACCTAGACCTACCTACTAAAAATCAATGTGTAGCTGCATTAAAGTTGTTAGCTACAAGAGCAAGTTCGTACGATCCAGTCGTGCATTTTATTTTGATCTTGCCGTTGTTGTGTGTGTGTTATGGTTGCACCTTACTTAATCCACAGAATCCACAGTGTTTTGCACGGGGATGTCCCCTGGTTAAAATATTTGTACAACTGTCCCTTATTAGTTTAAAGCATTCCTGAACAACTATTAACGAACATATTTCAGAAATCAGGAGTTAACTCGAGCTGTATACATATCTTGTCTTTTATTTGCAGACGTTATTAAACCAAATTGAATTTTTTTTAAAGGATGTTTTAACGAATTCCACATCTTCCTTGTCGAACAAAATATTATTAAAGGGATATATTTTCCCCCACAGTCATAGAATATAAAGTCAACGAACGGAAGGGAATAAGCAGAAACTTGTCGTTATCAAAGAACGTGTCTGTTGTATCTACATCCCACCGAGTGTCTAGAGAACGTTGGTTTTCAGCATCGTTGCACTTCACAATTACCAGAGCATATAGGTGGAGACAGTTGGAGTGTATTCGCTCATTAAGGATCAACCTGGATCTATCTAAAATAGTTAGGTATACATAGTTGAATGAGAGATGAAACCATCAAGGATGAATGGAGCAGTGGTACCTATAGAAAAAATAAATAACAAACACACACCACATCAACCGGCACCACAATCACATCACAAAAACAACTAATTACATACTTCCTACTTCTTTCACATACATTTTGGTATATAGCTAATTGGGTAACTGGCACAACATTCTATATCCTAGTTATCGGATTTTCCTCCACTTTTTTCCTATTTATTTATGATTTTTCTTAAGCAAATGTTATAGCAAGGATATAGGTAAGCTATAAGCTGTTATATACCGACATTTAACATCTAAGATCTAACCTGTACATTATGCTTAAGTATGTAGCAAAGTCTTCAACAGGCGATTTGTTGTATGTTATTTTTTTTTTCAGGAAGCACATAACAATGTGCGGAATGTTCTAATTTTCAATTAAGGACGAAAAGTGGCCAGCCATTATTATTGCCTACGTATAGGTAGATATTTGTATACGTATGTAGGTTATATCGTGTGGTCTATATAAACGTTGAACGTGATATGTATTTTAACAAGGATGAAAAACTAAAATAATTTGGCCGAGCTAGCCAAATAAATTTTGAATAAAATAAATAGTTTTTTAGAAGGTCAAGCATTAGTACCGCTTAATGAGTTTAATGTGAGTACATATTCGGTTTTGGCAATATTTCTTAAAGCGTCGAAAATAATAAATCGACGTAATGTTTTTTCGACGTGTTCTGAGAATAAGTCCATATAACACAAAAACACGCAAAAGTAGGAAAACTCAGACGAAAAGATATAATAACGGATTTTTGAAAAACAACACAATATGCATACACAATTGTTTTACATTTTTTTTTCGAAATTTTAAGTTTGAAATTAATTTTTTTTTTCAAAAACTGTTAATAGAAATTACCTGCTTGATTTAAAAACAAGATGATAGGAGATTTATAGGTAAAAAAACGTGCAAAATTTAATTGTAAGTAAAATCTTTGGCGCAAAATTTTAGTCGATTTAGTAATATGTTAAATTATTTTTAGTATGATACTGGGCTAAAAAGAGGACTTTGCTAATTTCAAACCACTTTAGTATCCTACTATTTTCTTAACATTTTACTAAAGTTAAAATCACAAAATGGCAACTTTATTTTTTTTAATATCGCACTAAATCCATATGCCACTTTGACATTTACAAACGTCAAAAAGTTATGTTCGCTTACATTTTTTGCACTATTTTAGGCCTGTTTAGTTGTAGTTTATTAAGAAAATAGATTTAGTATGGTGTTAGTTAAAAAGTGTTTGAAATTAGGAAAATATTAGTAAAATGCTTTAGTATTTGTAAACTGTTAAGTAGTATCATGCTAAGCCCTTAACATCAGGCTGTTTAAAATTTGCGCTTTTATTTTTAAATATTTTTTTCCATTTGAAGTGTTTTCTTTTTAAAAATTGACCCTCCCGTCTAAATGGGGTAGATAGACCCACTCCCATTGTAAAAAAATGCTTCTTTATAACTATTCTATACAAATCCGCCATTAAACTTTGTCGCCTGAGTCATCGTACTCTCCCCAAAAACAATCATAGGTGCCTATCTATGAATGTTTAAAACATACCTAGTGGTTGTAAAATATATCACCGTTAGTCTTGTAAGTATTTTTGTTTAAATTACATACTTTTTTTCCAGTTTTATGACAAACGCTAGAAGATTGGTCTTGTGCAGAAGATATATATGTGATTTGAATACAATGGAGATGACGGACGCGCAACATGGAGTTGTAACTGGATGGAATAGCTGTCAAAATATTTTTAATATATACAAAATAAAGGTGCGTTCCCGTACTCCGTGCTCCGAAAATCTGTGAATTTCTACAAAGAATTGTCAAATCCTATTCTTGTACATGTACAGTACACCAATTTACGAGAGTAAGTCTCCTTTCACACAGGGAAACCAGTTGCTGGAGATTTTGTTTGACATTTTCCTTTAATTGCCTTATGGCTTTCACACGAACAAATTGGTACCATGAAACTGAGGAGGAAATTGGGAAGATTGTGTTGGGCTTATTGAAATGCAAAAACGTCAAAAACTTCAAATCGTTGGCCGGGGAGATTTTTTCCATTCCCCTTACTTCTTGCCCTTCTCGCCTACAAACTCCCAGTTGGCGGCAACGCAGTTTCCTTGTGTCAAAACAGAATAAAGTATTTCCCCAGGATGCGAATTTTAGTCTAAGAAATTTCTTTGGACAAAATTATGAAGGCTGTCAAATGAAGGAAAAAAAACATGTGCATCTCTGGACGCCCGACAGAAGTGATAACTTATGGGGTTTTCGTTTAGTAACAAAAATCAATTAATTTTTAATTTAGATCTGTCAAAAAACTGATTTTGACAATTTTCGCCTTCTTTTGGCCAAAAAAATTGACTTTTTTAAATTTTTAATCAATTTGAAGGTTCAAATTCGGCAGATCTACCCACTTTTTATTAACACAACTATGCATCATAATTGACAGCCATCAGTTTGACAAGTTTTTGTTTGATAATAATTTGTGAATAACAATATTAATTTGTAATAATGTATAGGTAAATAAAATCTCATCAACTTACAAACTTGTAATTAAAAACAACTTTCGAGTCAAATATACAGATATCAAATATCAGATACAAATATACACCAATGTTATAGCAAATTAAAATCAATCTGAAAACGTATTCGATTCGTTACGAAAAAAATCAATTTATACATCAAAATTTAAATTTACCAAACGAAAACCCCATTAAGCAAATTTATCTAATGGGGTTTTCTTTTGGTAATTTCAGATTTTGATCGGAAATTTAATTTTTTCCGTCGCGTATGGTATACGATTTCAGATTAATTTTATTTAACATGGTATTGTGTATATTCGTGTCTGTGAAACCAGTAACGGTATCGGATGGCAAATGACTCGATAATAGTTTCTTCATTCAATTTATGCAAGTTATGTATTCGTAAAAAAATTTTATTTTTTCTAACAATCAAACATGCCATTACGATCATAGAGAACACCAAAAAGTGGGTCCCGCAATTCCGTCTGTCTGTCTGTCTGTCTGTAGAACGATCTACAGCCTAAACGGCTGAACCGATTTGGTTCAAACTTGGTGCTTAGGCGTTTTAGCTGATTGTCCACAATAGATTTTCGAATCGTGGTTTTAGTCCCAAAAATAACGGTACTTGCCATACAAATTTTTCTACCATCTTAAATATCTCGAAAACGGCTCTAACGATTTTGATAAACATTGGGGTGTGTACTTCTTTGGGTATGGTCTACATTTTGGCTAAAAAAATTTAAAATATTTTGTTATTAACGGTACCTGCCATACAACCATTTTATTGATTTTCGAATTTCTCATAAACGGCTCAACGGATTTCGGTAAAAAAAATTAATATTAGAGCTCCTTCAAACTCTAAATAGTATTGTATATCAAAATTTTCGAAAAATAGTTTTTTTTAGAAAAAAACTAAGAATTTTAAAATATAAAAAATTAAGTGAAAAACGACTTTAAAAATACATTTAGCCGTTTCCATTAAGAATCTTTTGCATATAATGTGTTCGAACATATGAGAGAGTATGTGCGATCCAGTCGTGCATTTTTTTCTTTTGTAACACGAAGCGATATCAATGTTTAAAAAATTAATGCCGACATTAATTTAGAGGATTCCACATTTGTTATTACACAATTGGTATTATTTTTTTTAGATCTTATGTTTTCAAAATTTTATTTCACAATACACATAATTACTGAAAAAAAATCTTGTCAAAATGACGACTGTCAATTGTTCTGGTGGTGTAATGGTATTAGTAAAAGAGGGGTAAATCTGTGCAAAAATCCAAATCTGCAAAGTTGAATTCCGATTAAAAAAATTGATATTTTTGCCCATTGGAAGGATTAAATTGTAAAAATCTGTGTTTTGACACATTTGAAGGGAAACAAATCAATTTTCGTTACCAAAAGAAATCTCCATAAGTTAAACTATTTAATATTAAAATTGTTGAACTTGAGAAAAGCTTTAAAAGTTCTTCGTTAATTTGGTTAACTTCGGGCGTACTGCCAAGTACAGAGATTATTTCTTTAGCCGTACAACGCGAATGTGGAAGACTTTACCCGGTTATATATTTTCCCCTACCATTTTGATATTCAGAAATTCAAAACCAATGTTCATCGGCATCTCCTCTTACATCCCTACTTTCCTAACGCTGCCACTGTGCTTGTTCATTTTAAGGGAAGTCAAAACCCCTTTAGTGTGCGCATAATTATAAAAAAAAACTTCAAAAGTTCTCCGAATGCGTGAGAGAAAGGGAAGTCAGACAGTCTGGCGCCGTAACACTTTACGTAACAAAGCCCTCCCATAAGAGGTTATCACTTTAAAAAAAAACAAAACACAAGCTGTCAAAAAAGGCACAGCTCTATACGTGACATTTGAAAAATTAATTAGTTTTCTTATTCATATTTGCATTATGACATATATGCAGTTTACTGAGCATGACCATTCTCAGAGGAAGCAAAATATTTGGGTTTTATTTTGTATAAGAAATTAATTTGGACCTAATTAAATGACATAATGCCTTCGCATTAAGCGTTTTCTTTATTAGATGTGTGTAGACCACTGAGCAGAGCTTGACCGAAGAGAGTAAGCTGAAGCTTTGAGTAGAGTATAACTATGAATTATAGACTTGATCACATATGACTATAAAAAACACATTAGATTTCTGCTCCATGTGCTCGGTCATAATATTCATAGCTTATTCAAAACAGAAACACAAGCTGTAGCTGAAATATAGGAGGTGAAGAAGAACACATATTTTTTTGACAGTTCATAGATCCGTGCAAAGCATACCTAATGTCGAGCTCCAAAGAACCATTTCAAATCGATTTCAGATCGATTTTTTTGTTTGTTGTAAGGAACTTGTTAAAAATAGTACGCCTGTAAAGTCTATGGATTCTTGCTAAAAACGCAAGATCTGCTTTGACAGATTTCGTTTAGAAATAATTCGACTGTGTTCAGAAAAAATTCGAATGTTTTGTTGTATGAAATTCGACATTAGTGGGCAGGCAGTCGTTCAACGTGCCAAAAATGCGTTGACAGGGGAATTACACCGTCAAAGAATATTGAAATCAACGCGTTGGCCAAGAGGTTCTTCTAAACTCAATTGGCATCACTATCCACTAACAATATTGAAGAAAATAAAAACAATACCTAAATATAATTTTCGTTTTTGTGTGCGGATTAAAGCCAAATTGAAGATGTTTATGACCTGTATTCCAAAATGCGTTTCGCCCAGGCACTGTAGTTGGTCTCATCAGTTAGATGATATCCACTAACGATTATACTGCTATAGACAACTGTGTGGCAGTCATTTTGAAGTCTAAGCGTTGCCCACACGTTGACCATTGCCGCGACCGAATTATCAAAGCTTTTTTTTTATAAATAGATTCAAAACCATCTAGTGGTAATAACATGTGGCTTTACCTTGGCTAAGTCGTCTAATTAAGTCTCTTAAATATAAGACGACTGCATTGTACTTTCAGAAAACTTAATTCCTTACCTTGAACATAAACAAAGTGCTAATATTTAGAACAAAGAACATGACGAACAACGTTTTATCTGTGTGTGTTCAGTATAAAACAAAATCACACAAACCCAATCTTCATTTTGTCGGTCCTTTATTTTCTGAAATAATTTTGCAAGCGTATAATTGATAATCCCATGGGTAAGCAATGAAAACTTTAATTTTGCTATACAGTAGAGACTTTTCAAGGACGATGAATTAAGATTTTGCTTTACAAACTTTATATTGAGTTTAATATGTCTGGTTTGGGGTTGAAATTTTTTTATGTTTAATAATATCTTATGTGTGAGAAAGGATGTAAACTTTGAAGGTTGAATACTTTTGAAATATACATTTATAAAGTTTTTCTTCCATTATCTTTTTAAGATTGATTATTTTCTTACTGACTATACTATATATATACTAAATAATATACCTACTATATTTTAATATTTTTCGTTAAGTCAAATCATCAAACATTAAACATAATCACCTCTTGTTCACGAACAAAGAACATAATCCAGAGTAAAAAGAAGCATTACGAAACTGTAAATGACGGAAAAAACGGTTTGACATATGATAGTTGAAGCCTTTTTTCGGTTAATCATCAATGACACCTTGGTGTCAGAATTGAAGCCGGAAGCATTCACATATGGTGTAGATTTCCTAGGATTCTCGTCATAACCGTCCGACTCCAGTGTCCATACCAGATGTCCAACATCACAACCACAATCCAATCCACACCGTTCATTTTTACTCAGTGGGCAGTTTCATGTGAGATGTGACGTCGTTTATTTTCTTTCACCACTTCTTCTATTTTTCCACCAACATTCACATACAACAAAAACGAAACAAAAAACACAGGCATAAAACGTCACACAGCGCTGATGTCTTGTTCCAACAGTATTTATTTTTTCGACATTTCCCTGCATGGACATCGAGTTTTTGGTCTCCATTTTCATGACATCTTAATAGTTCTGCCATCGTTTATGACCTTTGGATGCGGCCTGTAAGAGAAACGAGTCTACTAAGTGGGGCTCCAGACATGACATCTCTGTTACAATCTTATGTATGTCATCCAGCTGTCATCACACTGTATATGTTTTTTGCAATTTAACAATTACTGCTTTTACACCATGCAATTTCACTTTGCGATTTTTAAGCACATTGGTGTGAGATCTATATGCTGGCGGGAGTTGTTGAGGTTGAAAAATTGTTGTTATTGAGTGAAACTTATTAAACCCATTGTAGTAAAGAAGCGGATATATATTTAAAATATCTTCGCAATGGAATGGAAACATAGATAAAAGATACAAAATAGATCTTGTGTAAAAGCAGTTTATGCAATCGCTGAACCTGGTTCCCGTTCTACAAGCATGAATGCTTTTCCGTGCAAGCAATTTATTCACCAGAAAAATATGCGTGCAAAAATTAACTATCTGTTAACACGTTATCTGTCAACAAAAATGAATGTGACCCTTTCGGAATCGCAAGTTATGAATGTATACACAGAGAAAACTCAAGCTTGCGGAATTGGGCCCCTGAAACTGAACGAACAGAAATGGTAGCTGTAGTAGCCCCGCGTAGCACTGTCAAAATTTAAATATATGTAAATATAATACAGCGTCACAATGGGAAGACTAAAAGGGGAATAGTTGTCAATAAATTTCGTAAGTGTTGTGAATTTTTCAGTACTGAAAAGAGTCTGAAGATCATGGTCATGTGCCAAATCCAATTTGTTCCATTTGATTTTGAAATGTCAAAAAAGCTGCAAGCAAAAATAAAAAGTTGGCACCACTCAACCTTCAGCTGTGTTGCGTTGTGTTCTCAAATTATTTGTTTATAGTTTTAAAAGCTGCAGCTCAGATTCAATAAGACGGTGGGGGTATTTCGCGTTTTGTTTTAGCGTTGTTCTGAACTATGATTTGTGGCCGTTGGATCCGTTTTTTTTCTGTGGGTTATGGAAACCATATGCGTCAAATTATGGCACAAGTTTTGTATGAAATGTGTCGCAAAGTGATCAAAAATTACCTTATAGAAATCCACAGTACAGAGGCATGCTATTCCGAGTTTCCATCTTCGTTTAAGCTAGCGCATGTATCGAAACTCGGAGATCATTGTGTCACACTCACACATTTAATGGGCATAGGTATGTGTCAAGACTAGCAGTCGGATATATCGGATATTGCTACTTTAAATAACAGTAATGTATAGCTGTTACTGAAACAATAATTATGGAACAAAAATTGTGAGTAAAATAACAATTTTAATACACTGCTTCTTATTCGAATCTTACAATTAATTATTATTCACCACTTAACCATAAATGTATTCAACTATTCAGTTAGATTAAAATATTTTTTTTTACATTTTGAATGTTATTTCAAAAACAGGTATTTTCGATGTGCTGTTATCTTTTAATGAATATCTCTTACTGAAATATTGACCCAGAGACCTTTGTGACATATATGATAACCGAATTTTGACAACAAGCGCAAGAGAATCGAGCCCTGCAAGAACTGCTTCAAAGGATATTTGATTATAGTTTTATATTCCACTTATAGTGACAAGACCGTTACCTTTTAACCCACAAAAATATTATTCACATATAAAAAATTCAAGTGACAGCCGTCCTTGACCACTGCTTGGTTTTTTTGGAACTGTAATTTTCTGTCCGAACGAATTTCTAGGACAGAAATTTACAGGTAGGAGATAGTTTTGACTCAATTGAATGTTTTGTGGCCTGTAGTTCAAAATGCGTTTCGCCCAGGTACTATAGTTGGGCTCATCAGTTAGACGCTTTAGTACCTTTCTAAGACGCATTAATTTTTTGATCGATGATTACCGATATTAATAAAATTTACAGCGATTACTCACTGCAAATTATATTTTTCTAGGGGAATTTGGCTAAATTCATTTACCTAGAAGTATCTCATGCCCGTGGTCTGGTAAGTAATTTAATTGAAGAAAACGCAAACAATGTGCTTACATTATTTATGTTTTTGTGGACTGTGTGGATTTAAAGCCAATTGAATGTTTTGTGACCTGTAGTCCAAACGCATTTCGGACAACAAGTCACAAAACATTCAATTGGCTTTAAATTCACACAGTCCACAAAAACAAAAATAATGTAAGCACATTGTTTGCGTTTTCTTCAATTAGATAGTTTTTACTCTCTAGAGCATTATCTTATGTCAAAAACTGTGCAATTTTTTAGTATGGGATATGGGAACGACTTTGGGCTGAAAATCAAAAAGCTCATATTGCCTGAGTGCACCAATACCACCTATGAATTTAAGGCGTACGTTACATTAAACAATATACCATCATAACACCGAAAAAAAACCTTAGTTGATTTAAACATGATTCATTGTTATTCAACAATTCAACAATAGTTGTGAATTTAATCAAGTTTCGTGATGAAAACAAACAAGATCGCATTTTCAAATCAACGATACAGCCGGGATACATTTGTTTTTAGGTAAGTATCATAAACATTTTAAAATTAAGAATGTTTGAATTTGATTTGAATATTTTTTTATTTTCAAGCAACAATTTCATTGTTGATTTTATACTTAATCAACAACAAAAGTGTTTCAGTTACATTTCATCTGAATATTATTAAAATTAAAATCTTTGTGATTGAAACAACATGTTTGTGACTAAATTAAACAACGTTTATCTTATCAAATCAACAAATCGGTCTTAGTTGATTTTTTTTTTTGGAAAAAATATCATAAATACGAGTATGTTTAATTTAAGTGTTTGAAGTTGATTTAAATATTTTCCTCTTTTTAAACAATAATGTCATTGTTGATTTTTTATTATAAAAATAAACGATACGAATAAAAACGATGTTGAATTATAACGAATATGCTTGGTTAACAATGTTTATGTTTAACCAACCAACAGATTTGTTGAAGAAACATAAACGTTGTAAAAGTATCACAAACATGTTTATTTTAATACATTTCGAATTTAAAGTATCCTGTACATGTTTGATTGAATACATTTCTATTTAAATTATCACGATCATGTTCGAATTGAATACTTTTTTGTTTAGCCAACAACAAACCAAACAAAACCTTTGCATAACTGGAGTTTCAACACTTGTGCTTATTCTGTAACGTTTCCTTGTTCATTAGTTTATCATTTTTATATGAGTGTACACTCATTTACAATTTTTAAATTTATACATTTAAATTATGTTTATATTGTTGTGAAAAAGTTGATTTAAAAACAATGTTCTGCTTTAAAAAAATATTAAACACTTTTTTATCTTGGATACTAACCACTGTAGTGAGGATGTATAAAGATAGAAGATCTAAGCAGATCATCACATTTTTATTTACACTTAAAAATTCTTTAAATTCATCCTCCACTTTATTAAACAATTGCACCTTTAAAGCATCAGTTCAAAAATTTACTTTCGAAAGATCATCTCATTTTTGTACTTAAAATAAGTTTTTTTTTAAATTATAAAAAATAGCTAATATGTAACAATTTACATTAAACAAATTCTTATTTGTGATAAAAAAACTGTGTTATTCTTTGATTTTTAATAAGAAATTGAAAAAAAAATTGATTATATCATTGCCTCCTTTTCCCGGAATTCTCAGGTGGAAAATCAAAAGTGGTGAGTATTTTAATATGGAAACGGATTTTTTTTGTTTAATCTTAATGATGAAGTTTGGATGTGAAGAAGTGACCACAATGATTTGAAAATGTTAAAATTGAAAGTAGGTAATGCATACAAATATAGGAAACTTAAAAATATTTGTGTTGAAATTATAGTGCTTAAATTAATTATGAAATACTGAATGAACATCGTTGTTGATCAGAAACATTCGTTCTTAATTAAAATTGTTGCTTTCATGCTTTAAACGAGAATAATACTTTCGTTTTTTTAGGGAAGCAAAATAAAACATTAAATAAAATATCAATGTTGTTGACTAATACGATTTTCATGTTGTTTATCAACAACAATCGTTCTCAATTTGATATTAATACGACCACAATAATGGTCATACCAACATTTGTATATTTAAGGAAACACGATTTTCATGTGCCTTGCATCAAAAACGTTGTTGGTTAACAATGTCTATGCTTATTTTACTATTATCTTTGTGATAGTTTTTATCACGAAATTGAAAATGGCGTTGTAGATTTGAACAATGGAAATTGTATCATTTAAACATATAGATTGAAAATGCCAGTTTGTTCAAATTAAGTTGTTCGTTCTTGACGCAAAAACAAATAAGGTTCATGCTTGATTTTACCAAGGTTTTTTTTTCGGTGAAATATTTGTTTTCTGTGAATATGCGGAAACTCCAGGACTCGTTTTATTTTGTGTGAAATTTCCTCAGGGATATAATTTTCAATTAGCTTCCTTCCGGCACTACGACTAAATCCTTGTTCCTTTGCATTCAACAATCTGCCATCCCGATCCTTTACTCGTTTTTCATTTCACCCACCCTTGCCATTAACAAAAAAAAAAAAAAAATAAAAGAAAAAGCTTTCTGCTGATAACTACTCGCACATTATTAGAGTCAGCCAAGGATATGTGACGCAAAGTGAAGGCCAGGTTTCGTCTGGGAACTGCGACCATTCAGTTGTTTTAATTCACAATAATTGTGTGTGACATTAATTTTAATGCATAGTGCCATGTCAACAGCGACATCATTAGAGATAACCTTTATACCGCAATAAAGTCCTTTTTGATGTTATCTAATAACTCTTGTTGTTAAATTGTATGGAGAGGAAAAAGTATTAAGGCGATTTTTCAGTCTAATGTTACATATATACAAAAAAAAGATATTACTGTAATTATTTTTGAATAGCAGGAATTGTTTTGGCTTATAAAGATCTAGCGGACCAGGCGAACTTCGTCTCGCACCAATTTAACACCTTCAAATGAACTGCAGAGCTATAAAAAACACAGATAGTTCAAATTCCAATGCGATTTATTGGAATGGAATAAAAATGAGGAGCGAGTGATATGATAAACACTGTTTTTCGATTTGTTTCCGGCGCAAAAACAAACAACAAAGTCAAACACTTTCAATTAAAATGAAAAAGTAGACCAGCACCACTAGAGCAAAGGAATCTGATGATCGACCTTGGCAAGTCGTGAAATAGCTTTAATTCCAGCCAAAAATAATTGAGGAAAAACTTGGTGGTAGCACACTCAAGTTGTTGTTGGGCATTCGAAGTCATTAAATTCAAAGACCGTTAACCAAGCTTTCAACGAAATCCTTTTCTGTACTGCTTTTATTGCCCGCTCACAAATCCAATCGTGATTTGTATAATTTTTTGCAATGCCGGGGAATACATTACTTTGGTGATGAGTCTCTACTTCGACGTTGTTAACTCGCAAAAATTTGCCGGGAATGATATCAATCCAGTCGAGACATCAACAGAAATTTGGCCATTGCCAAGCACCAGCAGTTGTCTCGAGATTTCAACAACCGATGGGTCGTTCTGCAATGCGACTCTCATATTTGTGGTCAATTTCTTGGCATGCCGGCACAGAGACGACGATTTCAAACATGCACTAAATTAATTGGCAGCAACAGATTTCGGTATGATGGGAAGCGTTTGAGGAAAATCTCCGCTGGTCAATATCATATCCCGACCAAATCATCTCGAATCCCACCTTGTAAATCCTTCATTGTTCGGTCAACTGCCTTCAAAGCTCGTTCATCCGCCATCGTGCATTCATCCCAAATTAGTATTGTGCATTCTCGCATCAACTTCGCTGTCGCCGAATTCTTGATCATTGTCCACGTTATTGGTTTGTCAACCGTGAAAAAATTCATCGCCAGTTTCAAAGCGGAATGTGCAGTTAGACCGCCATCAAACAGTGTGGCAGCAATGCCATAGATGCCGTAGGATGCAACAGGCAACGAAAGAGATCTTGGCCGAGTTGTTGCTAGAATCAACTAAATGACGAATATCTTGCATGCCCCACCGGAAGTATCGAGAAAGTAAATGCGATTCCGGAATCGTATTCCAAAGCAGCGCGATTGAAGTCTACATTTACCACTTTTCTTCTTCTAATAACTTTTTGTCGGATGTGCAATATGGGGATGTCTCCATTTAGTTCTTCTGCACGTACCTCTTGCGTTTGATTACCACAGACATTCTGATAAATTATTGCAAGATGTATACGTCGTCCAAAGTTAGGATGGCAAACAGATTTCTTGTATGCACTATCCAAATATATATGTCCTAAGATCTCCTGAGAATTTCATTCAAATCGACCAAGCCGAAAAAAAGAAGATGGCGCACAAACATAATTTGGATTATTATAGGTGTTCGAGATTTAAATATATCTCTTTTGGCTGTTTTGGTCGTAATGTTTTTTTAATGAATCAATTTCATTTCCTTTCCCGACGTTTCGCCGGTGGTTGCCGCCTTCTTCAGGGGATCTTTTATTGACAAAAATAAAATGAACATATTATACACATAAGAACATTTAGTGTACAATTTTGGCAAACTTACATTTAGTACGTATTACAGATAAACGTAAATAATACAATGAGAGACAAATATAAAGCAATTTTTAAAAAACAAACATTTTATGATATAAAAAAAAACTTCGATTGAAGCTTAGTCGGCTTTAAATTGTCACGGATTCTGCTTAGTCACCAAAGAGCAGTAAACTCATGAAATGTTCTGGCTGTCTTGTTTACGATTCATATTGTTTTTGTTGTTAATAATATGAAGCGTTTCTAGAGTATACCGCCTGGAGACACGTTTCTCCCTTTCCAGGATTTCCACTCTTTCAAAATCTGGTTTGTGTCCATGCTCAATGGAGTGTAAGGCCAATGCTGTCTTCCCAGTACTTTTTAAATTAATGTCGGATTTGTGGTTGGAAATTCGTTGACGAAGAAGTTGTTTCGTTGTACCGATATAGGAAGATTGCAATTTTCTTCCGCATTGCCAAGACAGTTAATTTTATAGACTACGTCTGTGCACTTATCCTTTTCCGTTTTTGTTTTCATGTTGGTGAAAAGAGGTTCCAGCGTCCTATTGGATCTATACGCTAAGCTGACGTCATTAGTGCTATTTTTTACGGTCTCTTTAAAGTTTTCTGACAGTTTGGGAATATAAACTATACTCTTATAAATACCTCTCTCTTTTTGCCGATTATCAACAGGAGCTTTGTGTTTTTGGCGAAGTATCAAGCTCCGTATGATTTCCATTGGATAGCCATTATCTAGGAGAATTTGTGTGACTATTTTCTCATTTGCGGCGTGAAATTCCCGGTCACTCAACGCAAAGACTTTTTGAACTAGATTAGAGGCTGTATTAATAAGAATATGCTTTTCTTGATTGGATCTAAAGTTGACAAGTCTTCCAGATGCTGTGTCTTTCTGATACCAATTAAAAGAGAGTATATCATTAACGCGATGAATCTTGACGTCTAAGAACGTTATCGCTCTGTTTTGTTCCCTCTCAACGGTAAATTGTATTTTTTCATGATATGAATTAAGGCATCGTAGAACATTGTCGACCTCCCCCGACATTAACAACTGCAAATATATCATATACATATTTGACGATTATCTTTGGTTTGTTACTATCGGCAAATTTATTGTCCAAAAGGTTGTCCAAAACTAAATCGGCAATGGTAGGAGAAAGTGGATTTCCCATTGGCATTCCATGAATTTGTCTGTATAAGTTATCTTTATACTGAAGGTAATTGTTTTCTTTACGACAAAAATCCAACAACTCTATGAATTTGGTTTGGCTCAACTGTGTATGTTTACTAATTGTCTCCCATTTTTTCCTAATGATGGCTACTGCCAGTTGTAAAGGAACACTAGTAAATAATGATACAACATCATAAGATACTAAAACATCAGTTTATTCTAGAACCAGATTATTTACCTTATCTTTAAATTCATAAGAACTTTTAATTGAGTAGACCGAATCTCTTGTCACGCACTGTAAAATTCTTCCCAAGTATTTTGCAAGTCTCATTGATGACGTTATAGGTCTTAGAGGCATATTTGGTTTGTGAATTTTCGGTAATCCATAAATTGCAGGTATTTGTGCTGTATATGTCGTCATCACTGTCTTTTGCCTATCATCAATCAACTTGTTTCCATGTAGCAATTTCACCAGTTCATTGTTTTTATTTTGCAGAGAAGAAAGAGGGGTTCCCCGAGTAGGGCGGTATACAGAACGATCAGACAATAGGTCTTTCATTTTGACATCGTAATCTACGCGATTCAGTGCAACTGTTGTATTGCCTTTGTTTTTTAAGAAAGTAGGTAGTGTCTTTATGAACTTTCAATATGTATTTGGCAAATCGGTCTTTGGTTTGATGACGTTGGAAAGAGTGAAGCATGTTGCTGTATTTCGCTCTTGTAACTTCTTGCTCCATGTCATCTTTTACACATCTAATTATTTCTTCTCCATCTGCAATTAATTGAAAAAGTGGAAATGTATTCCTATCAAAAGGCAGAGAAAATTTCCTGCCAAGAGAGAGGAGCCATTTAATTTCGAGGGGGAATTCTATATCACTTTTATTTACGAACCACTTATCGTGTATTGTGATATTTAGCATTTTCCACAGTGATCTTAATGATAATTTGGATTGTTCTTTATATATAAGATTAAAGTCTAATTAAGTATTAGCATGTGGAAAGCTGTTAATATTTCATAAATAGCATACCATTGCACTTATTGATAATTTTGTTTGTAAACGTAGTCACCGAGTGAAAAATATTTCTCATCGCCGAGGAAATGCTGTGAAAAATTCTATCAAACCAGTGCAACACGTTAATACTAGATTTTGATCTTCTTTAACACTTTTTCACTAACGGAAAAGCAGCTATATTAATTGTAGAGCGTATATCTGGATTAAAGGTTTATTACCAGTCCATTCGACACTTGTTCAAATGATCATCCACGATGGCACGATCCACTTTATAAAAGATTTAGTTTTAATCGCGCAAGGAATTCCTGCCGTCTTCATAAGCGCATTTTTAAGACTGCATAAGGTTACAATCCATTTACGTGCGGAAATTTTATGCACATAAATGTTATTTAACGGTAAATAGAGGCAACCTCCAATGTTCGACCATTAAAACGCAAAAACAACCGCTGGACCCACATGCTCGTCGGATTTCAAAATTTTTTGATAACTTGCTGGCTCGTCCAACCAACCAACTTGTGTAAAGAGATGCTCGACAACTTTGTTTTCTTTTTTCGTGTTAGGTTTAGGTTTATTTTGGACAGCGTTGCCGGAGAAAAAAATGTGTAAGTGCCAATGCTGACAGGAGAAAGTGGTGCCATTTTATGCCACTGGGTGCCACAAACAAAAGAGTGAAAAAAATTCCGAAGATTTCATAAGTAATTTGTAATTTTATTTAAAGAATAAATAAACACAAAATTAATAAATTATAAATTAATAGATAAAATACAATAACTTCACTAAACGAAACATTTTTTTTTATAATTCTACTCGTGCTCAAGGGATTATGATTACCCTTTATAAGTTTTTAACACAGCGATATCATCAGGTAAAGAAGAAAAAGAAGGATAGGAAAGATGTGAAACATAAAAAATAAATAAAAGCATCAATTAACAATATAAATCTTTAGGTGGTATGAAGTGCTGGCAAGTTTCAGCCTTTATTATTTCATTAAACGACAAAAGTGATTTTATAACTTTATAATGCCGGTCGTCCACTACGTACTTTTCATTCAACTCAATCTTTGGATTCAAAAATTTACAACCTCTTACACTTGTGCACAAACTTTCGTTTATCACAACAAAACGTGTTGGGAGCTCCGTACGCATAGTTGGCAAACTTAGTGAAATTTTGAATAACCTCGAGCTAGTTGATCAACTTATTCAATTGTTGGAGAACTCCGTACATCTAATTGATCAACTTATTAAATTGTTGAAGCTTTCTGCATATTTTAGTTGGCAAACTGACTAAAATTTGAATAACCTCGTACACTAGTGGATAAACTTGTTTGATTTTGACAAAAAAAAATATTTTTCAAGTTTATCAAATATTTTCACCTCAACGCCAACCAACACCAAACAAAATTAGAAAAGTTGATCAAGAGTTGAATAAATAATGTCCAACACATTATCTTGAAAACGTTGCTCAACTTAAACCAAAATTTTCAACGAGCAACACCAGCTCGTACACTATCCGTACACTTGTTGAACAATTCGTTGAGCAACGATCTCCAACCGAATTAAACTCGTTGATTGAATGGAATTGAGGACATCGCACATTAGAGTTGAATGTGTTGAACTCGAAATTAGTGCGTTGTACGCCTAGTGGATGACCGCCATTAAGAAAGTCGAATTTTATTATGGGTTTTAATGTTATTAAGCGTGAAACTAAGTTTTATCATGAACATGGATATAT
The DNA here is from genome assembly GCA_910595825.1 of Philhelius pedissequus. Lineage (NCBI taxonomy): Eukaryota > Metazoa > Arthropoda > Insecta > Diptera > Syrphidae > Philhelius > Philhelius pedissequus. The sequence continues at coordinate 43,307,413 of OU343163.1, forward strand.
TTGAAAATATTTGCTCGTCGATGCCTAGAGTGCCATTTGAAGCGCTTGAGTGCCACAGTGCAATTTAAATTAAAAAGTGCCATAAGTGCACGATCGTGCCACTTCGGCAACGTTGATTTTGAGTCTCTTTAAAGATAGTTGCATTTGGCGTCTAACGAAGTACGCACGTATTTTTACTTGCGTTAAAATCTTAATTCTAACAATCAAAGAAACAAAAGTAGGTCCCGCAATTCAGTCTGTCTGTCTGTCCTCGTGTCTACAGCCTAAACGGTTGGATGTATTTGCTTTAAACTTGGTACAGTTGTTTTCTTCATTTTTTCTAAGACAAAAAATAAACATTTTTTTTTGTCAAAAAGGTAAATCTTATTTTTCTCAAAAACGGCTCGAACAATTTTTATAAAAAAAAATCTGTTCATTTATGAAGAGAAAGGGTAACCTTTTAATAATTTTTTTTGAAAAGAAATGTTACTTTCATGCACCTCTAGTAAAACCATTTGTTTTTGTTTTCGATTTTCTGGGAAACAGTTAATTTTATTTTTTTGAAATTTTTTACGCAGAAACTCCTAGAAAGTTTAAACACTATTGTAAACCAAAATGTTTCAAAAAAATTTTTTTTTAAATCAATTTTTTTTTGAAAAATCAAAATTTTGAAAACGACTCAATAGATATTTTTTAAAACTTCGTATTTGGTAGTTTTTCAATATATCTTGAATAATATAAAACAACTATTTCCTTAAACAAAAAAACAACGGTACCTCCCATACAAGTGTAAATTTCGTTCATAATTAACGCCGCCAGAAAAATGTTCGCCATCTTGGGCCCGGTCGCTTCGAAAATTTAAAAACACTGATGTTCGACAATATCAGTATCCATGTGGACGCAGAGTTGGTATAGGTTCGTCGAGCCATGTTGTCGAGCATGTTGATCCATGTGAACCCCCCTATTCAAGCATTTAAAGGTTTTTAGCAAATTCTATTGAATACGACTGATAAAATATAATTGGGCACATTTTTTTTACCAAGCTGTCCAATCAGAGACTAGAATTTTTTTATTTCCTCGCGAACAAAATTAATGTCTTAATTTAATAATTTCCACCGAGAAACAATTCAGAACACGTTCCAAAAATAAATTCTAATTATATTATATTTGACATATCAAAATGTTTTACCACTTTCACGTGTTGTTTTCCAAAACCCTTACACTCTTTTGTTTAGTACTTTCAATTTCCAAATAACCCACGCGTTAAAATAACTTAGACAATCTTAAGTAAGAACTTTTCTGCAAATCCATTCTAGATACAATATTTTCAAAGAAACAAACAATAAACTTTCCCCTTAGTTACACCCAAGCTAATATCAATTTGTCGAATCGTCTTATCTTTATTTCTTCGTATGTTTTGCTAAATTGTAATGAAAACCAACACCTCCCCAATGGTTACCTTGAAAAGTAGTAAAAACAATTTATAAACTTTTCCCCAAAAGCAATGAGTAGCAACAAAACTTTATTTCACAAAATCGAAAAAAAAAATAAAAATAAATACAAATATTGGTATCCGTTCCAAACTCGGACTTTGGCAAAAGGAAATAAAAAAAAATAGATCCACCATTGCTCCAGTGTGCATTTCGGCCAAAGTACACAAACATTTATTTAAGTGTAAAATTCAGTTATTAACTTTTCAATAAACTTCTTCGTCTACTTTTGCGATACTTTTGCTCGTTGAATGGAAGATTCCTAGCGCAGGATGCCACATCATAACGTATCCGATTTCATTGCTGCGACGCCTGATGCTGCAAGTTAAAATAGGACACTATATACTTGCTGACTTCTTTTTCGCTGTAAGCCAGCTAGCAGCAGAAAAATAAGAGCCAACACGACATGAACTTCTTCTTTATTCGTCCAAGAAAGACTTATTGGGAGTAAATTACAACAAACCAGATGTCGTTGCTTTTGCTTTTATAACCTTAAACTTTTACTTGTTCACTATTAAGGTAGAAGTATTCGTAGAGTATCTGTATAGATATGCTTTGCTTTCTGGTAAAGAAAAAAACTTTTTATTTGACGATGAAAAACTTCCAATGAAACTAATTAGTCATTTTCTATTGCACGAACTATTATTTGTTGGGTTTTCTGCGAAATATCCTGTGCTGTCATCAGATCAGTGGGTGTTGGCAAATGGGGATATTTTATTGTTTAAAGTCCAAGATAAATTATTAAGGAAAGTTTGTCTTTTGGAAATTTTACTGTTACAAACTTCTTTGAGGCATTTTCAGCTTTTACAATTCAAATCGTAAACTATGTTCAAGATTTGGGAATGATAAAGCAAATGCATACAAAATTTTATTCGTTAATGTGATGCATTTTCTATATTTTCTGTTGCAAGCTCGCGAAAAAATTCAACTCTCTCATTAACGGCTCGAACGGATTTCGATTAAAATTTGTATATAGGATATATGTACATATAAAAAATACTAACGGGTCCGCCATCTAACGGTTTTTTTTCAACTAGTGCTTATTTCGTGAATGGTAACACTTAGCTCATGTCTGATTTCACATGTAATTAGTTTTATCCTTCCGATGAACGAATATGGTTGTGTATATGCTTGAACAACGCTCGCTAAATGGGCCTGCGATCGACATAGAGAAGATGCCGATTTTGCCAAAAAAATCATCTATTCAGATGAAGGTCATTTTAATCTTGGCGGGTATGTAAACAAGCAAAATTGTCGCATTTGGGGTACAGAAAACCCGCACGCATACATTGAAAAGCCGATACACCCAAAACGAGTCACTGTTTGGTGCGGATTTTGGTCCAGAGGCATAATTCGAAAATGAGCAAGGAGTGGCCGTTAAAGTCAATGGCGATCGTTATCGGGCCATGTTGAACGAATTTTTGTTCACAAAAATTGAAGAGGAGGATATTGGCAATATTTGGTTTCAAAAGGACGGCGCTACGTGCCACACAGTCGAAGCTACAATCGATGTTTTGCGCCCATTTTCACAAATTTTCGAAAAATATTTTTTTAAACAAAAAATAATTTTTTTTTTGAATATTCAACATTTCAAAAACGGATGGACGATTTTTTCTTTTAAATAAGAAATATTTTGAAAATTATATTATTAAATGTTTAAAGTTTCCATCCCAGATTTTGGTTATAAAAAAAATTAAAGAAATGTTGTATAAGAAAAATAAGTAAAAAAGGACTTCGCTTGAACATAAGAGGAAGAGCAAGTACGTGCGATCCAATCGATCATTTTATTTAAATCTTTTGTCAAAAAATACAACGAATGCTTGAAAATCAAAACAAATCAAAAGAAAACAAAAGTTGAGACTATAAGGTCTCTGTTTGTTTTTTTTCATGACCTGATTGGGCTTTTCCAGAAACTATCTTTGTCTTTTCTCTTTCTAATTTTGACATTTGAACAACAACAAATTGTATTGCATTTCGAGAAAAGATCTTCACTTTTTCTACATCCCAATATTTATCTAACATGTAAATTTTCTGATCTCACATTAGTTAATTGACGTTTGACAAATAAAGACACTCCTGGACTAGAATTTCGTCTTCATAGCAATGTAAAATTAATGCAAAGTTTTTTGAGTAGGATTCCTCAGCACATTTTCTCAGTTTTGCTGTCAAATACTGACAAATAAAACATTTTTTATTCGCCTCTACAATTTTTCACGGAGCAAAATTTATGAGATCTGTGTTGTCTGAACTGGCCAATTTTTACTTGCGGTTAAGGGCACTATAACGCAAGTTTTGCATTCGTAAAAAAAAAAATTCAAACAATCAACCATGACATTACGATAATAGAGAAGCCTAAAAAAGTGATCAGCGAAAAATGTCTGTCTGTCAGTCTGTCCATCTGTATGTATAACGAGCTACAGCCTATACGGCTTAAGCGATCACCTCCAAATTTGGTATTTGTGATTATTTTGGCATTCCTCAGAGGGGAAATTGAAATTTTATGTTTAGGCCTAAAAATAACGGTACCTGCCATATGACCTTGAAGGAAAATCTTATTTTTCTCGAAAACAGCTCAAACGATTTTGATAAAAATGTTTGAGAATTTTTTTTGTTGATAATATCTATCATTTGATATGAATCAAGTTTACGGGAAAAGTCTATTAAGGGTACTTTTCATATAGCGGTTTTTAAAATTTTTGGCTTTCTCGGTAACTGTTCATTGGATTTCTGTCAAATTTTATATCTTAGAAGATCTAGATAGCCAAACTAATTCTACATATTAAAATTTTAAATAACATTTTTTATATAATTAAAATAAATTTTTGAATTTTTTTTTTTGAAAAATCAATATTTTTAAAACTAATTAAAAAAAATAATTTTAAATTTTATAGTTATATGTATATTAATAAACTCTACAAAACTGCATACCAAAATTTCAAAAAAAAGTTTGTTTTCCAAGAAACTAAAAATGAAAAACCGGATTTCATCAAAATCCGTCCTACAATTTTCGAGATACTTTTTGGAATTTAATGGGGTTTTTCAAGAAACTGATTGAAGTGATGTCACCATTCCTTTAATCATAATATGATTAAAGGAATGGTGACATAAGTGACATGACATAGAATGCATATTATTCATTCGACAATTCATTATACTAAGAATCAAGGTAATCTTACCTACTTCGGCTTTAAACCTGTACAGGATAACTAAACTAGACTACCTATACCTACTAACAACTTCAGTGGTTAGCTACTCGTTTACACTAAAGTTGTTAGCTACAAGAGCAAGTTCGTACGATCCAGTCGTGCATTTTATTTTTTAAACACGACAAATAACAGTAGCTCCCATACATTTTTTTGGGCCAAAAACAAAAATCTCATTTTGCTCAAAAATGGCTCCAATGATTTTTGTAAAAAAAATTAGTCCATTAATAAAGGGAAAACGAACATTTTGGTAATTTTTTTGAGAAAAATTGTTATTTTCCATACCTAGTAGTACCATTTTTTTTTTGTTTTTGATTTTCTTGGTAACGGTTAATTTGATTTTTTTGCGCAGAAACGTTTAAAAAGTTTAAAGGCTATTGTAGCCAACATTTTTCAAAAAAAAAAAAAAAAATTGGAAATTAAAAAAAAACTTTTTTTTTTTGAAAACTCAAAATTTCGAAAAAAACTTAATGGAATTTGTCGAAATTTTGTTTTCTTTTGGTAGGTTTTTGGCATTATCTTGAAAAGTTAAAAAAAAAACTATATTCCTAAAATAAATTCCATACAAATGTTAAAAGAAACCGTTAAGAAAAAAATGTATTTCTCGAAAACGGCCACAACAATTTTTATAAAAAAATGTGGGTGTTCTTAGATTAGTACAGTCCACTTTCAAGTATAAAAATATTTTTTTTTTCGTACTTATTAACGGCAATTCCCATAGAATCATTTTTCATATTTTCGACTTTCTCAACGATGGATAAACCAATTAAAATATTTTTTTTTATACAAATGCTCCCTAAAGTTGTTAATAAAACGGCATACCAAAATGTTCAAAAAAAAAGTTTTTCGATTTTTAAAAAATAAATAATTTTTTTTTTGAAAAATCGTTTTTTCAAAAACCAGTTACAGATTTTTTTTGAAGCGTATATCTAAAATAGTGCACACAATTTTTTTAATAAATTAACAATTTTCAAAACCGATTTGGAAAAATGTTTCTTGATGTAAATAAAACCGACACGTTTTTTAATTTATTTACATTAAAAAACATTATCTCCATCAAATAGTTACATTGGCCTGAAAATTGTTCAAAATCAATCAACATACAAAACATTTAGTAAGCTCATAAGACTTCCCATAATATCTACTAATTAATACAGGAGCTTCTCAAACTGCACGTATCTATATAGGTACTTTCTTTTTTCCCTTTAAAATTACATATATCATTCATATTTTTCATACCCTGTCATAAATACAGTCAGTTACAATTGCTCTAAACGCGGAAATGTTATTAATAAAAGTTATGTAACGTTGAATAGAGGAATTTTAAATTAGATGCTGTTTAAGAGTTTTATGAATAAGAATTCACATAACGCCGAAAAGTGCCTTAATAAAGGCTTTTTCACTGCATAAATATTAAACAGTTGAGATTTTGGAGACCGAAAGTATTTTTGTTAATCAAATTTAAAGTAAGTATACGCATAATGTTAAAGTTTCATGAATATTCAAAATAAATTTGTGTACACTAAAATATTCCCGATTTATTCACGATGATAATACCCAAAAGACATGGATGGGAACCTAGCTCACTATTAAGAGAACAGGGTATTCCCATCTACACTGATGGGTCTAAAATGGAAGAAGGAACAGGAGCCGGGGTATTTTGTGAAGCCCTTAGTATTAAGGAATCGTATAAGCTCCCAGATGAATGCAGCGTCTTTCAGGCTGAGATATATGCGATTGAAAAAGCAGCTGAAATGATCCATACGAGAAGACTGATCTCATCAGAGATCACATTTTTCGTGGACATCCAAGCAGCTATCAAAGCACTATGCAGCGAGACAATAAGATCCAAGGCAGTGGGAAAGTGTCGAAGCGTACTGAATGTCATTGGTAACTCTAACCGAGTCAAACTTTGTTGGGTTCCCGGACACAGCAATGTAGAAGGGAATGATATAGCAGATGAAATGGCAAGGAAGGGATCAATGGCAAATAGGGACAGCAGCAACTTATTGGGTACAAGTCCTGAAGTCCCGTTTGGCGTAGTGAAAAAGAAAATAGACATAAAAACAGAGCAAATAAACAACTCCTGGATATCCAGGTGCGACTGTGTTATCTCTAGAAGTTTATGGCCTAGAATCAATGAAAAGAAAACCCAGTATATTTTATCACTGAGTAAAAAGAGCATCAGAACCTTGATAGGTGTACTAACAGGACACTGTGTCATAGGTACAATGGCCAACAGACCGGGTGTATTGGCACCCGACTTCTGTAGGAGCTGTCAAGACGCTGATGAAACAGAGACCATTAATCACATGCTCTGCCACTGTCCAAATCTACAAACTAATAGCCTCCGACACTTCGGAAACAGGTTTGTTGACGAGCTAGACGACTAGTGCATATACCAATGGTAAATATGAAAAAATATATAGAGAGTACGGGCTGGTTTGTAAATGAACCAGTCTTCATGAAACAATAGTTAGGTATATCTCTGTGTGAAAGGGGATCACAATGGACCAATAGGACCTGTGTTCACAGCTGCCTTTGAGCTACGCACGGCCCCTCCTAACCTAACCTAACCAAAAATATTCCCGAATAAATGTCCTTTTCGATTGGTAATCCGGAAGAACTCCGATCAGGGATTCCAATCGAACAAGTAAACACTAGATTATAGATTCTGAAAATTTATTTGAGTTTATGTGCAAGACGGGAAATGTCAAACGCACATTTGTGATTATTTTTTTGTAAACATGGCTGACACAAATGTGGTAGATTTCGAAGTTATTCCTGATGAAAATACGAAATTACAGTTATTGAAGGGAAAATTTTATTCGGAACAGATATACAAAATTTAAGACAAACCAAAACCAAAGAATGACCTGAATAAATTAATTTGAATTTCAAATTTAGTGGGCGTGGGTGTGTGGGTGCTTCTGATTTTGATTCTGACTTCAAATCCAGAAGGAAATTTCTCTTTTATCCAGGAGAAGAACTGTCATTTGATACCAATCGAACAGTTTCAGACGCATTCGGAAGACTTCGGAAGCCTTCCGGACGACCAATCGAAAAGGCCAAATGTTACATATAACGAGTATTTATGTTGATGTATTTTGTGTCCTTGGCTTTTCAAACTCCTTTATATTCCCTGATGACATCTTATAATCTGCTTGAATGATTTTGAGAGTGTCATCAGGCAAATTGCACTGTATACCAAAATAATATCTTATATAACACAAATGGCCATCAGCAAGAACTTCATTACTATGAGTTTACAATTTTTAGGTCAACTTTTCGAGCCTAACAACAAAAGTTTCAAATTTCCAACAGCAACTAAAATCTCTTCTTTATATTACAAAAACCCAGCAGGACACTTCAACGAAAATAAGAATGACATTACCATCACTATGCAATCTTTTGACAAAGTTGATGATACTGCTGGCAGGCATCCGTCGAGTGAACGTCATTACAAGGACAAAACGCCATTGGGAATAGAATATCACCAGCTTGTGTGCCCTTCCTCCGCATGCTTATACTATATACCCACTATCTTAAGTCCAAGAGTTAATTTCATTTGAAGAGACTTCTTAGAAGACATCAACAAGCAAGTATAGAGGAGGTACTTCATGTGCAAACTTCCCTAAGTATCCTGTGAAAGTATCAAGGAAAATTCAAGTAGCATTTTTTTTTATAAATATTTTTTTTTTGCATTCGCCTGCTTTGTGTCCTGCAATCCTTTGTACCATAAATAATACAACACTTCTCAGTTAGTTCGCGCGATATGCGTTCGTTCTGTGCGAAAAAGATTTCACAAAAAGATATAACTACCTATAGACCTGAGTGGTCGTGTGCTATGCACCGTGCACAATGTGCGAAAAGTTAAACTTTCGACGTCCTGCATCCTGCTTTCACAAAACGAAAGTTTTTTCTTTTCTCCTTGAAAATTCACTTCAGTTAGCTCCAACTTAACTTATACCAACACACTATAGGTATTTTGTTAGAATAATAGTGATGGTGGTTCATTTTGATTATCCTTAGAGGCGTAATAAGCTTGACTAAGTAGATATTCTGTACCATACATAATCCTTTACGGTATATGGACCTCTGTATCTTCATCCTGTAGTTGGCATTAATTTTTGGTGTTCGTTGGCTGGCTTCCTTATCGCTAAAAACGCATTGTACACCGTTTTATATACATATACATGTGAAACAAGCTAAAATTAGTGAGAAATGCTTAAAGTTCTTTTGTCAGGGCTGTAAATTTACAACATAAGCGAGCTGCAGAATAGCAAAGTTTTTGAACTGGAGAGTTCGTTTCGGGCAATGTAAATGGACAATTACTTTGAGGTTTTCAGCGATTTTGAATCGAAAATTTATTGCTTAACTTTATTATAAGAAAGAAAGTACAAAGTTTTACGCAATTTGGCTATTGCAGTGCAATGGTGTGGAATTGTACATCAGTAAAAATTCTATAGAGATAAGGCTATCTCGAACTAAGTGAGGATAAATCTTACGAAGTTTTGAAACCAATGTTGTATGATTATGAAAGGTTATCAGTATTTTTAAATTCTGCTAATGTTTATGCAATAAAAGTGTTTTTTTATGATGGTTTTTGTTGACAAAAATAGAAAATTACTTCTTTGTCTAATTTTTGTTGAATAACAAATAGGTACAACTTGTGTCCACAATTAAGGATATCATCGCCGTATGTTTCGAAATTAGAAAAAAAGTATGAGAGCCAATAATTTGGAAAAATAGGTAACTTTTTTTTTTATAATCTACACGCGCTCAAGGGATTATACTACCCTTTAAATGTTAACACAGCGCGGGCGTGAAGTTAAGAAAGAGAAAGAAGGATAGGAAAGATGTGTGGCGCGGTGTTCTGAGACTGTAGGCGGTTGTTGCCTTATATTTTATCTACAGGGATGGCGGCTGAACTAATGCGGAGAAATTTCCGTGTCTTATTTATCTATGTCCCTTATAATTCGCATTATTTTTTTTTTCAATTTCATATTTATCGGCATACTAGTTTTTACTATGCCTAAACAGCATGTAATGAGTAAACCAGCAACTTATTGTATGACACTTATTTTAGAATTGGTTTAATGGAAAAATAAGAGAACATAGACTACGGCAGAGATCGAACCTGTGACCATGAGGTTGACAGGCGAACACAAAACTATCGCGCCACGGCCACTTGACTTTAAATTGAATTTCACTTGTCTTTGACTTGGATTGACTTTTCTTAGCTTTCTTGACCTTACTGCGCACAATTCTGTAACCGAATAAATCTTAGGTTACATTACATTAGCTTCGAATTGTTAAGGTTCGAACACGGAATGATATGAAAAAATTATGTTAAATTTAATCAGGTAAATTCCCAAATGTTTGGCTTTAATTTATGATGTAAAGTATTGTAATCCTACAAACATATACAAGTCTACAAACTTCGTGCTTCCTAGGTCCATTTATTAGAATTCTTTGAAAAACAGTTTTAATCCTTATCATGCATTATTGAAATGCTTCTTCCAAGCCTCAATAATAGTGCTTTTAAACAAGTAGGGACCGTGGATTTTGGTCCAGTTATCAACAGCCTCATTTGCTGATGCTATGGCTCCAGGTTCATTTAAATAATTAATATACTTTACTACATTCGCCAATCACTAGCAAGACTTTCAGTCATCATGAATTTTTTTTCCTTAAGGAAAATTTCCGAATTAAAAGTATCATCTAGTAGTGGAAAATCGATCGTGGGAAATGGGAATTCACATCATAAAATTAAAAGTTTGAAAGTATGAATGGCAATGTTAGAAAATTTATTTAAGTTTGGTATAGGCTTTTTATTTAAAGATTTTGGGAATTTTTAGGCATCAGTTAATGTTAATTCTCTTGCGTAAAAAAATATAATGCTAGGTAGTCAATATTCAAAGACCAACTGTCGTCCATGTTTCTTTTGTATTGTTGAATCGATCTTTAAATATTAAAATGATTTTCAATGGGATTATATTTTTTCCAAAATTCGAATACTTCGATTACCCTTCATATTTAATTTTCCCTAAAAGTTACTTCGACCCAATTTGGAGAGAAATGTCATTGAAGATCCTCTCATTCCATCTTTGAAACGGTGTTAAAGCTACACGTTGACAAAACTATGTCTCCCAACAAAGAAATCACAGACGCCTGCTTGCTTCACACTAAAAAAAACATTTGGCTTAGTTTGATTAAAGGAAGGCCTGGTTTTCAAGAAAAGTCTCTTTGCTTACCCAGACAATCTCATTTCTACTGCTCAACACACATATTGTAAGGGAAAATCGGTTGAAACCGCCTTACACACGCTGGTACAAAATATAGAATATTCATTGCACCATAAAAAGTATACTCTGGTAGCATTTGTAGATATTGAGGGTGCTTTCAACAACGTTAGTATGGTGGCAATAATCACAGCGCTGAGAAACCTTAAGATAATCGACTCATTGACAGAGCTGATTAGTCTCATGTTAGGCAGCAGAGTAATAAGCTCAATCCTGGGGGACTACTCAGAAAAAAGGTAAGTCAGCAGAGGGACTCCACAAGGTGGTGTTTTATCCCCACTTCTATGGAACACAGTGGTAAACGAAATGCTGATTGACATGGAAGCAGAGAGATATAAGGTAATGGCATATGCCGATGATGTTGTTATTGTTGTAACAGGTAAGCACGCTCCAACTCTAGCAGACTTAATGCAAAATGCTCTCAATCGACTAAAAATTTGGGCAACCAAATGTAGTCTGAATATTAACCCAACCAAGACAGAACTTGTTCTCTTCACTAGGAAATATAAAATTCCCAAACTTATACCGCTATCAATAAATGGCACGCTACTGACTTTCTCAGACGAAACCAAATATCTAGGTATCATACTAGATAAAAAGCTGAGTTGGAAATCCAATACACAAGAAAGAGTAAGAAAAGCAACAGTTGCACTCTTCTCTTGCAAAAAAGCCATTGGAAATAAATGGGGCTTATCCCGATAGATTACCCATTGGTTGTACACAGCGGTCGTTAGACCAATACTTACTTATGGGGTAGCAGTATGGTGGACTGCATTGGACAAAGTCACATATTGTGACAAATTAAATAAGGTCCAAAGGGCAGCCAGCTTATGTATCAGTGGAGCACTGTGCTCCACACCCTCGGCTGCCCTTGACAGTATGTCACCCCTCGACATTTTTAGCAAACAAGTGGCGAGTACAGCTATTCGTCTCAAAGCCATCTCTCAATGGACTAGCAATTCGATAGGCTATTCTAACATTTTAAACAAGGTCGGAGCAAAACTAGGACGATCCGACTACACCACACACAAGCTCACCTTCGACAAGAACTTCCAAGTTACCATCCCA